>CM034156.1:629236392-629741392 GCA_019776745.2 Taxus chinensis | reverse complement strand
TCATCGAACGGTCGAAGACCAAACCAATATTAAAACTCAGCTTTGCATGGTTGGCCTTTGACTCATTTAAAAATTTAATATAATTTATTAACATTAGCTTGGGTAGCCAAACAAATAACGGAGCTCTATTAAAATTCATTAATATTTATACCTGGGGTTGGTGCTCGTCCGAACATATTAACAATAACAAAACAACATCACCCTATCCACATGGTCGATGACCATTATTATTTAATTGCACAAGAAATATGGTCTTTAGACCATATAAATAATCATAATCCCTTATATAATATAAACCAATCGTTCATCATTTTATTTGACCAAGCGTAGAAACAATATACATTGACCATAACGTGATCCATATTATACTTACCATTATTTCCTTGCCCAGATTATTAAGGGTTTTATCCAATTAACAACAACAAAGGCAATGCTGTAACTATACACGGAGATGTTAATATCATAGGACTTGTATACTGTAATCGTTAATATGATTACATAACGAATCAAAATAGTATCAACACAACAGTGCAACAAAGACAAGCTTGTTCAATCAACATCGCAATAATAACAAGTTCATTGCTATCAATATCAATTGCTAATGTAATAAACTATGACCATATCCACAAAAGCATAACAATGGTTATAATCCAAGCAACATGCGAAAGTATGACGAAAAGTCACATCTTTATTGAGTAATTTATTCATAATATTTAAGGTATTCTTAAACGAATTGCAGTATCCGACAACTTGCGGGACACAACGACAAGTGCCGATATGTTGCCATATTCACGGGCAACATATTGAAACCGGTCCATGTATCCGCAAGTTACCCGATATCGGAGTTCGTTTACGCCATAATAAAATGAGGAAAGCGGGGGTGTGACAAGTTGATAGCTAAAATTGGGGACTTCATCATCAAGATTAGGAAAGGAAGATCAAAAATGATGAAAATAAAAGAAACTCGTTTTACTATCTCATAAGCTATTTTTAGCCCCCTCGACGTTAAAAAGTTTTCATTTCATTTCATCTATTTACGAATAATTTAAATAATTTTGACTTTTGGAATAAAACTTAGTCCCTCCTCCTTTCAATTGAATTGTATAACATTTTTTCAATGGAATATTGGTTCATTTGCTAAGTATTCTTATCTTCAAAGTGATGGCCACAACGTTCATCCTTTCCGTGCCTCTCTCCAATACCTCATTCAATTCAGTTGCAGTGGAACCAAACTTATGCTGCTCGGTTTGTTCACGAAAGATTTCAATGCAGAAGGTTCTTTCTGCTGCATTGTTTTCTATGTTTTCAAATTATAATTCAAATGGTCATAGGATTTACTGGCTCCTCATTCAAATGGGTTACTATCACATTAAAATTTATGAATCGAATTCAAGAGTAGTTTGCCATTGCAGAAGTCAGGGACAAGGCTTGTCAAGTCGCTCAGGGAAGGAGTGGCACTCAAACAACAGGTACGCAATTACAACGCATCGTTATCATGTGAAAATGTTAGTAAATTCTGCAAAGAAGGACAGATTAAGGAGGCTCTAGAAATTTTCTATCTTTTGAATCAAAGTGGAATTTGCATGGACTCGAAAGCATATGGAAACTTGTTGCAAGGCTGTGTGAAAATGAAAGCGTTGGAAGACGGCAGGAGGGTTCATGCCCACATGGTGAAAACTGGATTTGTGCCAAATGTTTTTGTAGGAAACCATATGGTGAATATGTATGCGAAATGTGGTTGCTTGGAGGATGCTCGCAAAGTGTTTGACAAAATGCCTAATCGAAATATAGTCTCTTGGAACTTAATGATTGCAGGATACGGCCAGTGTGGGTTTTACCAGGAGGCCTTAAAAATGTTCAGACACATGCCAACTGCCGCAGGGATGAAGCCTGATGCATTTACTTTGGCGGGGTTGATTGGAATTTGCACCAGCATGGAAGCTCTAGAACAGGGCAGACATGTCCATGCCCAGGTTCTTAAAAGTGGACTTGGGTTTGATCTCTTTTTGGGAAATTCTCTTGTTACCATGTATGCCAAGTGTGGGAGTGTGAAGTATGCAGGGCTGGTCTTTGAAAGAATGGATAGCCAGAATGTAGTATCTTGGAATTCTATGATTGCAGGATATGCACAGAATGAGCATCCCAGAGAAGCTATAGAACTTTTCTGCACAATGATAGAGGCAGGCACTGAGCCAAACCAGGCCACCTTTGCCAGTGTTCTTAGAGCATTTTCCAATCCAACAGTTTTGAAACAGGGCAAAGAGGTCCATTCTCATATAATTAAAACTGGGCTTGGGTTGGATGTTATAGTAGGAAGTGCGCTTGTTGATATGTATTCCAAATGCACCAGCATGATGGATGCTAGGAAATTGTTTGACAGCATGCCTGAACAAAATGTGGTGTCATGGACTGCGATAATTGCAGGATATACACAGAATGGACAGGGTGAAGAGGCACTGAAGCTTTTTTGTCAAATGCAAGAGACTTGCTCAAAGGTGAATCAGTTCACCGTAGGCAGTGTTCCATCTGCAGGTGATAGCCTAGCAGCTTTGGAACAGGGTGAGCCGGGTCTTGTGAATGCCGTCAAAACTGAAGCGGGGTTGGATGCAGCTATTGGGAATTCTCATGTTGCAATGTATGCTAGCCATAAAAAAAATCATAAAGCGATCAAAGTGAATAAGGTATCATCAATTCCAACACTGTCAGGTCATATTCAGAATTTCTATGCTGAGGAGACCTTCAAATTAATAAAACCCATGCAACATGAAGGTATAAAGCCAAACCAGTTTACTTTTGCTTGTGCTCTCACTGCATGTGCAAGTTTGGCGAGCTTGGATCAGGGAAAACAGGTCCATGCACAAGTGATTAAGAGTGGGTTTGAGTCACACATCACTGTGGGAAATTCCCTTATTGATATGTATGCTAAGAGTGGAAGTTTGGTAGATGCACGCATTGTGTTTGATGAAAGATCTGAACAAAATGTAATCACGTGGACTGCAATGATTGCAGGATGTGCCCAACATGGGCATGGAAAAGAGGCTCTTGTACTATTTGAAAAAATGCAAGATGCAGGTGTAAAACCCAACCATATCACCTATGTTTGTGTTCTTTCTGCATGCAGCCATGTAGGTCTGGTAGATGAAGGTCGGCACTACTTTGCTGCCATGAGTCAAGAGCACGGGATAACAGCAAGGATTGAGCATTTTGCCTGTATGGTTGACCTTCTAGGCCGTACAGGCCACCTGGATGAGGCAGAACAACTTATATATGAAATGCCATTTGAACCTACTGGTTTGCTGTGGCGGACCCTCCTTGGGGCTTGCAGAATTTATAACAATGTGGAGATAGGAAAACGTGCAGCAGAAAGGATTATAGAGTTGGAACCAGAAGAAGTATCCACATATGTGCTTCTTTCAAACATCTACACTAAAGCCGGGAGGTGGGATGATGTTGTGACTGTGAGAAAATTGATGAGAGACAGGGGTGTGAGAAAGGAGCCAGGACTGAGCTGGATTGAGGTAAAAAACAAGGTTCATAAATTTTTAGTGGGAGACAAATCACATTCACAAACAAAAGAGATCTATGAAAAGTTGGAGGAATTGGCTAGGGAGATAGAGGAGGCAGGGTATGTCCCTGACACAAATTTTGTGCTGCACGACGTGGAGGAAGAGTATAAGGAACATCTTCTCTGGTACCACAGTGAGAAGTTGGCCATCGCTTTTGGGCTTATAAGCACCCCTCCTGGGACACCCATACAAATCTTCAAGAACCTACGTGTGTGCGGTGACTGCCACACTGCCTTCAAGTTCATCTCTAAAACTGCTGATCGAGAACTCACTGTCAGGGATGCTAACCGCTTCCATCATTTCGCTGGTGGGAGGTGTTCTTGTGGGGACTATTGGTGATCGTAGGTGAAGTAACTGACCATTCTCTTGGCAGACAAAGAAGATGAACCAATGCAGGGTAGTCGGTTCCTGGACTAATCATTATTTGTATACCTGCATCCTTTTGGAGGTTCAAAATTGCAAACAAAAGGTGTCCCATGCAAAGTTTTGATGCAATTTACATTGTCTTTTCAATCCAAAAATATTTTGATCATTGGCCTATGCAGGAATTTGCAGCCATTCAGCCTTGGAATGATGTTTATCAAGACCACCAAGTCTGAAGATAACATGTGACTTAATTGCAAAAAGATGGGTTTTCGAAATTGAAGTTTGGTTAGAGGAATTAACCTAACTTTTAAGCATTGTGAGGTTGGCTGCCTTGTGTACAAACAATCTCAATACTCTTGCAAACTCGTGTTATAAGTTTTGAATGGCCGATTAGTGGTTGGCATTCAATTCCATGAAGAAATCAAAGGTCTGAATTGATTTTATGTAATGTCCCATTTTCCAACTCAAAAGCATGATTTTGGGCTTCTGACAATTCCCTTTTCCATGGCAACAAAGTGGAGTGAGATGGAAAAGAAAGTGAACTCTCATTGCACTTTTATTTTCTACTTTTTAATATTTATTTTTTAGCGTGTTCTTCTTTTTAGCAGGTCGGCTGGGTTTGGTGCATTTAAGAAGCAAATTAAAAGATTAAATGAGCTTATATTGGTCGGCCTTGTCTTTTTGGGCCTTGATGCCAAAGTTCAGATATAAAAGGAGTTGAAGGGCGTCATTTGGACCATCTATTTTTGGTGTATTTTATCTAAATTGGACTTTTAGGCTGTTGCTCATTGTTCTCTCCACTCTTAGGCAAAAATTCAAGTGCGTGGCTCTTCCTAAAAATAACTCAGAAGAAAAAGATTAGAGAGAGTTGCAGACATAGGAATGACATTCAATAATCTCCATTATTCATACATCCAGAAAATACATATATATAGGATATACATATCCCATAAAATAGGAAACCACTTACAAATATTGACGAATTGTTAAAGCAACTCATAACATATTAAACCATATTTCCATGGTTGTTAATATCAACAAATTTACTAACAAAAATAATTTGAGCAATAACTAATTAATTCCTAACATTCCCCCCTTAGTGCGAACATGGGGAAAAAGTACATCTCAAAAATTGGAAACAAAATCGTATGCCTCTGCATACTTTTAGGTCTGCATATTGCTGACTTAGATCTTGTTGTTTGGATCTTGCTGCACATGACCTATCCGCTTCACCATAGTGAATCCCTTACCGGATGATCGCACTTCCACCAATACACCTACATACGTGAACTCAACAATTCCTGCTTTCACTTCTAGTGAATGCTCTTTCACCAGCCAATCGATGAAGAAGTTTGACAGTCGAAGAATCTCAACAGTCAAAGGATCACTCAAGTTCAGCTGCCCTCCTATACAATTGTTCTCAGAATCCAAAATGCACATTCTCTTCGTTTCAATCATAACATGGGAAGAAAACCACACACCTTTTTATTCTGCACACACCACACAATTGAAAAATAGATGCCACCATACCAAAATGCGATCCCGTTGTTGGTGACTGACGAGAGGCCTTGATCGCCCTCCATCCTCCGTTGCCTTCGACCTCCAATTTGAAGTTGCTAACTCAACGGAATGTGTTCATGTTGCTTAATAATTTTCAGGCTTCATTGAAGTGACCAGGAATGATTTGTTGATAATTTGAGAACCAGAGCTCCGTTTTATAAACCGAAAAATGCGTTGGAAAGGTGGTTTCAAGATCTTTGCAATGGTACCAAAAAAATTTGATTTCATCACCTAACCTAAAAAGTGTTCATGACTGAGTGGGACTTGAATTTAGAGTTGTTCATGCCTAAATTTCAAAAGGCCACGGTTTGCATTTTCTACCAAATTTGGATTCAATTCTTTGCGATTTCTATTCACTGCTCCTCACAAGACTTTGTTCAGAATCTGAGTTGGATGGAACCAATATTAGAAAAGATCTGCAACATATAATATATAGATTGTGCGAATGGATAAAAATTTCTGTAGCATGAAGGCAACTGAAATATCCCTTATGGGATACTACTTAAAAATGCTCAAAATATATGAAAGTTTGCAGCCAAAGTAAAATACTGATTTATGCAGATTTTTACATTAAGGACAACAAACTAAATAAAATCAATATCTCCTAAAATATCCACTCGAATTACTTGAAAATTTAAAGAGAGCTTGATATTATTATAGAGGACAGAGTAAAATTGATTTTTGGAATTTTACACAAATTAAACTGCTACCAGAAAAAGCACAATGTGCCCTAGACAACTGGAAAACTTCTAAGGTTTGTTACTCTCTAACTACAAGAGCAAAAATAAGGGTCTTCAGAAATAACATTGACAGATATAGGAAATAATATTTCCACCTTCAGATCTGAAAACGACTGATTTGAAAATCCCCAAATAAAGGTTGCAAGTTGCCTCTCTTGGAAAGGGGTCAGAAAATGATGGAGGCGTCTTCGAACGTGATGTTAAGCCCAACCCAAATGGCTACTGTGAAGTCTGATCTGGAAAGCCCCTCTGATTATCTTCCCCCAAATGCCCCCAAAAATCCTCGAAACCCTTCCTCTGAACCCTATGTTATTATCTATGTGACACAACCCTGAAAGCAGCTCCAAAAATGATAGACTATGGATAGATCTCTCACTACCGAAGAATTCCCTGCTAGCTGGGGACGGGTCTCTCACCACCGAAGCTATGGTCCCTATGGGATTTCACTCCACAAGTTGTAGATGCGCAACAGTAGCAGTTGCACGTGAAGGAGGCTAAAAACGTATATGCCACAAAAAGGTTCCTTTCCTTTCTCTCCCTAGCCTCCTTATATACCTTCCTCGAGGCAAAAGAGCCCCAACAGACCCTATGACGCATTTCATTCTATGGAGGGGCCAATTAAATAAAAATGACTTTAAGTTACTTTTCCCCTTTAAGTCGCCATGGTCCAAAAGTGACCCTCAACGCAAAATTAGAACTATTAGAACCACGTGGCCCCCTCCCATTAGCTCCCAACGTCCACAGCCCCTTGGGTCTGACCACGGCTTGGACTCGACTTGACCCTTAGACCTTTGGCGTAGAACAGGGGACATTACAGTGCTCCCTTCCCGAGAAATGCTTGACTCCAAGCATTATCCTGTCATGTTGCAGAGGCTGAATACCACGCCGTAAGTTTCTCCACCTCACCTTGCAGTCAATTGATGATTGGTGTGATGCGAAGTAACCAAGACACCCCATGTAGTGATCATGCTCTCCATGCCGTGTAGAGAACAATGTTGCTCCTAAAGTAGTATGATGCCCACATTGACTCTCCCCTGGTACCCACACCGAAATTGCCAATCTATCCAAGCCCTGCCAATGCAAGGCTATCATCATGTAATCACTTACTGCCTCTCCAATCGACTCCTGGGTATGAAAGTTCACTCTGGATCCCATAGAATCCCCTGAATCCACCTGTGAAACAACCTGTATATGCACAAATGGTGCTAACTCTCCCACATGACCTGCATTCGTGTGAGAGCAAGGCTCCTCATAATGTATCTCTATGTGTCTCGTGGAGGAAAAGTCCCAAGACTCCAGTAGACAGTCAACCGACAATATCGGCTCCACATAGTCCACCCCCTGCGCTGAATGCGAACCTACTTAATAACCATGAGTCAATTTTGTCTCTCCACTGACTAACACGTGGGTGAAGTGCTCACCGGGCATAGAAGCAATAAAATACATAGGAGTGTTATCCAATGTTGATTCAAAAAATGATGAACCCGTAGGCTTTGACTTGTCACAGTGACAACCCGTATATCCCTGTATAAAGTTGGGGATATCCTCCCTCAACCTATGCCATATGAACCTCTCTGACGTGAACCTGTAGGTCTCATCGCAGCTCAAATGCCCAGTCATGGAAGGACAATGCACATGTCGCAATATCTGCATCCTCAACCATGAATCTGACACAAGGCTCAATCTTCCCTGATAGAAGATAATCTCATCCTCCAATCTGTAGCTGTCATCCTGTATGTGACCATCCAAAATCTCACAAGTGTGTCGGTTCATGGAGTACTCAACAAGCAAATGAGGTCTCCAGTCTACCGAAACTTCAGATAACCAACATAATGATAAGCTCGGATGATCTGAACCTGTAATCCCAATCTCAGTAACAGTCTCATGTGCAACATTGCTGGCCACACCCACATCCATCATACTCCACATCGATCCGCAATAATAAAACTCCTCACCATGCCGGATCGTCCTCTCCATTCCCTTAGCTGTAACCACCCTTGGTGCTCCTGCAGATACTCCCCTCAAAATCACATTCCTTCCCTCAGACTTAAACTTCAGCTCTATCGTCTGAAAGTTAGTCCGAAACTCACCAAGAGAGCGAAGCCATTGCACTCCCAGCGCTATGTTGGTCAATCCCATATCAACAATGTGGAAATCATTGGTAACTGTATAGTTACCCATCGTGATGCTCACTTGGGGAACCCGACGTGTGCACCTCAAAGACTCTCCATTGGCTACAACCCCGTTGAGGCCCTCAAAATCCTCTGTCTGTAATCCTCGCCTCTCAAACAATGAGGCATCAATACAGTTGTGGGTTGCCCCACTATCAACTTGTTGACCCTGCATAACTCCTCTAATCCTAAATGTCTTGTACATCAGAGTACTAGACAATGTGGTTATAATCTCTCGAGGAAAAGTCTCCTCCTCCTGCCTCGCATCAACACTATCCAACGCAACCCCATCTCCATCATCCATCTTGCGAGTCTCGAAATCCTCACCTCTGTCACCCTCACTCTCCTCGAAGACCCCAATGAATTGGGCCTTCCCTCTACCTTTGCAATCATGTCCTGGAATCCAAGGTGTGTGGCAATCGAAACATAGTTTCTTTCGCCTCAACTCATCTCTGTCTTCATGGGAAATGATTGGCTTTTTAACCACCTCCTGCCTTGGTGGAGGCTCCCTCTGCTGACGTTCGTCTGATCCAGATGGAGGTTCCCTTTGCTGAACGCGAGGTGGAGCCCTTGGCTTTGGAGTGGATAACTCCAAGTCCTGAGCTTTCCTAACAGCCTCGTGCAAAGAAGAAGGTTCAAATGCCTTAACAAACCCAACGAAAACATCTGTCAAACCTGCTATAAACAACGAAATCAACCTCATCTTCGTGACATCAGGTACCATGACTGATAATCTCTGATAATCTGCAATGTACTGATCCAGGGGACCGGTTTGTCTCAAATGAGTCCACTCCCTGAAATACCTATCAAGGTCCCTCCTATCAAATCTGCTCACCAAGCCTGTTAGAAGCACAGGAATACGAAGAGGGGGGGGGGTGAATCAGTATTCGACGATAAAAACTTTTTCTCCAACTTATTAATTTTCTACTTAACAAGATATTCAAATCTGAAAGTAAAATGAGAGCATACACAAAAATCAAATGCACATAATACCAGATATACCGTGGTTCACCCAGTGTGGGCTACATCCACCAACAGAGATTGTTTGGATCTACTGTCTAAATCCAGCCGAAGAAATAGTGTTTACAAAGTGTGAGCACCCATTCACAGAAGACACCAATCTCCAAGCCGAACACCAATTCAACCCTTGAATGCAAACACCACTGACTATGCAATATCTGGTTCGAAGCACCAACTTCTGGAGACACCAATCCCCAATCTGAAGCACCCACTCCAGAAAATTTGCAATACAAATCAATGATAATTTCTCCTTCTATATTCTCTCTCTCACATACTCATACTCACTTAAGAGATTTATAATATCAGCTCACATACATATCACGCTCATAGCAAAATGCTCTCTTTCTCGCTCATCTAAAAATGTGCACACAACACTTGTTCATATAGGAAGAAGGAGAGGAAAAACCACTTGTGGTTTCCCTAAAACCATGTGCCCATACCATGGGCAAATTTACTTTAAAAAATTGCGCCATATTTGGAATGAGGAAGCCATATCACTTGGCGGTTACAAAAATAATGAATATTTGCTCTAAATAGCAATATTCTTTTTCATGGTCAAGTGTAACTCATATTTTTCAATAAATACGCATGACCAACTTCCCTTACATGTCCTTAATGTTCCATAATTGAAAAAATCCGCCTCATAAGGATATATTCTCTTTTTGACTTCAATTTTGTAACTCCTCCATGATTTTAGAATCAATTTGTAACTCCTCCATGTCATAACTCATCACTAATGCAAATGTAACTCCCGTTTTTAATTCAAACATTTATCATGCATTAAGTAACCTTCATTTTAAATGTACCTCATTAAAAAATGATCCATTACACATCCCACCATGTGTCATAGGATTCTTTTGTGATGTTGAATATTAAAATATTCAAATTTTGACATCACACTAATTTTGACATGGATAAATATTTTACGAACACTAATGTTGTAAAATTGAATATTAAGATAATATTCAAACCTCAATATTTATATCAACACTAATGTTGTACCTTTGACATCAATGACAAAATACTCAACAAACTCCCCCTTTGTCATTGATGGCAAACCTCTGCTAAAATTATTTGTGAGAACCTGTTTGCTATGAAATCCAATTTTTTGCCTTTGAGCTCTGTTTGTACTGATGCACTGTACTTGTTCTATGCAACTCTCCCCCATGCTATAATTCTCCCCCTTTGACATCAATGACAAAGGGATAACTAAACCAATTACCTGAACCTGTACTCGAAGCTGAAGATACTGCAATGTGTAGCTCCCCTGATGTCCATACTCCCCATGAGATAGTCAATGAGTAAGAGTGATAGGAATCACTCCTAACTTTGTCTGAGTGACTCAAAAGATTCCTTCGGTAGGGGTTTTGTAAATATATCAGCAATCTGATCCTTAGTCCCAACATATTCTAATTTCACTTGCTGATCTGCAACTTTCTCTCTCAAAAAGTGATACTTAATGGGAATGTGCTTTGTCCTGGAATGCATGACTGGATTTTTCGAGATGTTAACAACACTAGTATTGTCATAGAAAATGGAAATAGGATGCTCATACACTACCTTCATGTCCTTCAACGTTTACTTCATCCAAAGCACCTGTGTACAACATGCCACTGCTGCAATATACTCTGCTTTTGTTGTAGACAATGAAACTGAGGCTTGTTTCTTGCTGAACCATGACACTAATTTGTTACCAAGATAAAAAGCTCCCCCACTTGTACTTTTCCTGTCATCAACACTTCTTGCCCAATCTGCATCTGTGAATGCTATAAGAGTGAAATCATCACTCTTTGGATACCATAAACCATAATCCAACGTACCTTTCAAATATTTAAAAATTCTTTTCACTGCTGCTACATGAGTTTCCTTTGGTGCAGCCTGAAACCTTGCAACTAATCCAACAACCTGCATAATATCTGGTCTAGATGCTGTGGTATATAACAAGCTTCCTATCATGGACCTATACAAGGTTTGATTAACATTGGGAGACTCATCATTCTTACTCAACTTGCAACCTGTAATCATGGGTGTACTAACTGGATTGCAATCTTCCATTCTAAATTTTTTCAACATCTCCTTTATATACTTGGTTTGTGAAATAAAAATGCCTTGACTAGACTGCTGAATTTGCAAACCAAGAAAATAAGACAACTCACCAAGCATAGACATCTCAAACTCCTTTTGCATCTCCTCTGCAAATTCTTTGCATAGTCTCCTGCAACTGCTTCCAAAAATAATGTCATCCACATAAACCACAACTATCACTTGATGTTCTCCTTCTGTCTTGATGTACAAATTGCTATCCGCAATTCCCTTTTTGAATCCTTGTTCTTGCAAGTACTTGTCCAGTCTAGAGTACCAAGCTCTAAGAGCTTGTTTCAAACCATAAAGAGCCTTTTTTAACTTGCACACAAAATCTGAATTTTCTGATAAAATAAAACCTTCTGGTTGCTCTATATAAACTTCTTCCTTTAAGTTTCCATTCAAGAAAGCTGATTTTACATCCATTTGATAAACTTTAAAATTCTTGAAACAAGCAAATGCTAAAAACATTCTTACCCGCCTCCATGCGAGCAACAGGTGCAAATGTCTCCTTGAAATCAATGCCTTCAACTTGTGAGTACCCTTTGCACACTAATTTAGCCTTGTTTCTGACAACTTCTCCTTCTTCGTTCATCTTGTTTCTAAGGACCCACTTGGTACCAATGATATTCTTGTCCTTTGGCCTTGGTACTAACTCCCATGTGTCATTCTTTTCTATCTAATTAAGTTCTTCTTCCATGGCTTTTATCCAAAACTTATCCTTGCTAGCTTCATTAAAATTACTCGATTCAACTTTTGACAATAATGAAAAGTTTACCTCTTGTGGTGCACTTGCTAGTCTCCTCCTTGTCTGTACTCCATTATCTTTGTTTCCAATGATTTGATCTGTTGTATGATTCTTTTGAACGATTCTGGATGGTGCCTTTGTGTTTTCTCGTTTAGATTCTTCTTCTTCTTCTTCTTCTTCTTCCTCTTTCTCAGATTTGATTTCTTCATCCTCTTTTTGCACTACTGAGTGTCCTATTTTCTTCTTCGGCTTCTAATCATCGACTTTCACATTTATACTTTCCACTACTTTTTGTAGTCTCTTTTTATAGCACCTGTAAGCCTTACTTCTTGATGAATAACCAAGGAATATGCCTTCATCTGCTCTAGAATCAAATTTACCAAGCTCATCTTCATTGTATCTCTTAATGTAGCACTTACTTCCGAACACTTTGAAGTGTTTCACGGAAGCTGGTCTTCCCTTCCATAGTTCGTATGGTGTCTTTTCTGTGTTTACTAGAATATGTGCTATGTTCAGAATATACACCGTTGTGTACACTGCTTCTCTCCAAAAAGCATCTGGTAACTTGGACTCATTTAGCATTGTTCTTGCCATTTCCTGCACTGTTCTATTTTTTCGTTCAACTACACCATTATGTTGTGGTGTTCTTGCTGCAGAAAATTGTCTTCTGATTCCATGCTCTTCACAAAACTCATCAAATTCGTTAGACATAAATTCACCTCCTCTGTTTGATCTCAAACACTTAATCCTAGAGTTTGTCTCATTCTCAATCAAAGCTTTAAAATTTTTGAATTGATCAAAAGCTTCTAATTTTTCTTTTAGAAATGCAACCCATGTCATTCTAGTAAAGTCATCAATTAATAACATAAAATAAGAATCACCTTGCAAGCTTTGTGTTTTTGTTGGCCCACAAAGATCAGTATGAATTAGCTCTAATGGCTTCATTGTAGAGTACTCCTTTGTCCTGAAACTGACCCTTGTCTACTTCCCATGTTGACACTATCTGCAGATAGTATTTTGCGGTTTTGTGATCTTGGGTAAATCTCCCACTGCTTGTTTTGAGCTTATTTTCACCATGTTGTCAAAATTAATGTGACCCAATCTCTTGTGCCATAATGAACTTTCATCAATATGACCCATGCAACATTTTTCTCCCTTAACATCATTCAACATGTACAGGTTGTTCCTTGTTCTATTTGCATCTGCAACCCATTTACCTGTATCCTTCTTTCTAATTTCACAACCCTCAGCATAAAACATGAGTGTATAACCTTGATCACACATTTGACTGACACTCAAAAGATTATGTTTCAGTCCTTCAACAAGTAAAACATTTTCAACTTTAAGCTTGATCATTGGTAATTTTATGTATACCTCTTGCTTTGATCTTGGCTGTAGTGAATATCTCCAAACTTTATTGTACCTCAATAAACTAAAGCCTTTTTCAGCTTCAGGAACTTGTGTTCTATCACCTGTCATATGGCTATTGAACATCCATTCTTATCAAAGTACCAAGGTTGGTCAATTCATCTTGTGCATGGAGCATACGCAGTTTGTACCTAAGTATAGCCTCTTCCCTTTCTCCCTCCTTTAAAATTTTGCCACACTTTCTTATTGTTGGCTTTCTGTATGATCTGATTTCCCTCTTTCTTTTGAAGTTGCATTTTCTGATAATGAGGATAACTGCAAAATCTTGCTATGTGAATGCCAACTTGGAGTTGCATTCATAACATCTAATCTCATGTATCATTTCAAATTTGACAACTGTACCAAAAGAGTTGTAGTTTCTAGCATGAAAGTTGGTGGATTCCAACTCTAAGAAGCCTTCGATCTACAGTTCATCATCTTATGACCATAATTGTGACATGAAAAACAATAACCATGAAAAGAATACCTGGTCATGTAGGGCTGCCTTTGATAAGACAAGTTTCTGAAACTTCTTATTGGCACCTTCTTCCATTTGTTGTCTTCTTTGTTGTTGTTCTGTGGAGGATGATCTTATTGTTTCTTGTTTCTTGCTGCTTTCTCCTTTACTATAGCTTTTTAGGATATCTGCATAGCTGGATTTCTTCTCTGGTTGTTTGGTCTCTTTCTTTTCTTATTCATTGAATCCAAGACCACCTTTGGATGATTTTGGTTTTTGTTTATCCAGAATGTTGCTCAACACCTCAGAAATAAGTTTTCAAACTTGAGTCTTTTGTTTAACTTTTCAGTTTCTAGTCTAAGTGTGACAATCTCTGACTCTAATCTCTTGCATTCTTCTTCTTTTGATTTCAGCTGTTTTCTGATCACTTCCTCTATTCTCTTTGCCTCTTAGAACTTGAATATTTATCATCAACAATAGTATCTTCACATTCTTTATTAGCATATGGATTTTTCTTTGCTTCTTCATACTCTTGAAGTTGCAGTTTTTTCTTCAGTGTCTTCTTTTTGAGTCTCTTGATCTCACCCAAGGCATAAATGAGTTCTTCTTCCAAGTTTACCTCACCTTCTTTGTCAAATGTATCTTCAGCTTTCACTTTTCCATCTTCAAGGGCCATAAACAAAAGTTCTTCAAAGTCACCTTCTAGAATAATCTTCCTCTGAGCTATCATCTTTTCTGGTGCATAGACTCTTCTTGCTTTGGTTCCAATTCTTCTTCTTTTCAAAATTCCTTTGCTTGAAATTACTTTTTGTAGAAAGGCTTCACTTTCTTTGCCGTTGAAAGGATCTTCATCATCACTTTCATTTTTTGTATGCGGACACTTAGCTGCAAAATGTCCAATCTCACCATAGTTAAAACATTTAAAAGGAAGGTTACCTTTGTACTTGCCGGATCCTCTTTTCAGATTTTTCACAAATAGAGATTCTTCTTCCTCATCGGATTCATCATCCGATTCAACCTTCTTCTCTTTTCCTTTTGAAGCTTTGAAAGCAAATTCTTTTTTTCTTTGCTTATCTGGTTTTGTTCTCATCTCATAAGCTATGAGTATTCCATATAACTCATCCATTTTCATTTTATCTAGATCCTTAAGTTCTTCAACTAGCTGAAACTTTAGCATGGAAATCTTGGAAGTAGAGATCTTAATACCTTTTGTACTATTACTGGGTCTTCCATTTCTTCACCCAAGCCTTTGATCATGTTTACGGTCTCATCCACACGGAGTAGATATGCTGCAATGTTCTCATCCTCTTTCATCTTTAGACTTTCAAACTTTCTTCTGTGTGTCTGAAGCTTTGCCATCTTTACTTTTGAATCTCCTTCATATAAACTGTTGAGCTTATCCCACATCTCCTTGGCAGTTTTGCAAAGCATAATCTATTACAAACTCCGAATTTGCTACACCACACAAAATAGCATTCATAGCTTTAGCATTATTTTCACATGCTCTCTTACCAGCCGGATTTGTCGGTGGAATAGTTGTTGGTGCCGTATAGCCATTCTCAACCGAATTCCAAATATCATGTCCAAGAGAATTCAAGTAGGTTCGCATCCTTATGCTCCAAAAGGCATAGTTTGATCCATCGAACAACGGAGCTTTATTTGTGGAGAATCCTTCTTGAACGTGCCATTGTGCTTTCTGATCTACCTTATAGTTGTTAAGCTACATAGAAGGAACCTTGCTCTGATACCAATTGTTAGAAGCACGAGAATACTGAGGGGGGCGAATCAATATTCGACAATAAAAACTTGTTTCTCCAACTTATTAAATATTTGCTTAGCAAGATATTCAAATCTGAAAGTAAAATGAGAGCATACACAAAAATCAAATGCACATAACACCAGATATGCCATGGTTTTCACCCAGTGTGGGCTGCATCCACCAAAAGAGACTGACTTGGATCTACTGTCCAAATCCAGCCGAAAAAATAGTGTTTACAAAGTGTGAGCACCCACTCACAGAAGGCACCAATCTCCAAGCCGAACACCAATTCAACCCTTGAATGCAAACACCACTGACTATGCAATCTCTGATTCGAAGCACCAACTTCTGGAGACACCAATCCCCAATCCGAAGCACCCACTCTAGAAAATCTGCAATACAAATCAATGAATAATTTCTCCTTCTATATTCTCTCTCTCACATACTCATACTCACTTAAGAGATTTAAAATATCAGCTCACATACATATCACACTCATAGCAAAATGCTCTCTTTCTCGCTCATCTAAATAATGTGCACGCAACACTTGTTTATATAGGAAGAAGGAGAGGAAAAACCACTTGTGGTTTCCCTAAAACCATGTGCCCATACCATGGGCAAATTTACTTTAATAAAATGCGCTTCTATAATTTGGAATGAGGAAGCCACATCACTTGGCGGTTACAACAATAATGAATATTTGCTCTAAATAGCAATATTCTTTTAGCATGGTCAAGTGTAACTCATATTTTTAAATAAATACGCATGACCAACTTCCCTTACACATCCTTAATGTTCCATAAATGACAAAATCCGCCCCCATAAGGATGTATTCTCTTTTTGACTTCAATTTGTGTAACTCCTCCATGTCATAACTCATCACTAATGCAAATGTAACTCCCGTTTTTGGAATTCAAACATTTATCATGCATTAAGTAACCTTCATTTTAAATGTACCTCATTAAAAAATGATCCATTAGCATATCCCACCATTGTGTCATAGGATTCCTTTGTGATGTTGAATATTAAAATATTCAAATTTTGCACACCACACTAATTTTGACATGGATAATATATTTTACGAAAACTAATGTTGTAAAATTGAATATTAAGATAATATTCAAACCTCAATATTTATATCAACACTAATGTTGTACCTTTGACATCAATGACAAAATACTCAACACAGCCTCTGTGCGAACTCTGCATAAATAGTAATGTGTATGTGTCCCTGTGTAATCAACCCATGATGCCACCAATCATGAGCGTCTCCCTCAAGATGCATGCTTGCAAACTTAATTGCATCTTCTTCGTGCATAGGATTCAAGTCGGAGTATGTCTTCAACTTCTAGACCCAAGACGATGCAGTACACTTCTTAGAACCATCAAAGTGTGGAATGGAGATCTGTCCCAATCTCCTCTGTAACTCCGGTACCTGTTTTTGATGATCTCTCTTGGGTCTACTGCCAATCTTCATTTTGCAATATTTCTGGAATGGCATGTTGTTACGAAAGCCCTCACTCAAGGTCTGGTTCCTCTCCCAACAAGACTCCTCATCCAAAATATCTACTAGCTGATGTACCTGTGAAACTTCTGGATCCTTCAAGAAAGAAGGTTCCTGAAGCCCCAAAGACCTGGCAGAAGAATGGGGAGGCCGCTGCCCTGAATGTCCACTCTCACCTCTTTAACCATGTTGTCCCATATTGCTATTTTCTCTTCTCATTATGACTGTTGTTATATATAGTCCAACAGGCTGAAGATGATTAAAAAACATTCTCTTACCCTTTTTAGCAATCATAGAACCAACACTAGTGCCATGAGAGGTACTCTCCCTTCTTGCATCGGAGTCTCCAATGATGAAATCATGCTTGCCATCACTTGTACTCCCAAAAGACACATTTGAATTCCTTCTTTTGATTATGAAATCAGTCACAAAGTTTTCAAAATTAGAATTGATAGTTTTGGATAATTGCCACATATTACCAGGATCCCATACCTTATAATGCCCATGAGCCCTTGTATCTGTTAAGTGAGCTAAAACTTGCCACCATATATCATCCACAAAGAAGATCATATACTCTTAGTCTGGAGCAATGATCCATTTGACTCCATGATGTACCGAATCTTCATGCATTCTTATCCACAACATGTTGAATACTCATCATGGATATAAACTGTTGTAACGATATAGGATGAAGATGATGTAATACACATTCAGTGTGCTACTTCATAACCTCCTTATAAAGCCATTAATGTCATCAAAAGTGTTCACCTTCTATTGACAGATGTTGAGAAACCTCCAAAACATTGCAACTTGAGTCCCTATTGTGAGTATCATGTAAGCTTTAGATGGAGAACGTTGTTGGTTTGGAGAATCACAGTAGGCTTTCACAAATTTATCCAAGTGTCCCTGTGAGGCTGCTTGGTAATGTGCCAGCTGCTCCATATGATAATGACTTATTCTTTCGTGAGGATTGATAGGTACTTCCTTGGATCAATTGCCCTCATCGTTTCCTTCAATTCTTGCAACCAACCAGCCATGTTTGAGTCCTGCTGTTGCCATAAATCACACTTTGCTCATCAAAAGTTTCCATTACATCCTCCTTGCTTGCATAAACAAGTTTCTTCTTTCGCTTGAGTCTTCAATCATCTTCTGGATCAAGCATTAGTCTCACTAATGCAACTATTTTTCATCAATGAAATTCATACCTCATGTGGGGGTTGTCTATTGAAGCTTGTTCTACAAATGAGTTCTTTTGTAATTCAGGTACTCGGCATATGATAATCTTGCTTGGGCTTGCTACCAATCTTCATCATTCAATATTCTGGAAATGGCATATTATCTTTGAAACCCTTACTCAAAGATTGGTATTTCCTCCAACAAGAATCCTCATCAATCACCTCTATTGGGTTGCCCTTTATTATTGTTCTCACCTTTCCTTATTGTCCCCAAGATTTGCTTTGATTCAAATTCTGAGTGAGCTGACTCAAATGAAGGTTAGTGGCTTCCTATTGTTTTACCATGTTGGTGAACATTTCCTTCATAAAACCCCCTTTGAGATCTTTCCAAACTACCATATTTACCCCACGGAGGTTGGAGGAACAACTCTGATACCACTGAAATATCCCTTATGGGATACCACTTAAAAATGCACAAAATATATGAAAATTGCAGCAAAGTAAAATACTGATTTATGCAGATTTTTACAGTAAGGACAACAAACTAAATAAAATCAATATCTCCCAAGATATCCACTCGAATTACTTGAAAATTTAAAGAGAGCTTGATATTATTATAGAGGACATAATAAAATTGTTTTTGGAGTTTTACACAAATTAAACTGCTGCCAGAAAAAACACAGTGTGCCCTAGACAACTGGAAAACTTCCGAGGTTCATTACTCTCTAAATACAAGAGCAAAAATAAGGGTCTTTAGAAATAACATTGACAGATATAGGAAATAATATTTCCACCTTCAGATTTGAGAACGACCGACTGGAAAAACCCCCAAATAAGGGCTGCAAGTCGCCTTGCTTGGAATGAGGTCGGAAAATGATGGAGGCACCTTCAACGTGCTGCCACGCCTAGCCCAAATGGCTGTCGTGAATCTGATTTGGAGCCCCTCTGATTATCTTCCCCAAATGCCCCCAAAACCCTTGAAATCCTTCCTCTGAAACCTCTGTTATTATCTCTGTGACACAACCCTGAAAACGGCTCCAAAAATGACAGACTAGGGTAGATCTCTTTCACTACCGAAGAATGCCCTGCTAGCTAGGGACGGGTCTTTCACTACCGAAGCTGGGGTCCTTGTGGGATTTGACTCCACAAGCTGCAGATGCGCAACAACAACAGCTGCACGTGAAGGAGGCTAAAAATGTATATGACAAAAGGTTCCTCTCCTTTCTCTCCCAGCTCCTTATATACCTTCCAAGGCAAAAGAGCCCCAAAAGACCTAGACGCATTTCATTCCACGGAGGGGTCAATAAAATAAAAATAACTTTAAGTTGCTTTTCCCCTTTAAGTCGCCATGGTCCAAAAGTGACCCTCAACGCAAAATTAGAATATTGGAACCACGTGGCCCCTTCCCATTAGCTCCCAGCATCCACATCCCCTTGGGTCTGACCACGGCTTGGACTCAACTTGACCCTTAGGCCTTTGGCATAGAAAAGGGGACATTACAACAACATTGAAATCAAGTGTAGATCTGATGAAAACCAAAGCAAATAAATTTGAACGGCAAATGAAAAGCTGCAGGAACCTGAATGAAATGAAGGAAACACGTATTCACCAATGACAATAGGACAAAATATGAGTCCTACATAAAAAATGCACAGGAATGAAAGCTCAATACATTCGCAGAAATTTCCCAAGCTTCCAAATTGATCTTTCTTCGACGTTTTTGCTATACTGTAGGTTGCACTTTGTAGAGACCACAATATTAAATGCAGACAAGATTCCTGTAACGTATACTCAATGCATTCCACCAAAGACTCTCATTATTTCGCTCTAATGCCAAATGAAAATAACTCAGAAGAATTTGAAAAAGTTCAGAGAGAGTTGTAGACATAGGAATGATATTCAATAATCTCCATTATTCATACATCCGGCAAATACATACATACATACATACTATAAAACAAGAAACCACTTACAAATATTGACGAGTTGTTAAAACAACTCGTAACATATTAAACCATATTTACATGGTTGTTAATATTAACAACTTTACTAACAAATATAATGTGAGCAATAACTAATTAATTCCTAACACTTCCAAAAATGACGAAAACCCTTCTTGTGGCTGGTTGGGGGACAAAAACCCTCCATCCTTGTTTGGTTTGAAGGCATATTGCAGATTTGGAAGAAGAGAAGACAATTTCACATATTTACATGCATTGTTGAGCCTCTCCTAGGTGGAACGACTTACCCTAGTGTGGAATTTGGTGCCTTCTAGGGCACGGAAATCAGATTTGTTTTCATATTTGTCTTTTTCATAATTTATAAAGCTGAAATCTACTATTCTTTGTGAAGTTTGGGGTTTGTAAACCCTCATTTCATAATTTTTATTGGAGTTGTACTTCACTAATTTTTAATTAATTTCCAGTAGTGTTTTCCATCAGATTTTATATTGAAATTTGGTTTTGTTGATGCCTAAAATACATATTTATATTTTGGCAAGGTTATTTGAAGAGTTTCAAGTGTTTTTCATCCATTTTTGTACTACTGTTATGAAAATCTGATCTATGATTTGAACTAGGTTTAATTTTCAGTTTGCTGGTTTGAAAATCAGATTTGACATAATTAGGATTTGTGTTAATTCCTTATTCTTTAGTTTTTCCCCCAAAAAGGGACATTACAGTGGTATCAAAACTTAGATCTTCCCAGCCTGAGGGCTTTTGTGGGGAAGAAAAGATGGACAAATTGACGAAGATGCAAGAAAGACTAGCGGACACCTTGGACTCTCTTGCTTCCACCATGCAAAACCTACAAAGAGGAAGTACATTCAAGGAAGAGCCTAGGGTTTCAAAGGTCAACAAGGTTGCAACGAGCTTTGAGTATTAAACCCTTCTGGAGGCTATTCGTGATGTCCTATCATTTTCCGAGTTTGTAGGTTGGAAAAAAGATAGAGTGGGTATTGGAACTTGGTCCAAGCCCCAAACCATGCACAAGGGTCCTCAGAAAAACATCCCAATCCTAGAGGAAAAAGCCCCATCTTACGGGCAAAGCAAGGAGAAACTACAAAACATGTTGAAGAGGGAACCAAACTCCCAAGTTCGTTAGGAGAGGAAGGGCATGATTATTCTCCTAAGGTTAAGCAAGAGGAAGGTATATTGCCGTGGCTGGTTATGGAGAGGGAGCAGCCCTTAGGAGAGTTAGAACTCCCCAATCCTCTTGCCATGGTTGATCTCTTGGCCAGTTTTCCTAACAACACCTTAATGACACAAAGGTTAGATGGAATAGTGGAGCATGAAACAAGGAAAGAGAAGAAGGTCAATGAGCATACAACTCAAGATCCGCACCTTGGAGGAAAGGGAGCCATAAAGGATGAAGATTCAGCCCTTACTCCATTCTTATTCTGGATATTCAACATCATGAGATAATTATGGATCATTGTTTGATTAATGCTGATGATATTTTGAATGTGATGAATTTAGGGGTGAAAGAAAGGGTGATGAACAAGAAGGGGAAGCGAAAGGGATGGATGGAACCCACTTCTCAAGTGGAAATGATAACAGTCAGCTTGCTGGTCTGTTTATAACAGCAGTCAATAAAGAGCTAAATGATGAAGAGTTGGACTTGGGTGGGAGCCACAAAGAACTTCCAAGCACATGTGAACAAGGAATGGAGGTTTTGGGACAAGGGAAAACACCGATTACCGTAGAAGCAAAGGCAAAAGGAGATGATTTTTTTTTTGAAAGTCCAAGGAACAAATACATCTCAGATTTATTGCTCCCTAGTTCGCCAACACATGGAGCTAATCATCATAATCAGTTTGATACAAATGTGAGCAAACTGAGGAGCACATTGAGTAGTAAGGACTCAGGAGTCTTACACAGTTTTAAGCAGCCCCCAAGTTATGCATGCATCAAGACAACAGTAACTTTATGCACAAGGACTGAAATTGGATTGTTCAGAGGTAACCCTCTCCCCAAGGCCCACGGTATGCATGCAAAGGTAATTACTTCCTTTTTCTGCTTGGTTGGTAATCCATTGGATATACATATGTTTGAGGGAAGAGATTGGAGTCACATTGATGCTTGTGTTGATGGCATCTCAACAATTCTTATGAGGGCAAGGAGATTGAAAGAAATTCTCCATGAAGGACTAACTAATAAGGTTGCTGGACTGTTATCAACAACAACCAAACATGGGGGAATTACCAGTGTATTCAGTCCTAACAAAATCCCATGCATGGGTGCCATCAACACCTTGAAGAAGCTAAACGATAAAGCAGCCCGGAACCTAGAAATAACTCAAATTTATTGTCTATCATTGTACAATGTCAAGTTTTTGGATATCATGATCAGTTGGGAAGGAATGATAACTAACTACTCTTTCCTATGGCCCTACCATGTTTTCTCCTTCACAATCCGCAAGATAAATCAGGTTTGCAAGGAATCCATGGAGGTAAGGTGCATTTGATATATTTTTGGAAGGCTGATTCTAACTCAGAAATTCTGAGTTGTAGGAAGGTTGAGTACATAGTCCGGTTTTCACCATGATCAATCGGACATGTATGAGTACATTGCATTGCTCCACTCTATGATACTGTTGTGTTTTTACTCTCATGATCAGCTTGTGCCGAGTGGAAAGAAGGTAAGAAGTGAATTGCGTAGCAAAGGGTGCAAGAATGTTTGGGTACAATACCAAAATTCTTTTAGTATATGTGGGGTTGGTACCATTGTGAGCCTCAGAAGGGGAAGGTTTGATTACAAGGTCAATTTGATTGATAATCTCATCTTTGAATGTCTAGGGATGACTCACATCTTTGCATTTTGGATCAGCTCTCATTCATGCCCACTTTCATAGGGGTTGAGCATAATTAACTTTGGAGGCTTCAAGGTCACCCATGTCAATAACATTTTCATGTTGTTAAGGTATCTAATGATTTTCTTGAAATTAAGCCAGCTGAAGTTAATATTGTTTGTGGGATGCAATGGTTTCAAATTTTGGGAAAATTTCAGTATGGTTTTGTTCTTCATATATCAGCTCCTTGGAAGAACTTATTTATGGTTGGGCATGTGCAAACTCAGCCACCCAATAAGTTTATAGGAGAATTTAAGTTGTTGGTTTGGGTACAATCAAATTATGAGTTGTTTCCAATTCCAAACAGCTATAAGAGTGTCCCTTTTGAAGTTGTTAAATCATGGGAAAATGATCTTGAGGTTGTTGGGTTGGACGAAAATAGTAAGAATACCACATTTTGGGATTTCAAGTATGCTGTCATAGCTTTTATGTATGCATTTCTAGCCCTTTCTCCAAGTTTCTATCGGCTGTAACCTTGTGGCCAACTCCCATAAAATTGATAGAGTGGGGAATTTTGAAGGTATGTCAAGCTTGCAACTGCTGCCCCCTCCTTCCATCAGTTGTTCACAACTTTTCCATTTACTTGCTTCCTTCTAAGCCACCGAGGAAGGAACTTCCAATCACATGGTTGAAGGAGTTACAAGCATTTCATGGCTGTTGTAGACACTATACAGCCCCCATACAATCACCATGGTGCTATTTCTCTAAAGGAATAGTTTTCCTAGTCATAGGAAGAAGATGAGATGGCAAACACCTTCACCAAAGGGTTAATTTGAGGGTTGTTCCTCCAAGGAAGCCTTATGTTTGGTGCATTTTCAGTTTGTTCTTCTCAAGGTTTTAGATCATAAAGAGACATTTTAGTAGCCGGGAGTTGCATTCACTTCACACTAACACACTAGTGTTATTGTATGCAAGTAAATGTGGAATTTTAGTCCCCCCCATTCAATTTTTTGACGAAGAAGAGAAAAATTACATTGATATTTGGGACAACAGGAAAGAAATGGTAGGTCACCAATGCTTGGATGGTAATTGCACAAAGACATAGTAGCTAAGACTTACTTGGGATTCGGACACTTGCAATTGCATAACAAACAATTTTGGGAAGGGAGGATTGTAATGTCCCCTTTTCCAACTTGAGAGCATGCTTTTGGACATCTTTCCATTCCCTTTTCCATGGCAATGAAGTAGAGTGAGCTGGAAAAGGATGTGAACTCTATTGCACTTTTATTTTCAAATTTTTAATATTTCCTTTTTAGAGTGTTCTTCTTTTTTGCAGGTCGGCTGGGTTTGGTGCATTTAAGAAGCAAATTAAAAGATTAAATGAGCGTAATATGGGTTGGCCTTGTCTTTTTGGGCCTTGGCGCCAAAGTTGGGGCATAAAAGGAGTTAAAGGGCTTCATTTAGAGCATCTTATTTTGACGCATTTTTATCTAAATTAGACTTTTGGGCTGTTGCTCATTGTTCTTTCCACTCTTGGGCGAAAATCCAAGTGTGTGACTCTTCCAAGAAGGACGAAAACCTTTCTTGTGGCTGGTTGGGGGACGAAAACCCTCCATCCTTGTTTGGTTTGAAGGCATATTGCAGATTTGGAAGAAGAGAAGACAATTTCGAATATTTACATGCATTGTTGAGCCTCTCATAGGTAGAGTGACTTACCCTAGTGTGGAATTTGATGTCTTTCTAGGGCACGGAAATTCAGATTTGTTTTCATATTTGGTTTTTCTCATAATTTATAAAGCCGAAATCTACTATTCTTTGTGAAGTTTGGGGTTTGTAAACCTTCATTCCATAATTTTTATTGGAGTTGTACTTCGTCTGATTTTTAATTAATTTCCAGCAGTGTTTTCCATCAGATTTCATATTGAAACTTGGTTTGGTTGATGCCTAAAATACATATTTATATTTTGGCAAAGGTTATTTTAAGAGTTTTAAGTGTTTTTCATCCATTTTTGTATTGCTGTTTTGAAAATCTGACCGCTGATTTGAACTGGGTTTAATTCTCAGTTTGCTGGTTTGAAAATCAGATTTGACATAATTGGGCTCTGTGTTAATTCCTTATTTTTCAGTTTTGCCCCTAAAAAGGGACAGTACATTTTATATATTTATCAGTCTCATGAAGAATTTAGTTGTTGATGCTTGAAACAACATGGTTCAAATGAAGAAATTTTCGAGTTGTAGAATCTCAAAATGGCATATTGGAGTTCAAATGCTAAACCGCCACTTCTAGTACTGCTCTTGGCATGTTGCCCTTCATTTGACGATCTGAATAGCCCATTAGAGTATGATTTTCTCTGAATGTCCTGAGCAGGTTTTAGGACTGAGACTGCTTATTGAGTTCCATATGATATTATATATTCCATCAATTGAGAATGATTATAGCTTTTTGTTGCAGAATTTTTTTGGGCATTCGAACGCGTGTATCTTTGTCAATGATGGTTATGTAAAAAAGCTTAAAATCCAGTAGTTTGATGTAATCCAGGTGTAAAGGAAATGAATATGGAATACTAGATAATTACGAAATTTTTCCTTAATTTCTGGAATGAATAAATATCGTTCTAATCATCTAATGAACAAATGTTAAGGATTGAAATTCAATAAATTCTAGTAGATTGTACTGCAGAGATCATTCATCCACAATTATGTTCAATGGCTCCAAACAGCTTAACTAGAGCTACTATTAGTCCCTCCTTGAAAAAAAGATCAAAAACAGTTACAGGTAAACCCTTTGTTGAATGGTTTAGTTCTGTTTAGGATATGAAGGAAGAATCATTTATGGCACCAGATTGAAGTGGCCATCTTTCAGACAATCTTTAAGTTTTCATCTATTGTTTCAATATCATCTTCTTTTTTGTTCTTTATGGAAATTTCAAAGCAATTATGTTATTCATTTTGCTTATAAATCTTTATCAGTGTTCAGATTTCTTTCTCATACAAAAAGCAAAACACAAATGCCTCAAAAACTAGAAGAAATATGTAGCTAATAGAAGCGTTTTTAGGATCAGTACTTGATAATTATACTTCCAAAAAAATCATAAAACGGTTTCACTAGCTCTAGCATACTAGGTAGTCTTGATTTGTATGCATTTATCCATTATTTTAATTTGAGTGTCTGGGCTGTTATGAGATAGAGAGCCACTCTTACACATTGGGGGAGTGCCTAAAGGCCCTCCTATGTCGGGGGAGAACTCGGAAAATCTCAAGATGAGGGTGGGATGCAGGAATCCTGTTCTTGGGATGAGGTATGGCCTATAGGCATTCAATCAATAGATTGAGGACCCTCTCCTCCTCCTAAAGGCAGTTCATCAGGAGAGGCAAAACCTCAACCAGTGCTTTGAGGAAACAACCCACACCTCTTCCCACCCACTCCTTGGATCAAAGTCTATCCATTTTATACGTAAGATGACTGATGAGGTGGGTAACTAATAAGAGTATCAATATGAGTACAACATTCCCTAGGCTCTTTTTGTTAGGTTGGTATGCTCTTACAAGTATGATATATATTGAGAGACAATAGTATGCCATTCTGGCACTATCCAAAGACAGCTTTGGGATCGGCTTGCATTGCTGACTAGGATTTGACATAGGGTGACTACTCCTTTCTATGTTCGACCTCAAGCTTAGGACAAGAATATATCACAGGACTCTTTTGGAGCACCATGACACCTCCAAAAATAGCTCAAAAGACTCCTTGTGATGTAAGTCATTCACTAGATAAAGACTTCTAACGCATGAGTGGTGAGCATAAAATGACAGACAACAAAAATCGATCCTCCTCTTGATGTTAATGACAATGAGGGATTCTCGTAGATGTATTTGTTGTCTTTTTCTTGTTTATCCTTCTATTTGGATAATCATTTTTGCTTTCTTAGGCGAGACTTGCTTTTGACACTTCTCCCATTGCTATATTTGCCGACTGTACTTTTGAGTTCATTGACCTCGATTTGCCACATTCTTGGAGGCTAATACAGTTTTTTTTAATAAGATGAGCTTTGAGTTTAAGGTACAACAGCATGAAAGATCACAACTTTATTTGTAAAGTAAAAATAATATCAGTCACTTTACATAAAAAATATTGCATTATATATTGAAGATGCAGAAGAATTACAAAAAAATAAAAACAGAAAGCTACCAAGCAGCAGACCTCAGAGGGGCACAGTCAAAACATTAAATCAAACTAAAGAAGGAATGATTCCCATGCAATTAACAATTGCCTAAATCATATTTATATTGAGCTGTCATGCAATGTTTTTCGTTGATTTTGTGGGATAAGCCACTATCCGGTTGAGATCTTCAACTTTTTTAGCTAGGTCCTCCTCAGTTTCAGCAAGGTATGACATCTGGAGTTTTAATTCTTTCAGCTGTTTGTCCAACTTCTCGTTGGCCTGAACAGACTTCTGTAAAACCTAATCTATTTTAGGGAAGAGATCTGAAGTAAAAATTCAGAGTAAAGACAATGAAGAGCTGCTGTCTGAGAAAAAATGCTGTTAAAGTAACAAGAAAACCATTATTTCAGCAATCACATTCGTAGATAATCCCATTCCAAGAAGAGCATTTTTCCAGGACAGTTTGCTTGTGAAGACGTCTGGAAAATTGAGTTGAACTTGAATCCAGGTAGTTTTGACTGATTTGCATGTCCAAAAGGCATGTTTAAGAGTTTTTTTGTTATTTCAGAATGGGCTAGGCAACTTAACCCCTCAAAGAAACCCATGTCTATAAGCAACAGGCAGTTTGCATTGAATCAATCTCCAAGCGAGGAGTTGGGCACATAGTTACCAAATCCGGCTGGATCTGCACAAAATTTGGCGAAGCCGGATTTTTCAGCTGGCCCAGATAAGTTATATTTAAGTCAGATTGTTTTTTTCCTCACATTTTTTGTTTTTTATTTTTATGCTATAAAAAAACACCTAACACCCTTATATATTATTTAATATTAAATATTTTAACATTTTATATTATGCTGTTAATTTTTTTCATTGTATTTGTCAATTTTTATAAATTTAAAAATTATGCCCATATATAATATATAAATATTTCACGTTGAATCTTTCCAAACTTTTTCATGAATTCCAGATTTCAAGAGGGAATTGATCAAACCTTACACCATTGGACCACTCGAGGTTTGAATAATGCATTATTGAATAGCCTTCACCTTTTGATAATATATTTGTTAGCATACAAACATTAACTTGAAAGGTTGTTGTAATCACCAATATAATTATTTTAGTAAGCCGTCCTTGGATTCTTCATTTGACCAGATTAAAGTGTTGAAGTTATATGTGGTTGTGCATGTTTATTATTATAATAGATTGAGCCTGTATGAAAATTTTAGACCAGTTAGGTTTATAGCTAGCTTTGCTTTGTACATTTTTTGGTTGGATTTAACTATTGATTGCTTCCTGTTTTATGATTTAAAAGGTATCTTCATTTGTCTGGAATCCTATCAAACTCCTACAATTTGGGGTTAAATCCTTTGAAGTAGTTTTAGGTTGAGGGCATAGAACAGTAATAATGTGTCATCTTTTATGTTTGGATGAATTTGAGAAATTTTTTATGCCATTCACGTCGGTCAATGGAGAGTGCATGAAATGATAATAACACGAAACTCAATCCTTGTAAATGAAGGAAGAGCCTAACGATCACGCACGTTAGGTGTGCAGTTAACAAAAATCGAACCCAAGACCTCATGCGTACAACGCTGACGTTCATACAGTTGCAATTACTCATGGAATACTTTTTAGCACATATGAGAGCAAGGGTTCCATCAATAAAACCTCCTACTGTATGTGCCCGGTAAAGCCCAAATACAGTCACCACTGCATACCTAGGAAAAGCTCTACTCAACTTTGGCAAATGGGAGGGAGCAAAAGGTGGGTCTCTGAAACTCTAAAGTTGGCAGTGACATTGGCATGAAGCGGAGTTGTACAACAATTACCACATGGGACAATTCACTGATATCATTACTCTCCTCAAACTGCCAGAGTCTATTTATGTTGTAATGTAAGAGCATCTAGAAATCCAGAAACTTCTCTTCGCGTATCTTGTAACCATCATACTCACGTGAAATTCAATTTCAAAGCAAGTATTTAATTTTTTTTATTTTTTATTTTTGAAGAAAATGACCCTCGTGTGTTTATCTCAAGACGACCCTCCACAAGCAGTCATTACTTGTATAAAATCACAAGCCAAAGACACCCACTTAACAGACAAACACTTTTAAACATTTCCTATCAGTGGAGGAACGGGGTGGATTTGAATATAATCCACTGCTCTGGGCTTTCCATTCATAAGCACCTCTAAGCATTTATTTTGTTATACACAAGGAGTGTTAACAGACCACACTTTAATATGGCGGCTAATTCACACCATGAATGAGAAACGCAAAATTCTAGGTACAGGAGGAACAGGGGTCAGAGGAAAGATGTAGTTCTTCCTCTTGAGCAACATAATTCCCGCTGCGAAACCAAAGGAATCCAACAGTCAATCCGAGAACAATAGCTATCACAACTCCTCCATTATAAGACATGGCCGCCAACATTAGCAAATAACCCAAAAGTGCATTCATAGAAAACAACATTGTTTCCATTGCTTTCAGTGCAAAAACTCTCTTCTTAACTTGTCTTGACAGAAGCCTATCTTGACCCTCCATTAAATCTTCTGGCTGCTTCATCTCAGTAGAAGAATAACTGGATAATTGACTAGTTCTAAGATGAGCTCTTATGCTCACAACATATTCATGAAATACACTTACTGCAAACAAAGCCAGCAAAGAGGCCCAATACTGCAACAGTGTATGTGTTCTCCACCCATCAAAGAGGAGAGTCACCTGCTGCCCCCCAGTAAAATGTCATGTGCATCATTTTTTTTCAAATTTATCTGTGCCCCACCAGCAATAACTATGAGAAATGTTTTCTTCCTTCTATAATGCAAAATGTTGGCTTGCATTTAAATTGTGATAAGTTTGAAAACAGGTGATGAAGATGTACTACAATCGGAATGTACTGCTGAATAGTACATTTGAATGCAGCCAATCTTTATATTGCTTTTAAAATAAAACGAGGTTGTTGATAGTGTCTGTTGACTACGTCCGTCGTACTTTCAAGTTGCTTGCTCATGCAATTCGTACATTTATTTGGCTTGTTTCATTTTATTAAAAAAAAAAAACATCTAGAAAAAGCAAGCAAAATATTTTTTCGTAGGACTTCAAAATATGGTTGGTAACATATAAACATATTATAATTTTATGTTAATGGGGTGATGCTATAATGGAATTGCCCCTCCTACTAACATAATGATCGCTATCTCAACCTAAATACACACTACTTTTCATCCCCATCAATGTGAATGGTCATATATCAAAACCGACTCATCTAGTACCAAGAATAAGGTGTCATTTGTGGATAGTCAAAAGTTACATACAACTATGAGACTGAAGTTTAAGCCGGGGAAAAGGACTTAAAACCTTAACTAGTAACAATAAATTCTTGTTATCTAACATAAGCCCACAACTCTAAAGGTTCCATTAAAATATGTGTATACATTTAAATACAAACATCTTCTAAAGCACCTTTTTAGTCACTTTGTTAAAGTTTTAATGAATAACAATAATACTCTTTGAATTTGACCCAGACTACACGTATTTAAAATCTTTCTCTTGAAATATATTATCTTCCTAAATTACCTATATAAACCCTCCCTCTTAAGGAATTTTGGTGCTCATTTATTATTGATTTCATCACAAAAGTTATATGTGATTACAAAAGCAACTATCGAATTTAAGGACTATGCAATGTTCCATAGAGACATGTCCACGTGATTTTACATGTGTCAAAAACATCTCAGGGATGGGCGACGAGTTCATAAAACATCCCCATCCACAGCCCCCCCCCCCCCCCCACCCCCCCCATTTGACAAACATACTTAGTTTATGGAGGTCTAAAATAATTTATAAGGATCCTCTAATATAGGAAAATGCAGAAGACAATTTTATATCCAACACACACAAAATATCCATCCAAAAAATAGTGTGGGGCTGTAGACAAGTGTTGTGTGCAAAGGAGGTTGTAATGGGCATATAAGAAGAATTTACACACACAATCTCTAAGGAAATATGAGGTAAATGACCTTAATAGATCCTAATGGTGTCACTTTGTAAAAATGTTAATAACATATTTGATTATGGATTCATGGATGTTAACTCACATTTTCAATATTTTTTAATGCATCCTCTCATTCTTAGGACCTCATTTTACACTATTACCCATATTTTTACTACTATTGATAGAAATTAAAAAAATAACAATTATCCATTATATGATCACACATGTTATGTACCATCTTACAAAGGTGTTGCCTTCATGACTAAATTCAGGGTGCCATTAGGTGGTAAGAAACAACTATTTAAAGGTTATGAAGCAAGAGTGATAAGAAAGTAAATGTGCCACTAGGTGATAACAAGAGCTATATGTAACAAGAATGTAAAGATAACAATAAAATAACAAGCATTTACTTATGTATACTATTGAATGAAGGAAACCTGGATCAATCCCCAAACAAAGTACAAAAGAAAGAGTTTAGGGTTAGGGATACTTACCTTGAGTTGACTTGTCGGCACATTGATCTCTCGGTTGGCTTGTAGCGTTTTGTGAGATATTATTGTACACAAAGTCAAGATAGATAGGGGACAAACTGAGTAGACTAAAGTTGTGGACTCTAAACACTGGAAAACCTTATTTGCACAAATCATAGTCTAGATATCTTAAGGAATGTTTGTGTTGCCTTCTTCGATGTAAGCTACCCTTGGCATTAAGTATTCTTCTTATTAATGTTAATTTGCAAGTGCAAGAAGAGCATATTGTTCCTTCTTCATTTTGAGAAATGATAAAGAGGAAGCTTACAAATAAATATCTAAACCCTAAATCCAAAACTTAGTTTTACCACATGTCATTAGATCAACAAATGACATAAAGAATTAATAAGAAAATAACACATCATCATCTCGACCAATGATGTCAACAAAAATAAGGATTATGCAAGTTGTCATCGGTAGGGGAAATGACATTGACTATGAGTGTACAAAGGGAAAAAGAGGGTCAAAAGCGTGGAACAATGACCTAGGAGGAATAATAATGCATGAGAAATTTCTTGCAAACTGTTACGAACCCGTCCAACCCCAATTTCCGTGTATCCCTTCATATGTACACTATGGAAGATTAATGTTCTACCAAATCTTATAAGAGAAAAATGTCAGTAAGTGAAAATAAGGTATATATATGCCCCAACTAAAGTTCATCATGCATCACAATAGTGTAATGCATGATGGTACTTTAGGAAAATAACATAATACCAAAATGAATTTGTAAATAATTATATGTAGACACTCAAATGAATTTGTAAATAATTGTATGTAAACACTCAAATTTGGCAATCTATCATTTGACAATGTTGATCTTGACATTGCATGCTTGCATGCACAAATATACTCTCCTCACTCTTGGTTAGCACGTCCTAATAGCTCTTCGAATATATTCTTATCTTTGCACTCATCCCTAAGATTTTATAACATAAAATGCATCTTAAAATAGTTATCCTCTAGCCCAGAAAGCCAAAATGTGGTTTTTCCCTTTGAATCAAAACCGCCAATTTGGGTCGGTTTATATAATTCTACATCCTAACCTTATTGTACGATTTTGGACCAACACATTGTGCACTCAAAGTTTCAATTGCATCATCTTCGTATGATCTAATATCCCCCCTTGGTCACTCTTTCACAACATAACAATCATTGGAATCCTATATAAGAAAGTCAATTATACTTCATTTAAGGACCTAACACATTATGTTTTCTTCAAGTTAAAGCAAGCACAAAAGGCACTCTTTTCTCCCTAAACAATGAAGTAATTGATGCAAATCCATTAGGGAAGTACCCTCTATAGGTCCGAAAATTCCTACCAGGTATAGGGGGTCTCCATCTTCTCTCCACATGCATGTAAAGTGACCCTTCCCATGTATTCAAACAAGTATGAAACTCAAGCAAGGCATTGTCAAAACACGGTTATCAAAGTCTGATTATACTACAATATATATCACATGCTAGGAGAACGATGTGTGGTTTGAGCCCTCTTCATAGTAGTGGTGATGTAGATAGTGTATAGGTGTTCCCATAATCCACCTAACTTAGTTTTGTAGGAACTCCACCGATTTGAGGGTTTGAGCAGAGTTGCAAATCCATTATGAAGGTAAACAAAGAAGACCGACATACAACAACACTAATTTTGAGGTAGGCGAAGCACACAAAAAGTTACAGGGGCAGAATCTAAGTAGGTCCAAGACCATACATAAGGGTCAAGACCTTATGGATGGTTTTGACATAGTTGAACGGTTTTGATCCAGTACAGTTTCAGGTGCTAGTCTTAGCAACGAAGCATTTCCAGCTCCAGATCATCCATTTCCTGCATCCAGATCACTCAAAATCTCCTAGAGCATCACAAAATCAACTAAGTGCAACTTATCCTTTTTGTTTTCATAGTTGCTAGATCAATAGTCATTTTGTAAAGTGTTGTTCTGATTTGGGAAATTAATATTGGAAGTTAATTAGATCGTAATAGTATCCTGTTGCAATATTTCATCATTTTATGTATGTTAGGAACAAAATACATCTTAAAGGGATTGAAATAATCTATTCATATTAAAGTGAAATCAGTGTAATAAAATAATTGAGATTCAAAAATAAAATGAAATATACATACCTTGACTTACCTTTCACTAAATTATGATTCAAAAATAAAATGAAATATACGTACCTTGACTTACCTTTCACTAGATGGATGCATATACGTACCTTTTTCTTAATCATGGAGGGTAAAACTAATTCTAATTTCATCATCAAAAACTACCTTTGTTAACCTTGATGATGTACTACTACATGGACTAATGTACAACAAACATACATATGAGTTTATAATGAAATTATATGAAGTATGATAGCTCTCAAGGAGAATGGTGCTAGGACATATCCATATGGCTAGAATGTAGAGGCTAAATTAGGTTTGAATGAAGTGACAAGACAATAAATAAGGTGTTAATACACGATGGAATAGATAGAAGATAAAGGCTATATTAGGTCTAGAAGGCCCTAATATAATAATTTGTTAAACCAGGTGTGGATAGCCAAAAAGTTAGAGACTATATTAGGTCTGGAAGACCCAAATGTATGATATATATAAATTGAGGATCCGAAACATAACTAAGAGGAATCCTTGAATATTAAAGCAATGATCGAGAGAGTATCTTATAGGCTAAAAGATGTAAATGATACTCAAGTAGGGATGGTTCAAATGGAAAGATCAGTTGATTCCCCAAGTGTAACAATTTTAAACCCTTGAATTGAGTATTACTTGATTTTTTGTCAAAATAAAAGGGGATTAATAATAATAGAAAGATGACACGAGCCCCTGTAACATACACCATTTACTAAAGTTTTTCAAGGAGTTAAATGTGAATTAAGGTTTCTACAAATAAGATTGATTTACCAATGATTTACAAGTGATCCAGACAAATTTGATGAAGTTTTCACACATTAGGGAAAAAATAACTCAATTGTCAATTCAGATTCAATTTTTTCCACATAGTTTCAACATGTAGTGATATTTTCGCACCATGCATAAGCAATTATCATATGACAAAAATGGTTTATAGCGTTTTTTCTATAGGGGCATCTAGGTTCATAGGATTCTTATATTAATCAAAAGCCATTTGAACAATTGAAGTCTATTGTGTGCTTTGTTAGTGGGCCATGCAGTGAAGAAGTATGTTGTTGGTGGGTTGTAGAGTACTGTGGAGTGTGCAAGTCTAATTCACAATCATATTACACAATGTCATTTTTGTTTTGTTATGCGTACAATCCTATGAAATCTTTGCACAAGCCACACAAGTTATGAAAGTTAGAATTACAAGCATCGATGGGTTTGAGGATGCTCTAGAAAACTAAGGAATTTGTGTTAGTTTATCAAGAGTCCCATGACACTAAGAGGATCCACACAAGCTTAAGAAACTTGATTAATACTACAAAATTGAATATGAAGTTGCGCAATACTTCATGGGGCCGTAAAAGATTGCAAGGTTATTTGGAAGTCCCAAAGCATTGAAAAGATCATTTGGAGCCTCGAAGCCTAGAAAATTCGTGCGTGCGCGCACGTCTATGTGTGTGTGCGTGTGCGTGTGCGTGTGCGTGTGTGTGTGCGTGTGCATGTGCGCGTGCGCGTGCGTGTGCGTGTGTGCACGTGCGTGTGTGTGGGCGCATGCGTGTGTGTGTGCGCATGCGTGTATGTGCGTGCGTGTGTGTGTGCGTGCGTGCGCGTGTGTGCATGTGTGTGCGTGTTTGTGTATTGGGTCATTCAAACCATAAAGACATACTAGTTTTAGGAGCTAAGTTTATAGCATTGGATGACTATATAAACAAAGCCAATTTCCTTATAGAGTTAGTTATTAGCTTAACATTGAGCTCATTGATAAATTTTGTGAATTAGAGCATGTGGATGCGAGCTTAAGGATTGAAGCAACATGTATTTCAGGTAATCTGACATGACATGAGTAAAGAATGTTTGAATAAATTTATTGTTCTTAATCGGTCTTTTATGTGCGTTGTTCCTGATAAAATATATGAATTAATCTTATTGAGTTGTGTTATTCTTTTGTTAGATTATATTATGTGTTATTGCATGCATGATTTGTATGTTTTCTGCATGTGGTTTCGAAGGTTATGTGGTGTAAGGAAAATATTCACTGAGAACCCTAACCATGTTGATTTAATTTAATTTGAATTAAATCTAATATTGCAGAGTAACTAATGTATAAATGATAAAGTACAATAATGACACAAGCAAGCTAAGATGTAAAGTATGAAATACCTAAGAAAGAGATAGAGATAAGATGACTTAGCAGATATCTTATGCATAATCTGGAACTGATCTGGGTAGGGTAGCAAGTGACTAAATAAGACTACAAATAAGTGTCATAACTAGTCATTATCTGTAAAATGTGGAATCATGAATAGAGATGGAACAGGGGTGCCCATGGTAGGGCAAGGGTGCCTGGGAACTGTCGAGACTGGATCTGGGATCTCGGTGACTGTGTAAACATTCTCAGAGATATGGTTTCTACTTGTGTCAAAAATATGTTGTCACTATTGTTCTTCATTGATCAGCCTCGATAGTCGCTCTTGGATCGTCGATGATACCTATAACCTACTAAAGATAAGTTCACCTGCACAAGCCCACAAACCACATCAAACCTAAAAAGGAAAATGTAGAATGGGGAGTCAGACTAACCCAACGGTCACCCCAAAAGTGAAATTATGACCGAGAGTTACACTACATATCTCAGAATCCATGTAGTTATTTTATGTGTGTGTAGAAATTATGCCCTAGGATGCCCTTGTGTAAGTTACACTTGATAGTGGGTTGTAGTTAGAATGTAGCAATGTAGTAGAATGTGTGGATGGAATAAAATGAACTTCCCCTTCCTATGTAGTGTATGCAGATTATGACAACCCTTGTCCCTTGAATGGATGCTAGATGGATGCCTTTGGAGTGCATTAGTGCCTTTGGATGCAAGCTTAGGTGATGATAGTAATGATTAGTTCTTGGTCCTTCATTTTGAAAACATAACTATGTATTTATATGATTCCCTTGTTTGAATTTCATAATTGACAACTAGAAGGCTGACCCATAAGTGAAAATGATGCCCAAAATATAAAATAGACCCAAAAAATGAGCGAGTAAGATAAGAAAGGGTCGGGGCACCCAGAGGGAACAAGAGCGCCTGAGCACTGTTGTCCTGGCTGGGCGCTAGTGTCTGAAGTCATAGAAAGATAAACAAGTAAATTTAACTGGGCTGTAGGGTGTGTAAGACCAAATAGAAATTAAGAGACAAAGAAAAGAGGCCAAAGATAGTTGTCAACCACTAGTTTTCTTGCTTAGGAATCATGTAAATGCTAGTATGCTTTTAGGACCTAGAAATGTACCCAAGTTTGTGATTTTGTGTCTACATTTTCCCCCACTTTATGTTTTTGAGTGAATAATCAATAACATAAAGTAGATAAGATATGTGTACCTTATGATCCTTTAGAGCGTGTGCGAATAATGTGCCGAGTGGACAAGTGAAGCGTGGAATGATTGCAAAGTGAAGCGTGAAGACTAGGAAAGGAAAGTGATCCTAGGGGTGAAGTGTGTGCATTATTGTACTTTTGTTGTGCTTGTATTTGTTGTTGTAGGTTACTTCTTGTTGTGTATTAAGGATGGACCTATAAAAGAAGAGTGAAAGAGTAGTCAAAGTCCTGTATATGAAAAATATGAGTAAAATATGTAAAAGTATGCAAAAGTGTGTAAAAGTAGTAGTAAAGGAAAGTGTGCACCTGATGTAAAAGAGTGTAAAGGATAAAATGTGTCCTGAAATGTTGTGAAGAGTGAGTTTTTTTGGGTGATCTCATGCTAATAACAAGTTTTTTTGGGTGATTCTCATGCCAAGAGAGTTTTTTGGGTGATCTCATGCCAAAGAGAAAGTGTTGGGGAGAGAGGTCTAGTGTTACTCTCATTCCATGAATCTGTCCAATAAGCACCACTATAGATGGTATCCTCCATGATTTGTTCCTATTTTATTTTGTCTTGATTGTTTCGAATTAGTTCCAATTGTACTAATTGAAGGAGATTAAATGCATTCTATAACTTAGAGGATTGTTCCTATAATTGTAGAAACTACTCTGAAGACTTCTGTGAACTATGTTGATCTGAATAGATAATTTTATGTACCCCAAGGACATTAGTGCCCAGGAGAGGAGACAGGTGCCCAAACGCTACTGTCTGATGCTAAGGGTGTTTGTGTTGTATGTTGTGCTAAGGACCCAAGTCTGATTTTGGGTTATTTTGTGACTGTGTTCCTGTGTTATTCATGTACTATGTAGATATGTACTGTAGCTCTGAGCTATTGTAGGGTGATTTGTTCACCCAATGTATGCCCCCTTGTTTGGGGTGCATGCGACGATTGTAGGAGAATGTGGCCAAAAGAGAGGACCTGATGTTGTGCTGAAGTGGATACCTGCAGGGGGTAGGGGATGTGTATGGTAGAAACCAAGAAACATGCAAACAAAGTGGCTAGTAACATGTGTTAGTAAAAAAAGTAGAAAACATGTAATAGAAGACTATGTAACAAGCAAGTGTGCAAACAAAGTGGACCATGAAAAATGGGTTTCAAACATGGGACATCACTCACAATGTCACAAGACAATCAGGGCCATCGAAGTGGCCAAAAGCATACAATGAGCATACAAGATATAGGGCATATCCTACAAACAATAACATATAATGGCAGACAAATAATGGAAAAAAGTGTATCAGATAACCATGGTGGCATATAGTCCTACAAAGTAAATGCTACACATGAAGCACTCCTTAGCATGTTAGAAAGATAAAAAGTATGTCAAGGCATGTATGTATCAATGGAAAGTAATGTGCTAAAAAGAAGTAGTAGATGATGAAATAATAACACCTATAATGTGTGAGAGTAGCAAAGGTAGATGCCCCCAGGAGCCTCGATGGGACTGGTAAAAGGTACAGTTTTCAAGCATCATTGCAGCATGTGAAAACCTATAAGAGATTTTCATTCACAACTAGAGACCAAGTGAACGTGCATGTGTATATATAGAAAGATAATGACATACTAAGAATCTTGTCTAGCATGGAAAATAAAGTGTAACATGTAAATAGAATAAGCTAGCAAGAGTAGATGTAAACCAAGATATGCAAGTGCAATGTATGAGTGTGATGGAATGGTATGCAATATTGTGAAGATGATAGGAGCAGCGTGTCCCCCAGTGGATGTGTATGAGATGAGGTTCATTTATAAAAACCCTCAATAATCAAGAATGAACCATAGAACAAGAGTGTGTCATCGGCTAAATGTGTTGTGATGAATGTGATGCTAGAAAGATAGATCATGAAGCACAGAGCATGAAAAGTGAGTGGATGTGAGGTTCATTTCATAATTAGACCCTCATCAGTCGAGTATGAACCATGGAACTAGAGTGCATCATAGGGTAATGATGATACATTGTGTGTATCAAAGTGGTATGATAGTAAGAAAATTAGATGCGAAGTGTAAAGTGTAGTAGTAGGAATGAATAGAAAATTGATGATGTAATGGGGGGAGAAGAAAACATGATGCCCCCCAAGTGTGATAAGTGAGAGAAAGTTATCTGATGATAGTGAAGGGAAAGGTCCTCCACTCAATATTTGAGGAGATAAAGGCATGTGACAATGCTCTAAGATCGGTGGTGTATGAGAGTAATAATGTGTACAAGAAGGAGGCCTATGTGGTGAAGATGGTGGTGAACACCTATGTGAAGGGGCTTCCCAAGTAGGGGAATTAGGCTGAATGAGGTGGACTAGTGGACCGATGAGATGACAACAAGGTCATGAAGTAGGTCGTGTGCGAATAGGATAACTAGGTGTAGAATGTGCCTTAGACTTGAGAGGATGAGGTTATAAATATTGTTGACTGGTATAGATGTCATCAAGAGGAGGTCGAGACAATGGTGTGCATGGTGGAACACCTTTGAGAGTGACAACTTGATTATTTTGAATGAACTTGAGGCACAAATGATTCATGGAAGGAATGACTTGGGCGGCGCAAAGCCAAGAGAGACCTAAGAGCATGTCATAACCTTTGATTGAAGATGCCACAATGAATGACACAAGCATGGTAAGAGGCCCAATATAACAGGAATCTTGATGTAGCCAAAATAATTAGGAACTGGATATGTGATATTAGATAATGGACATTTGATAGCTAGGAGAAGTGCAATGGAGCACACTGATAGGAGTTGCTAGATAGATCATGGTGTTATTGATAGTATATGAACCGATATAAGCATTGATGTGTAATGAATTAGAAGTTAATGTAGCATGATAATCATGATCTGAAAATGTAATGATTGGTGGTGATGCATCAGCAAAAGCAACAAGGAATTCAAGGGCCCCGATGAAGGAGGAGGCACAACTTGATATGTATGATTAGCAGAAGAATCAAGAGCTTACGTTTCATGCTTGGGAAAAGGGTCATTAAATATTTTTAGATTTTTATTATCTTTGACCAATGTAGAAGTAAATGGCTCAGAGAGCTCAATTGAATTATTGTCAATAAGATCTTGAATGATATGCTTGAGTTTGAAACAATTATCAATAGAATGATCAACACATTGGTGATAATCACATCATGTATTTTCATCATAATTGTGGCCACGAGGGCCAGAGGGATCAAGATTGAGTGGTGGTGGAAGAGTGATTAAGGTTGATTTTGATGAGTTGAGGTGAATAGAAACTGATTGCATAGGGTAATTTGGTGAAAGTATGCTTTGGAGGTTTCCATTGAATCTTTTCAGGTGGAGAGATGAACATTAACAGTTGACTTTGCTTCAATGGGCTTAGGAGATGGCTTGAATGCATCGATTTAGCTTGAAACCTATTAGAAGAGGATGAAGGAGTATCATGATATTTTAATTTTCCCATAGATAGGAGTTTGACTTTGCATTTTGAGTGTATATGACATAATTGATCAAATGAAGGAGAGGTCTCAAAGATAACACTCTTGTAGTGGTGGTAAGAGGCTTTGAACAAAAATGATCTTGTAATTTAGAATCAGTTGAGGACATTGGTCATCTTAGCTAGGTTTTTCTTCTAACGTAAAACATAGTCAACTAGATGCTCATTAGATATTTGTTTGATTTGAGAAAGTTGTGCATAAGAGATCTTGGTGTCGATATTGATGGAAAAAGAGAAAGAAAATAATCATCTAGATGCATAAAAGAAGTTACGAATGAACAAGTAGATCATAAAACCAATGCATGGCATAATCTTGAAGACTTCTAGGAAATAGATTAGCTAGTAATGTATGATCATACACATAGTTAAGACATGCCACATGAAAATATCATAGATGCTCTTGAGGGTCACCATGGCCATTGAAGGTGGGAAGCTTAGGGGTGAAAAAGTTTAGAGGAAGTGAATAAGAAAAAATGGTGAGTGAAAAGGGGTATGAAGGATATGTAATGAGGAATCAAGAGATGGAGAGGAGCATGAAGTAGCTTTGTTGTAGTTGACAGAATTTGAATTTGTAAGATCCTGATATAAAGAAGTTAAGTCATGAATGCCTGAAGAGGAACCAAGTTGTGTATTAGAGGTATTGGATGTAATGAGAGGGGCGGTAGTGGTAGCAATGGAAGTAGGAATGTTAAGGGGTTGGGTGGAGGCCATGACAACTAAGGAAGAACCTACAAGAGGCAGAAGTAGCATCTTGAGAATGTTTGGAATAGTAAGTAAAGCATTGAGAACGTGCAGAATATGAAAAGGGTTGGTAAATTCTTGACAAAAATTAGTGAGCTTGTCTAGTTGTTCTTGATCAACATTAGTGTCCTCATCATATGATTTTCACTATCAAAGGTTTCAATATTTCCAGAGGAACATTGTTTGAGTTAGAAAGGGGTTATCAGATTCATTTATTGACTTAGAGTACTTACGAATAGAGGGAGGAAGCTCAATGTACTCAAAGGAACCAAAACAACCACTACAGTGACAGCATAAAAGGAAACCCCTAGAGGAAGGTTGGATTCGAGCGATGGGTTCACCAAATGATTTAATTTAATTTGAATTAAATATAATATTGAGTAGAGTAAATAAATGATGTATAAATGATAAAATACATTAATGACACAAGTAAACTAAGATGTAAAGTATGAAACCCTAAGCAAGATGAAGAGAGATAGAGTACTTAGCTAATTTTTGAGTGAATATGAAGTGATCTTGGTAGGTGTAAGTGATAAAAAAATGGGAACATGGTCATCACTAGTCACTGAAAAATATGGAGTACATGAACAAAGAGGATGGGGCACCCGTAGCAGAATAGGTGTCCTGGGCACTAGTCACTTATCTTGGTATTGGTGACTATGTAAAGACTCAAAATCTACTTTCTATTGTGTCACAAGGCTTTCACAATTGTTCTTTGTTGATCTCCCGATGTTCTCTCTATGATCACCGAAGGTACATGTAACCTACAAAATAGAATTTCACCTGCACAAGCCCACAAAATACATCAAACCTAAAAAGGAAAATGTAGAATGGGGACTCAAACTAACCCCAGTGGTCACCCTAAGATAAAACATATGACCGAGCACTACACTACATCTCAGAATCCATGTAGTTCTTGTGTGTGTGTGTAGAATGATGCCCTAGGATTCCCTTGTGCAAGTTGCACTTGATAGCAGGTTATAACAAGAATGTAGCAATGTAGTAGTATGTGTGGATGGAATAAAATGAACTTCCCCTTCCTATGTAGTGTATGAAAAGTATGCAGTCCCTTATCCCTTGAATGGATGCTAGATGGATTCCTTAAAGTACTTTAGTGCCTTTGGAATGCAAGTTTAGGTGATGATAGTAATGCTTAGTGCTTGGTCCTTTCATTTTGAACACATAACTATGTATTTATATGATTCCCTTGTTTGAATTTCTTAATTGACAACTTGGAAGGCCAACCCATAAGTGAAAAATATTCCCAAAATATAAAAGAGACCCAAAAGGAGTGAGTAAGATAAGAAAGGTTTGGGGGTTCCTAGAAGGGAAAGAGCACCTATGGGTGTTGTTTTCCTTGCTAGGTGCTGGTATACTAAGCCATGAAAGATAAACAAGTAAAGTTATGACTGGGATGTAGGGTGTGTTAGACCAAATAGAAAACAAGAGAAAAATAAAATAGGCCAAAGATAGTTTTCAACCACCACTTTTCTTGCTTAGGAATCATGTAAATGCGGTATTATTGTTGTCATTTTGTGGTTTATGTATTATTTGTTAGTTTGTGAAGTTCTTTCTGTATTTTGTATCATTAAAAAATGTTAATGAATTTATTAGTTAATTTTTTTTAGTATGTAATCTCATTAGTTTGTTTTTTTGTTCCATACACATGAAAAATATTTGTTTGTAAAATTTTAAGTCTTATTTATATTTTTGTAGTGTCGAGGTTTGAGTGTATAATCAAATTGGTCAATTCAAATAGAGTCATTATTATAAATCATGTGTCAAAGTGAATGTCATCAAATAGTTTGTATTGTTGATAGAGTCATTATACAATTGTCTTAAAATGTGTAAAAAAGTAATAGTCAATTGATTTTTAATCGTCATCATTGTCTTTTTGTCAATAGTGTTATTAAGTATCTTTGCATTATTATTGTCAAGAAAATCAGTGTCCATAGTAGCTTTTAAATTGATTTTTAATCGTCATCATTGTCTTTTTGTCAATAGTGTTATTAAGTATCTTTGCATTATTATTGTCAAGAAAATCAGTGTCCATAGTAGCTTTTAAATTAAAAACTGGACACATTTTCGGTTGAAATTGACATATAAGTTAAAATTGGGGGGAGGGGAGGGGGTTCTTACATGCAATCAAAATGAGATTCGAAGACCCATGTGCTGAGTAAGTAAGCCAAGATAATGGAGGCATCACAAGCTAGAGGAAAACCAATGTCCTCTCCAAGTCATTAGAGACACGACCACACATCACAATAGTGGTGAATAAAGGGTGCATAATGACTATGTTAAGACTAGAACTCAATCATGTTGTATGAGACCGAGTAACAACAATCACACGTAGAGGAAACAAGAAATGACAAGGAATTAGTCCTCATTTTTTATTTTTTCATGATTTTTTGCATTTTATGTGATGTAATAAGCGAGCGACTCCTATGTAATCTTCAGATGCAAAAATGTAGTGGAAAAACTAAAAGCAAAATGTGTTGTAGCATCGTGATACTTGAAGAGGATGAACATATGTGTGTGTCCCTATTCACACCCAAGCTAGTGGTAATCATGTGTAAAACCTTTTGTTTGTGAAGGTTGAACAAATGTTTTTATCCCTGTTCATACGTAGGTTAATGGTCATCTTGTAAAACCATTTATTGAGGTTGAACAAATATAGAAGTCATGTTCATAGTTTGCAAACTAGTTTGGTAGATGGGTTTCCCAACGATTCAAGGTTGATGAGTTCCTTCTCTACCTTCAGTTCACCTTTAGGATCAAGATCACGAGCAAGTACAACATGTTCACACTAAGGGGGGATGTTAGGAAATCATATTAGTTCCCACATTGATTTTTATGGGTTTATATTATTGTTATAAAACAACTCATTATTAATACTGTGTAGGAAAATACAACTCATACATATAGGTTTGGGTGACTTATATTACTAAGAAAATAATTTACATTAGCATATCAACTCACCTTACGAATAAGGATGTTGAGTGATAGTAGGAGTTTGTAGGAGAGATACGACAGATTGGCGTGATTAAAAACTAATAAGTATAGAATCCTAATTTGTAGGAGTTCTATAAGCTATTTATATGTATCTCTCATATTCATTATTGTCTTGAATGAATATTATTGAGAGTATTATTGTGTTAAACTTGTGAACTACGAACCAATTTTTTTATTAGTGGCCGGTGAGGTGAAGAGGAAATTAGAGTAAAGCATGGAATGAGAAATAATGGATAGGATAATTGATAAAATTATAGAGAGTGATATAAAGAGAAGAAGTGGGATAATATAAGGGGTAAGAGATGAAGAAAAGTATTATGCGGAAAATAAAACTAAATTAAGGAGGATTAAAGATAAGAATTTATTTGATGAAGGATGAAGAATAGTAATAGTGAACACATTGAGGATATACAAAATGAAACTTTTCCTCCCTCGCCCTCCAAATAAATAATTAAATTAATTAAAAAAATTAAAATGAAAGAAATTGTTTGAGGAAATGAACCCCTTGGACTAAATGCCACCCCTTGTGCCACTACATAAATTGAAAGAGAGAACATTTCAAAAGATAGATATAGGGGATTAATTGTGGAAAAGTTTTCAAGAGAAAAAAAGGAAGGTAAGATAAAAGAAAAAATATTTGAAGGGTTTGAAGAAGTATTAGGAAAGAGGTACTTTGATATAGAACTTGAGAGAGATAAATGGAGGAATATAATTTATCAAAAACTAGTAAAAATATAGATTGATACAAAGAAGCAAAAACCATTGGTGAGTCATAGTATAATGAGTAGTAATAGGACAATACCAACACAACCAAGATGGCACAAAAGATGAAGTTTCCTCTATTTGGAAAATATGCTAAGGATGCAGAGGATTTTTTTTATAGTTTTGGAATCATATTGGATGAGTAATAATGTTATAGAAATCACAAAGGAAGTTTTTTGATTTTTGGTGGAACACTAAGGGATGAAACTTTGAAGTGGTACACAAGAATTAGTCCTACGTAGAATAAGGAATGGGATGCAATAAAGACACATTTAAAATCAATTTTTTATCATCCATATACACCTATGTATAATGTAAGCAAAATGAGATATCTAATTCAAATAGAAGGAGATTCCGTTAAAGACTTTGATTAGGGACTCAATGGATTTGTGACAAGAATAATCATGATAATACTCTATAGTTTACCACAAGACGTTAAAGAAGTTTACTAAAGGTTTTGACAATCCACACACTATTTTTAACAATCTACATGTGATACAAGAGCATCTAAGAAGTACAATCAATCTTACATCAATAAAAAATCAGTAGGCTTTTGTTTTTGTGGACTAGTTACTTCTTTTTTTGTTTCACATGGTTGAGTTGATCCATGTGAAGTGTTAGCATTCCAACTCTACAAGAGTAGCAAGTACACTAAAGAAAATAAATTTTCTATATTTTCAAGATTCCAAGAGAATTGGTTGAGTTTCTCAACTATCAGAAGAGTCTAGTAGGTGGTGGTGTCTGTTATAGGGCTAAAATAGATAGGCCTTATAGAAAATGAAAAATTACCTGAATAATATCTCAAAGTTAGAATGTGACCATATATTTGGATTCCCCCATAAAAATAAACACTTTAAAAAACACTTAATTTCAAGGTTGTATGCAAAAGTTATGGCTCCAAAAATTTCCACAATTTTACTTTATTGAAAAATCATTGATCTAGCTTAAGTGACAGTTTTACAAACTATAGGTTTACATTACACAAAAAAATACAACCATCAAAGTGGTCACACCAACTATCACTCTATTTAGCGTGGAAATATTATGAAGAATGTAAACAATAAAGTAAAGGAAATAATGATATATTTTCTCTCTTTGAGACTTTATAATTTTTTTAGGAATAAAAAACAAAACTCCAAAATTTCATAGATGTCAGTTGGATTCAAATTATTTTATCAAGAGATATTTTGGAAAGCAAGCATGAGGGTATTGGCTTATATAAATTTCATATTCAATTAAAGAGAGTTAGGTTTGAATTTGGGAATGGGCTCAAGTCTAGAGCAATGATATATGTATTAATTATGTGAGAGAAAATGTAGGGGACGATTTTTCCTCTTCATGTAATGTTTTTTAATCCTATAAAGGTAAGTGAGTGTGGAAATGTGCGAGTGTATGAATCTCTGTAATATTTTGCTGAATTCAATAAATAATGTGTATTGGTTTCAAGTTCTAATATAATCATCTTGAGTCTAAGTTTTTCCAGTTGAGACTGTGTTTGTATTGGTACAACAATATTGTCACATAGGAAAATAATTGTCTGATATTGTATTCAACATAGATTACAAATAATACTGAGGCTAATAAATAGCCATGGAAATAGAAAACTGACTTCCTACAAACCAGGAAGTCACACAACAAAACAACCCGTTAATATCATTAGGGGTATAACAAAATTATATTGTTGAAACAATATAACAAACCTATATTATTAATAATGAGTTATAATATAACTCATATTAATAATATTACAATATATAATAATGAGAGCACTATGATATTCCTAACATTCCCCCCCTTAGTGCGAACATGGGGAAAACACCATCTTCAACCAAGCAGCATGCCGCTCTGTAGCTTGCACATGGTCTCGATCCTCAACACTGACTGTGGGAACTACATCATCCAGGGACCGTTCAACCTATTATATGAATACATGAATTGGGACCGTTCAACCAATTCACATCAACCATCAAATCAGTTTGATCAAGAACACTTCCTGCAATAGTATCAATGGTACAATTTATCATCACGGGGGACACACAAGCACAACACTGCACACAGGAACAGGGATGCTCATCTGTTCTTATTCATCACACAAGACACAAAGATGTCACTAAAGTAGTTGGCGGCCTCTGAGGTAGTGACGAACTCGAGGACGCTGACTGTCCTCCTGCCTCCGTTGCCTCCATCCTCCAATAACATGCTGCTAGCTCAGTAGATTATGGCTTTGAAGCTCATCAGGTTTCACATTGAACTTTATTTTGTCTCCCCCCCACAATGTGAACCACAAAATTTATTAGGACGTTGGTCACCGCCGAAAATGCATCCACAAGATGTTTTATTTTTACAAAATTTTACAATGACTCTTTTGACGATGAGACTACTTTGAATAATAACATTTGACAAAATGATACTGGATTTTGATAACACAATTATTTAGACAATGACATATATGAGAATGGAAACTTTAACACTTGACCAATTTACAACTATTACATAAAAGACGATAATGAAAAACAATTAAAGATTACTTTTCGAGAATAGTGACACTTAACTCTTTAAAATACGACAAAATGACAATGGTATACAAGACAATTATTCTTTTGATAAACGTGGATAGCTACATGAGAGACTACACAACATAGGAAAATGAAATTAGTTTTTTTACTTGGACAAAAATAAAAAGGACTCCTTACTTAATGATGAACGAAAAAGCACGAGTGACTATATGACAGATCTAAATAAAAAACAAAACAAGAATTAATTGAACCGACTCAATACTTGCATACGCATAGATAGATGAATAGTTTGTGCTCCTCGTTGTTAGATGGCTTGCTGGTTTGTAAAACTATTGGCAACGAAAATCAGAGATGTGAACGCAATGTGTGTAATGAAATTCGATGCAAATCAAATCCAATCCAATCTGGCAATGTCGGTCGACCATCCTGAGCTTCGTATTTGAGAGTGTGAACATCCAAGAGACACGTGGCACCCAAATGACATGGCTTTACTTGCTATTATTGTCTTAGCTGATTAGTTTCACACATAATCTGCAAGAATCATTGAACTCTAAAGTCGCAGATTGTAAACTCACACTTTTAACGGCACTTAGCACAAACAGATCTCAGACAAGCTCGTGAAGGGATCTTGACAACAATGCAGGTTGTAGATGTAAATCAATACATGCATATGAGAGTAGTATGTAGCCAGAGCCGTTCAATGTAGATCTGGTCACGTGCTCTAATATGCAGCGCCCTCTGCAAATATACAAATTTAAAAAACTATTAATCTGAACTTATCAAGTTAATAGACTTCATATGCCAGGGCAATAGAATAATCAATTTTCCCCTCTCCAGTTTTAAGACTCCATGCCATACACAAAAACCTGCTCTGATGCCAAATATTGGTACAACAATATTGTCACACAGGAAAATAATTGTCTGATATTGTATTCAGCATAGATTACAAATAATACTGAGGCTAATAAATAGCCATGGAAATAGAAAACTGACTTCCTACAAACCAGGAAGTCACACAACAAAACAACCTGTTAATATCATTACGGGTATAACAAAATTATATTGTGAAACAATATAACAAACCTATATTATTAATAATGAGTTATAATATAACTCATATTAATAATATTACAATATATAATAATGAGAGCACTATGATATTCCTAACAGTTTGAGCCCTAGTTATGATAGTAGGTTACCAATAATTTTTTCCCATCATTCTCATCTACACCAATGTTATCATAGCAAGGTTTACCTTGTTGTGCTAGGCTTTAGGTTCTTATCAAGTCTAGCTGGAGGTTGTGAAATTGAAGCATGTTTTTTAGTTGTATATTGTGAAAGAGAATTGTGTTTTTTTGAGAAAGTATGGATAACATAAGAAGACCTCTTAAAAGAGGGAGGGCATCTAGATAGAAATACTTAACAAAATCTTTAAAAAAATAGATGTGAGATAATATGGAATAGATATTGCACAATATAGAAAAATTATTATGATTGTGAATGAAGATGATGAAAAAAATGTATAATATGTTGATATATGCATTCAATAAAAGTTGTATGCTTTTGAGAGAAGACTAGAAAGTGAATAAAAGATACCAATATAGGTCCTAGTGAAATAGAAAGGTAATCCCACTGGTGTAGACACTAAATCACGCACTTTGAGTACATTTCTAGGTCATAATCACATACTACTATTCATATGATTCCTAAGTGAGAAAAATAGCAATTAACACTTGCCTTTGGCCTTTTTGTATTTTGTTCATGTATTTTTCTCGACCTCTTACACCCTACAACCCAGTCGATGCTTCACTATTTCATCTTTTACCACTCTGGACACTAGCGCCCAGGTGCCCCCATCCTTCTAGGTGCCCCCAACCTCACTGTATCTTACTCACCTCTTATATGTTTTGGGCATCTTGTTTTCTTATGGGTCATACTTTTAGTTGTTAATTGCAAAATTCAACCAAGGGAATCATATAAATATAAAACTATGTGACCATAATAAAGGACCAAGCTCTAAGCATCTACTATCACCACCCAAGGTTACATCCAAAAACATTTCAACACCATCAAAACATCCATCTAGCTTCATACAAGGGACAATGGATTGCTAATTCTACATACACACATAGGAGGGGAAGTTCATTTTGACATCCACACATTTATCTACATTAATACATATAGTTATTTCTCGCTATTCAAGTGCAATTGACACAAGATCCACCTGAGGGAACGATTCTTCACACGCTCACGTAGAACTACATGGAGTCTGAAATGTAGTGCAACGCTCGGTCGTAAGTTCACTCTGTTGGGTGACCACCAGAGGTCAGTCTAACTCCCCATTTGCATCTTTTTCTTTTTAGGATTTGATGTGTTTTGGGGTTTTATATGTGCTCTTTCTCTTTGTAGTTTATAGGTGAACTTGGAGATCATCCAATGACCTACAAGAGATCAACATTGTAGGTTAGCGAAAGTGAAGCGACACAAAAGAAATTTGTTTCTGACAATTTTTTCAGTCACAGGCACCCAACAAAATGTCTAAAATGCCCAAGCACCCTTGACCTGATCTAGGCACCCCAAGTCCCCAACATTTCCAATAGTTCTATGATTTTCTCGGGCTTGGTTGCGACATTCTACCCTCCCATTTCATCAGTTTTCTAGCTCAGTACATCTTCGAGATCATTGTGAAATCAATTAAGTCTCTTATTCCATCTCTTGTACTTAGGGTTTTAATTTCTATTTGATTATTGTCTAAGTCAGAACTATAGTTTATTGTTTATCATTGCGTTGTGACTCCGCAATTATGGTTTAGCATATTTTCAATATTTGTTAAATCAACTGGAAATATATATTTTTTGGTTAAAAAACTCTTGAAATGTTCATGAGATAGATAATTGAGCTAGTGTAGTATTGAATAAAATAGTTTTGAAGATCCATGAGGGAAGATGTTGCAAACAATAGGTTATATGGATTTGCAACTATACATTTGATACTTTTTTGAGAATGAAGACAAGATAAAGGAAATAAAAAGTTAAAGAGTTGTTAACACATGGTTTCAATAATGATGGGTCATATTGCGCACCCTAGAATGCAAGTGGAGTGTTTTAAAAACCTTCACGTCTTAAGGCTTGAGCATGGGGAAAGGAATATTACCTTGAGAGCCAATGTTGAATTTGTTGATAAAAATACACAAGCAAAATGGAAGAAAAACCAATATATTTTATTAATTTAAAAATTCAGGCTACATGAGATAAATATAGGTTTATCAAAGGTAATTTGAAAACATATTGTTAATTGTGAATCAACTACTTGATCCATACTAATTTATTTTACCCACTAAGTAATTAATGACTAACACTAATAAGGTAAATAACATGAAATTGGGTGTCTCACATAATAAAATGCACCATAAATTTTACTTAAGACCAACATAATAATAATAATAATAATAAACACAATAAAAAAATTGTGTGAAATGAACCAACAAACCCCCTTGATCTAAAGGGGTCTATAAGATGATCCAAATCACATGACTATGAATTCATCCAATAGTATCCATTCCACTTACAAACTAACACACTGTACATCATCGTACCGATCAATATATTTCCCTTCACTCAAAATCACATTACCCCCTGAGTTATAACACGAAGGATAAACATCATGTTGACATGCCCATCCCCTCTAATCATTCTATACACATAATCTAATATAAGCATAATCAATATTTTCTCAACTACATTAATCCACATAAGGGTTCACATAAAATACCATTCAATGACTATCTCGTACTATGTATCAAATATATCCATGATTCCCAATAACACTAATAGACCTTTCCTCAACACAAATAGTACTAATAACTCCCTTCCAACTTGTACAATCACCCACAGCTAATTATATGTCAATATAATCTCTTACCTCTATTAGGTGAGTGGTGAGAAGTTCTTGCAATAAAAAACATCATCGAAGTAACACGTTCTACTCATTAATGAGTTCAAGAAACCAAAATAACAGGAAAATAGTGAAATCCAAAATTAAAATTGCTACTATAGTAGAACCCTATCTTTGAGTTAGAAGCACACTCAATATGGTGAATCCCTCTACACTCAAAATATGTAGTCAAGTCCATTTAGACTATATAGGCTTCAACTATGTAGGAACATTCTAGTTCAAATGATGTGTCAAAATAACTAGAATAACTATAATTATCAAAACAAGCTCCATTATAGTCACTAACATATTTTTTTGTACTTTTAATGGCTATGTCTAGAGGAATATTTCCTTCTAGATGGCACACATTGAAAAAAGTGGCACGTACCACTGCTCTTAAAGCATGTTGGATTTTTGTTTCCTATTAAAGATTACCAGTACTACCCGTACTCATAGATGAGGAAGAATCACTTGACCAATCATGAGGCCGAGGAGAATTCTTATGTTTATGTCAATGCTTTTGTTTGGAGGAATTTGTAGAATGTATCAAAGAATACCTTAGAGAATTTTTCTCATGTATTATCTCAACTCTATATTTTATTGCCTTTGTAAAATAAACAACTTTGTAGGTTTTTTGTTCTCCTTCTTGGTTATTTTTTGCTTATGTTGAATACACAACTCATATATGGATTCAAATATTGCATAATTAATTTTATCATTGAGTTGCAACATTTCCTATATATATATATATATATATATATATATATATATATATATATATATATATATAACTTGTGTTGAGCCCATTCAAAATGATAGATATGACAATATCATCATCAATTTTCCCACCTACAATATTGTATTCTTATTTCAAGGTTTTCATCTTTGAAATGTAGTCAGATACATCATCATTTTCATGAATCATAGTATTCAAAAATTGCATGAGAAGGTTAATTTTCTTATATGTTAGTTGTTTTTCATATAGATATTTTAGTGGTTTCCAAGCTTCAAAATCAGTGGAGTCTATGTGAATGATGACTTGTGTAGAGCTTGAAGATTTTAACAATGAAATTGTTCTCTCATCACATTTATGAAACTCAAGTAATTTACCATATTCAGTAGTAGGCGTGGGTTGGTTTTCAAAAAATTCCAAAGGTCATTGAAAATTAGTGTATTCTCCATATTCATACTCCATTATTTGCAGTTTTTAGGAGTCAATCTCCTTACTTCTAAGATGAGTCTTACTATTTAAGCCATACTTCAACACAAATAAAATACCAAAAAAATTAGGAATACTATTAGGCCATTTCTTTTATCCTATGATAGATCCTTGATATAATTATTTTGTTCCAGAAAAACAATCTTTTTGCTCAAAAAATAAAACTAATTGTAGTTTGAGATATAAATTCATTTCTTGGTTTTGATCTTGGGATGTATTTACTTATAGTTGGCATACATCAACAAAGTGTCATGTACCAACATATTTAAAGCATGGTGGATTTTTTATTTCCTTTGTAAAATTACTATTGACTACTAATAGTCATAGATGATGAAGAATCACTTGACCAAACATGAGGCCAAGGATAATTTTTATGCCTACGTTAATGTTTGTATTTAGAGGAATATGTAGAATGCCTCAGAGAATGTTTCTAAAAATTATTATTTTTCTCATGTATTCTCTCTACTCTATTTTCTTGGCTTTGTAAAATAAACATCTTTATAGGTTTATTGTTCCCCTTCTTGGTAATTTTTTTCTTATGTCGAACATGTAACTCACATATGGAATCAAATATTGCATTATTAAATTTATAATTGAGTTACAAAATTTCCAAAAAAATGTATAACTTAAGTTGAGCCCATTCAAAATGATAGATATAAGAATATCATCATCAATTTTCCTACCTACAGTATTGTGTTCCTATTTCAAAGTTTTCATCTTTGAAATGTAGTCAGATACATATTCATCATCATGAAGCTTAGTATTCAAATACTACACGCGAAGATTTATTTTCTTATGTGTTGGTTGTTTGTCATATAAATATTTGAGCGCTTTCCAAGCTTCAAAATCAATGGAGTCTATGTGAATGATAACATGTACAAAACATGAATATTTTAACAATGCAAGTGTTCTCTTGTCACATTTTTGAAACTCAAGAAAGTTACTAGTTTTTGTAGGAGGTGTGGGGGTTGGTTTTCAACTTATTCCCAAAGGTCATTGAAAATTAGTGTATTCTCCATGTTCATACTCCAATTTTTTTGTAGTTTTTAGGATCCAATCACCATGGTTCTAAGACAAGGCTTACTATTTAAGCCATGCTTCAATACAAATAAAATACCACAAAAAATTAGGGATACTATTAGGGCTTTTACTTTGATCTCTCTAGTAGGTCCTTGATGCCATGCTTTTGTTTCATGAAAATAACCTTATTTCTAAAAAAAAAACTAATTATAGTTTTACATAGAATGTCATTTCTTGGTTTTGATCTTGAGACTTGTGGGCCTTTACATGATTTCTTGCATATAAATCTTTTACCTTCAAAAAACTACACTCACAAAAAAAAGAAGCTTGTGAGGATTGAACCACCAACCTATTATTTTGTAATGCCCTTTCACCACTCTTATAACTAACTCACCCATACAATTGTTTAGAATTCAAACTTACAAACTACTATATGTACCTTTCTTTCACTATTTAACTAATTCAAAAAATACCGAGCATTATACAAAAGTAATATCCAACAAAGTGATTTTACCATAAAGTTAGGGACCCACTAAAATTTAATTTATAGATAATGTAAGATCTAGAAGCATAAAGGAAAAAACAACAAGAAGGTAGAGATGCACAAAACTGCACTGATTCAACTGACTCAGGTAGGGTGTATATATCATTAGGGAAAGTAGTTATATGATCTTTAGTTATAAATGATTGAAAACCTCCTAACTGTTTAGAACCGTACATGTTCATTATATATATTCAACATCCCCTCTTAATGATAAATCTCAAAACAACACCAACTTTATCTCTAAACTTGACAAACAACAAAGGACCAAGAGGTTTAGTCATTACATCAACGGGCTGATCTGCAAATGGATAAAAATACAGAGAGATTTCACCAGAATCAACCAACTGGTGAATATAATGATGATGAATCTCAATATTTTGAGTGTGGGCATGATAGATAGGATTCTTCACCATTTTTAGAAGACCTTGATTATCACAAAAGAGGGAAAGAGGTGTTGCAGCAGCTTGGGGAAACTAAAATTTAGTCAGAATCTGAAGAAGCCATATTGCTTCACAACTAGCACTAACAACAACCTTGTATTCTACTTCTGTAGAAGAGATAACAACAATAGAATGAAGTTTACTTTGCCAAGAAACATTGATATATCTTGTGGTAGATTTTCGAGTATCTACAAATCCTCCCCAATCAAATTCAGTACAACCAATCAACCTGAAATCAACAACTCTCTGATATAGAATGCCAAAGTCAAGAGTTCCTTTGACATATCATAGAAATCATTTTTCTGCTCCCCAGTGAATGAGTTTTGGTTTAGATAAGAACCGAGAGAGATAACTGACCAAAAAACATAGACCCGGTCATGTAGTTGTTAGATAGATCAAACTACCCACCAACTATCTGTATAATGATTCATCGACCGGTGGTGAATCATCATGAGCTGAGAGTTTCAACCCTACCTCCATAGGTTTAGAAGAAGAATTACAATCATACATTTGAAATTTCTATAGCAGGTTAGTGGCATACTTAACTTGAGATATGAAAATCAAGTGATCAAGTTGCCAGAATTCTACACCAAGAAAATAGTGAAGGAGGTCTACATCATTCATGTCAAAAGAAACACATAAATCTGATTTTATCTTATGAATTGCAGCATCTTCACTGCCAGCGATGGCAAGGTCATCAACATATACAATTAGAATCACAATGTCATCATCATTGCTTTTGACATAGAGATTAGGATCAGAATGACTCTGTGTGAAAACTGAATCTCTGAGATGTTTATCTATTTTTATATACCAAGCTCGAGGAGTCTTCTTAAGTCCATACAAGGACTTAATCAATCTGCATACTAGATGATCACTACCACGAGCCTGAAATCCCTCAGACTGTGTCACATACACCTCTTCCTCCAAATCCCCATTTAGGAAAGCAATTTTGACATCCATTTGATATACTTTCTAACCAAACTGAGCTGCAAAAGAAAGAATAAGTCTAAAAGTGACCGTCTTTATAGTAGGAGCGAAATTTTCTTCATAATTTATTCCCTTCTGTTGTGAAAAACCTTTCACAACGAGTCAAGCCTTGTACTTATCCAAAGTACCATCTGTTTTGCACTTGATTTTATACACCCATTTACAGCCAATGGTGTGTTCCCCTAGAGGTAATGGCACCAACTTCCAATTTTTATTCTTAATCAAGGCATCATACTCTAGTTGCATGGCAGTTTCCCATCCCGGTATGCCTCGCGCTTCAGAGTATTTCTGTGGCTCATGAATATGAAGAAGATCATAAGCAAGAGAAATTTGAGCATGCTCAGAACAATCAATTTTCTTACCAGTTCGTTGAGACCTTCCTTCTAAGAGGGGAGACAATTCTTCCTTTTTCAAATCCTGAATAGTGGAGTAAAACCACTTAGGCCTTTGCTGAACTGAAGATGTGGTGGCTGGTTGTGGTGTTTCTAGAAGAGAATTCAATGGAAGTTCTAGAGGGGAAACCAACACAAGTTGATTTCTTGCTGACTAAACAATATCAGTGGAAGATTGACCAAAATGTCCTGGAGTCAAAGAACCAGATTTATGATCATGCAAGGAAAGAGTACCAGACTCTGTTATGACACCTTGCTGATCATTGCCCCTTGGCTGGTCCTCTTGCTGATTATAACCAAAGAAAGACATTATTTATTTTACATCAACATCTCAACTAATAATGATCTTATTAGTGTAAGTATCAATCAACCTATAAGCTTTAGATTGATCACTATAACCAGAAAAAAATATATCTAGAACATTTGGAACCTAATTTACTCCTCTTATTTTTAGGAACCAAAGTATAAACAACTGAACCAAAAACACGAAATGCTGATACCTCTGGTTTGATGGTGGACCAAGCTTCCTCCGATGTGATGTCCTGTAAATCTTTGCAAGGAATCTAATTGAGTATATAAACAATTGTGTTAACAACTTCTCCCTAATATTTATAGGAAACTCCTCGACTATGCATCATGCATCGAGTCATCTCCATGATTATCCTATTCCTCCATTCTACCACCCCATTTTGCTTTGGGGTATAAGGGGTTGTCAACTGGCATTGAATCCCTTCTTTATTGCAGAAATATGTAAATTTTTTAGAGGTAAACTCACCCCCATTATCGGATCTCAAAGTCTTGATCCGCCAGCTGGTTTATTTCTCCACCTAGGCCTTGAACTTGTCAAAAGAAACAAAGCAATCAAACTTCTTCTTCAAAAGATAGACCCACATCTTCCGAGAATAATCATCCACCAACAAGAGAAAATAAAATGCACCAAGGACTGTGGGAGTCTTCCATGATGGCTCACATAGATCTACATGTACAAGATCCAATAGCCCTTTGCATGCCAAACACCTTCAAAGGGAAAAGGCTTCCACTTTTGTTTTCCTGCAAAACAACCAACACACATATCTTGTTTCTCCTGAATAGGAGGCAAACAACCAACCATGTTGGCTCTATAAAGGCAGGCTAAACACTGAAGGTTGAGATGGCCATATCTTTCGTGTCATAAAACACTGGTATTGCTTTCCACAATTAAGGCATGCAAGTTGACCGTGGCAGGATCAACAAGTCTATATAGACCACCATGCCCAATACCCAAGGTAACAACCTTATTTTTCTTGATGTCTGACACAATACATTGTTTACCATAAAATTTTACAAAGATATTGGGATTATCATTTAGTTGACTGATAGATAACAAGTTCTTATTCATGTTAGGCACATATCTAACATTTTTTACAAGCAATATGGTATTATTATCTAGCATAATATAAACATCCCCAATACCTACTACAACATGTGATCTTCCAGCTCCTAAGATAACTAAATTAGAAGAACACAAATTAAAATTGACATACCAGTCTTTTTGACATGTGAAATGTCGTGATGCTCCAGAATCAAAGAACTAACATCAAGTAGGGCTTACATTATCCGTGCAAGATGCCATGAGAGCATATTCTTCTTCTAACTCTTGTTCAATTGTTGCCACATGTGCCTACCCCTTCTTCTTCTTCAAGGCATTGAATCTTTTCCGACAATATTTCTTCACATGACCAAGTTTATCGTAATAGTACCATTTCACTTGATATTTATGAGAGGAAGAGGATGTCTCAGCCTGTCATTTATACTTTCCTTTAGATTGCACAACAAAAGTGTTCCTAGATTGTCCAGAAGTGGACTCTTGAACCTGTGTCTGTCTTCGTTCCTTTTGCAATAGGTAGGAACTCACCTTGTCAAATGTAAGAGTTTGACTCTCTGCCATTAAATGAAGTGCCTCCATAAATGACTCATACGAAGAAGGCAAGCTATTTAGAACCAAAGCCACCATATCATCATCATCCACCTTTTTATTTATGGAAGACAACTGGTCTCAGAGATCTTTCATCCGAAGTAGGTGCTCAGATAGCGATCCACCTTCTTGTAATTTTACGGAAAAGAGCATATTTTTAGGTATAAAACCCGACTCTTTTCTGACGTCTGATATTTACCCTTCAGATTGGTACATAATGTGCTTGCCACAGTGGCATTCCGCACTTCCGGTATCATATAATCCGATACTGATAACTCGAGAAGCAATAATGCTTCCTTATGACGTTTGTCATAATCCTCGAAGTTCGTCACTGGTCGATTTTCATCACCCTTGATTATTTTATCACAATCATGAAACTTTGCAACCGTTAAAATCTTATGACTCCAAACATTGAAATTAGTGCCCATTAATTTTTGTGAGTCCGACAAAATAAGATTTGAAATATTCACCATTTTATTATGAAAAAAAAAATGGAAAAAAAATCTTTTTGCCCACCAAATAAAAACAAAACCACTTTATGCCAATGTGGTAGAAAGAACAAAAATTTATGCAAATACGTGGTAGTAAATCAAATAACAGGAGGAAGAATTTATACAAACAGGTCAAATATTTGTTTCCAAACTTTAATCTTCCCACACGTTAATTTTCCTTTATGACTTCATCTTTCCTTTCCTTTGCCCACACTAGCCAAGCTCTAGTATTTGCGACTGCCCTCCATGATTCTTTGTGATTGGATAAATCTTCTGGTTGATCACGTTCAACAACGAACTGGGCACGTTTTCACGTTTTTAGCCACGAACTTGGCACTGAACACCGACGATTTTAAATGTTTTTAGCCACAGGTTTAGCCACGAACTGGGTACTGACCAAACACCGACGTTTTTTCTGTTTTACAAAAGATGTCTCTGCCTCCACGTGAAGTCTGCAAGAGCCTCATAAGCAGTCACATATTTCCTTTTTCACTAAACATTTTTCAGAAACGGAAAAAATGTGTTTATCTTTTGCTTGCGTCAACCACACTGTCGACCCCTCCATTCATTGATGCCTATGCTCTGATACCAGTGTTAGATCTAGAAGCATAAAGGAAAAAATAACAAGAAGATAAAGATGTAAAAAACTGCACTGATTCGAATGACTCTGGCAGGGTGTATATATCATTAGGGAAAGTAGTTATATGATCTTCAATTACAACTGATTGACAACCTCCTAACTGTTTAGAACCATATAGGTTCATTATATATATTCAACAGATAAAACCATTAAATATAACACATTCATATCATATTACAGTGTCATTCAAATCCTTTTCCAACACTTAATGCCTTTTTTGTAGCTTTTCCATCACTAAACAATTTTCTTGCAACGTAAAAATGCTAATTTCTAGTACTATTTAACTCATTCCAACACCATTTTTTGAGGGGCCAGTACTATTTTTTCAAAATTTGAACTCTTTCTAACACACTTTAAAACACCTTGTATAGTAAAAAACAATTGTTCAAGCACTTTTGCTTTTTCAATCTTAATAAATTTTTACTGTCTTTCAATTTCCAATGCCAATATGAGATTTTCCTAGAACATTATGCGAGTTTCCATAAGTATACAACTTTCACACCTTTAAGAGAATATTGAACATGTTAAACAAATTATTATACCATGCCAAAACAACTCCTTGGTCACACGTTCACATAATTTTATTGAGCCATATTTAAGGATGAATGTTGAATTTGTGAATATCACCAACATTAGATAAATATCAATTTAAAATTCAAATTGAATGTTTTTAAAAAATAAATCTTATTCCTTTGAATTAATTGTTTTCTCTTCACATGGCCTCTTCATCTCTCAATCAAAAGCCCACCATCCTTCTCTATGATTATGTTGTAATGCCACTCTTGATTAGAATACATATGTAAACAAAATACAAAACTAATGTATTTTATTAATTTAAAATTTTGGGTTACAAGAAGTAAATATAGGCTTTCCAAAGGTAAGTTAAAAACCCGCTATTATACAAGAATCAACTTCCTAAACCCAAATAATTTATTTTAACCCACTAGATAAATCATGACTAACATTAATTACTACTAAAACTAATATGGAAAATAACATGAAAGGGGGTGTCTCACTTGAGAAGCATGCCACATACAATTTATTTAAGACTAACATACTAACAACAATAAAATATACGATAAAATACTTTGCATCAAATAACCCAACAAAAGTGAAATTGCCATGTAAAAAAGTCAAGTCTATTTTTAAAAAATAATAAGAGAGATGAGACAATGAAGGAGGTTCTTTTGGATGTTGTGAAGAATGGAGAGAAAAATAATATCTTGATAATGAAATTACTTGTATAATTCAGATCATGAGCAGAAATATAACACCAAATAACACAATATTCCATAATAATGATCTCAATATGCAATTAGAATAGCTTCGCCACTTTGAGGGGGCAACCTCCAAACCATACAATAAGACTCAAATGCTCCAAATGATGATGAACTACTACCTAAAATCCTCCTATATATACTATTCATATGTTATGGCCAACACCAAGGCCGACCTACTAAGCATGAGAAAGTATAAATGATATAATAAAATGATATGGTAAGCCACAAGTTGGCTACTCATATCCTAATACAAGCAATAGGTTAAGGGCATAACATGCCCTTCCCCTTCAAAGCAACATTGTCCCCAATGTTGAGAAGCTCTGGGTGCTGCTGCAGGAATGTCATATCTTCCCATGTTGCATCTTCATTGTCCATATTCTTCCACTTGATCAGGTACTCAGTAATAACCCGTGTCCTCAATCTTTTAGTGCATGTTTGAAGGATATATTCAGGTTCCAAGATGACTCTCCCCTCCTCATTGAGCTCAGGTAACACTGTTTGGGCTGATACTCTCTGTCCAATTACTTTCTTTAGGCAAGAAACATGAAAGACTAGATGTATTTTGGTTGATTGTGGAAGTTCTAATTTGTATGCTACAGTACCAATCTTCTGCAATACTTGATAGGGGCCATAATACTTTGGTGAAAGTTTGTTATCCTTTTGTTGTTGTTTCAAATACATTTGCTTATATGGTTGTAACCGCACAAAAAACCCAATCACCGACTTCAAAATGCCTTTCTATGTGATGTTGATCAGCCTGTTGCTTCATGCAGTTTTGTGCCATGACCAAGTTCTCCTTGAGACTAGAGAGGACCTCTTGTTGATACTGAATGTGTTCTTCTACTTCTCTAACCCACGGTTGTCCTCTCAATGATGATGTGATGGATGGTGGATGGTACCCATAGAGTGCCAAAAAAGGAGACATTTTAGATGAAGTATGGAAGGAAGTGTTATACCACCATTCTGCAAGTGGCAACCATTGGACCCATCTTGCTTGTTTATCTGATGTAAAGCAACAGAGATATCCCTCCAAACACTTATTTACAACTTTTGTTTTCCCATCAGACTGGGGATGATAAGAAGAGCTACGAGCTAACTGAGTACCCAAACATGAGAATAAATCAGTCCAAAAATTACTAGTAAATATAGGGTCTCGATCACTTACTATAATCTTCGGTGTCCCATGAAGCTTCTGAACTGTGTCCATGAAGGTTGTTGCTACCCGTGCTTGTAGCAAAATGGGTGTGCCAAGGCACAAAAATGAGCATATTTGGTGAGTCTATCCACCACAACCATGATGACATTTTTTCCTTCAGATTTAGGCAATCCTGTGATAAATTCCATGGAAACCTCTTCCCACCGCTGGCTAGGAATAGATAGAGGTTGTAGAAGACCTGGGGATTGAACTGTTTCACCCTTATTTTGTTGACAAACCATGCATTCTGCCACAAATTTTTGGACATCCCCTTTGAGACCTTCCCAAAAGAAATCTTGTTTGACTCGATGATAAGTCTTCAAGAATCCAGAGTGCCCCCCTACTGGAGAAGAGTGAAGCTCAGATAGAATCCTATTTTTAAGAGTGGAGTTCTTACATAGGTATAATCTATCTTTATACCATAAAGCATCCCCTTTCAATACAAATTTTTCAGACATGCTTGGATCATTCTAGAGATGATGAATGAGGTTTTGTGTGGTTGGGTCATTTCTCCATTCGGACCTTGCCTCATCTATCCAATCTTCCTGTAATATGGATATGGCACATAACAAGGCTGCAGTTGATTCATCTTTCCACGACAGAGCATCCACAACTACATTCTCCTTCCCTTTCTTATAGATAATCTCAAAATCATATCCCAACATCTTGGAGACCCATTTTTTGTTGTTCTTCAGATGATAAACGCTGCTCCAAGAAGTATTTCAGACTATCATGATCTGTCTTCACTTTAAAGTGTCTTCCTATGAGATATGGTCTCCATTGCTTTACTGCATGAAGTATGGCTAGCATTTCCTTCTCATAAGTTGGCTTCTGGAAAGATTCTTACCTTTGAATTGATGGCTCAAAAAGGTAATAGGACGGCCTTCTTGCATGAGAACTACCCCCATACCCACCCCTAATGCATCACATTCAACAATGAATGTTTTGGAAAAATCTGGAGTAGCCAAGACTGGAGTGGTGCACATGGCCTCCTTTAGTTGCTCAAATGCTTTGGTTGCATCCTCACTCCAATGGAAGGAGTCCTTCTTTAATAAAGCTATGAGAGGTGCAGATATGCTTCCATAATGCCTTACGAATCTTCAGTAATAACCTATAAGCCCCAAAAATCCTCATAGATTCTTTAGGGTTTTTGGAACCTTCCACTCCATCATGGCTTTGATCTTATTAGGATCCACTTTAACCCCTTCATGAGAGACAATGTGACCCAAATATTCAACCTCCTTGAGTCCAAAAGAACACTTAGAGGGCTTTGCATAAAGTTGATGTTGCTCAAGGGTTTCCAAAACCTTATTTACATGATGCAAATGTTCCTCCCATGTTTTGCTATAAATTAATATATCATCAAAAAACACTAAGAAAAACTTCCGCAGGAATGACTTAAAAATAGAATTCATCAAACTTTGAAATGTAGAAGGTGCATTTGTGAGTCCAAAAGGCATTACCAAGAATTCATAATGGCCTTCATGTGTCTGAAAGGTAGTTTTATGAACATCCTCATCCTTGATTCTGATTTGGTAGTATCCCGAACGAAGATCAAGCTTTGTAAAATAAACAACACCATGCAACTCATCAAGCAAATCATCAATTATAGGAATAGGAAACTTATCTTTGATTGTGTACTTATTAAGTTCCCTATAATTAGGACACATGCGCCACATGTCATCTTTCTTCCATACCATCACTACTGGAGAAGAATAAGCACTCTGACTATGATGGATAATTCTTGCTTCCAACATCTCTTGTACAATATTTTCAATTTCACTCTTTTGCACATATGGGTACCTATAAGGTCTGATGTTAGGCGGTTGACTTCTTGGTAATAACTGAATAGCATGATCATGATCTCTCTTTGGAGGTAAGCCCTTTGGTATATTTTCAAATACAACAGAGTGTGCATCCAACACTGCTTGCATATATGATGGTATAATGTCCTTAGAATGATGAGCCTCCAATGAAAATAGTTGTGCCACAAATCCCTTTGCACCCTTTTTTAGCATTTTGTGCATCTGATGAGAACTTACTATTTGTGGAGACTTTTCTCTTAAGCCTCTTAGCTCAAAATTCCTTCCTTTAGAGTGAAATCGCATGAACAAGTCTTGGAAGTTCATCTCAATGGTTCCTAAAGTGGTAAGCCATTGAACCCCTAACACAATGTCTGCTCCTCCCATAGAAATGGCATACATGGGACTATTTAGTATGTAATATCCCATGGCAAGCTTAATGCTATGGCATTTTATAGAACAAGTAATAGTACCTCCATCAGCAATCATTACTTGACATTCAGGAGCTGGATAAATGAAGCAGTTTAGGTGCACTGCTAACTTATGATTGATAAAGTTGTGAGTACTTCCTGAATCAATCAACACTGTGACCCTCTATTTTTTTAGGAATCCAACCACCTTTAGGGTTTGGGGGTGATAATACCTGAAATTGCATGGCATGAGATTGTTGGCTGAGGATCTCTTGACTCCTCCTCTAGCTCAACCAAGACCTCTGACTCTGAATCTTCATCCTTCTCTTCATCTTCACTAGGCCCATCAATGTAGAACAACTTCTTTTTTCAGCACATTTATGTCCTGGTCCAAATTTACTATCACAGTTAAAACATAAACCTTTTTCTCTTTTTTCTTCAATTTGTTGAGGTGTCAATCTAACTGGTCGAGGGAGTGTTGGGGCCAAGGTGTTGTGATCTCTAGTATAAGTGAAATGTTGTCTCCTACTTGAAACAAATTTCTCCTCTGCCCTTCTTTCCATAATCATCGAATCAGAAACCTTATGAGGATTAAACATACACACCTCATGCTCAATGTGATCCTTAAGACCCCTGAGAAATAGGTCATTCAGATTCTCTTCAGTAATATTTTCCACCCGTAGAGAAAGGTTTTGGAAGTGATGAATGTAATCCTTAACAGATCCTATCTATCTCAATTTTGCTAATTGGCTGAAGTAATTATCTGACACACTAGAACTATAGTGTAATTGCAACTCTTCAGTGAACACTGTCCATGTAACATTGAGACCACTCTTCTACCTTTGAGCACATAACCATCGATACCAGACGAATTGGTCAGAATTCGAGATACAAAGCTGCCATGGTCACCTTTTTGTCCTAGTGGAATCTAATGTAGTTCAAAAAAATTCTCCATTTGGTTGATCCAATTGAGTGGATCCTTTCCATCAAACTTACGCATCTCCACTTTTGGAAACATAGTACGGGCCTGCAAAGTTCTCGTATTTGGATTGTGCACACTGGAAGATCCACTCTGGCTCATGTGTCTATTATGTTGACTTTAGGATCCACCTTGATTGACATAAGTATGATTACCCATCATATATGTACTAAAGTTTTGCATGAAATCCTCCAATATTTTTCCAATCCTATCCACATCTTCTTTGCTGGCCACCCGAGATTCAAGGTCTCTTAGGTTAAACTCAAGTTGGCTTACTTTGTGGTATGTCGAAGTAAACCCTAACCCTGAGGAATCTGTAGTTATATCTTCTATCTCTAACTCCTCAACTACTATCTCATCCTTTTCTGGTGTTTTACCTAGAGTGATGGGATTCTTTTTTCCTCTTGTGGAAGGCCCCCACCATGATGCCCCAAAATAGTAGGATGTAGGGATCACAGTCAAATTTTAGGGTTTCCTACTTCAATACAAATTCGGCCAAATATAAAAAAACTTAAAGAACAAACCCCAAATAATTTTTTTTTACTTTCTGAAAATGTAATGAATTTGAAAAAATTCCACAATTTGCACCCTAGGGAGCGATTTTATGAAAAAAATCTAAATTTGTAATAACTTTTGTAAAATAATGATTTAAAAAGTCTAAAATTTTTAGGGAACCTTACTTGAAATGTTTTTACAACTCTGGTAAAAATATCTCCCACCAATTCCCTTTGGTTCGCAATATATGGTGGAAACAAAAAATTAGGGTTTTTGCCCTAATTTTGGCCCAGATCAACAGCTCTGATACCATTTGTAATGAAATTACTTGTATAATTCATATCATGAGCAGAAATATAACACCAAATAACACAATATTCTAGAATAATGATCTCAATATGCAATTAGAATAGCTTCACCACTTTGAGGGGACAACCTCCAAACCATACAATAAGACTCAAATGCTCCAAATGATGATGAAATACTACCTAAATTCCCCTATGTATACTATTCATATGTTATGGCCAACACCAAGGCTGACCTACTAAGCATGAGAAAGTATAAATGATATAATAAAATGATATGGTAAGCCACAAGTCAAATACTCATATCCTAATACAAGCAATAGGTTAAGGGCGTAGCAAATAGAGAACTACAAGTTTCCACGAAGGAAATAATAAAAATAAAATAATAACTAATACACACGAGGATAATGTATTGTATGACCCTCTATGTGAAGAAGTGGAAAAAAAGTGAATAATGGTAATATGGTAGCGGTAGAGGTTGCTAAGAATCAACCTTTGATAGTCTATCATGTGACTAAAAGTTATGAGAAGAATGAAACAAATGGTGAAGAGTAGGGAAAATTTTAAGTCCCACCTAAAAAATATCATAGATATTACTTGGCGAATATGTGAAAACAACTTTCAAAAAAATTAAAAATCTAAAGTAAATGTGTTTTGACTGGTTTGGTGAATCATTTGATAATGGTGTCGTCGGTAGCAATTGTTGGTTGACATTATATGTTGTTGGCTAACAATATATGTTGTCGGCTAACAACATATGTAGTTTTCCAAAAATGATTTTTTGACAATAACAATCAAAACGACCGTCTAGATGAGAAATATTTCCTCTCAAAATATGGCATGAAAAAATTAAAAAAATGCTTTTTTGTAAAAAATGTAGATTTTACCAAGTTTTGTATAAGAAAAAATATATTTTTTGAAATGTTTTGATGTTAGCAATTAAAATGATTGTCTCAATGAGAAATATGTCCTCACAAAATATGGTGTAGGTAAAACAAATCCCATATTTTTTTCCTCCTTGTAATACATCACTAAAAATGGATGGTAGCATATAGTATGCTATAAGCCAATAACATAATGTTGTCATGTGTTTTTGCAGGGGGGAAATTCAATAGAAAGCAGGACAACGATAGCCCTATGTCAAAACTTTCAAATTTTACCTTTCCAAGACACCCCAGGTCTACCCATTCTTAACACAAAGCCTTAATCATTCCATGTAATGGTCCTCAATTGGATGACTCTCCAATCCCCCTAGGTGATTTAGGAAATCAAATTCAATCCCCCTAGGTGATTTTAGGAGCTTTTGGAGAATGGAAATTTTTTAGCAGTTTTGGGATGGGCCACCACTGGCCTTCTCGGGACTAATGCACACCCCTCGAGCGGAAATAAGGAGAAAAATTAGACATGGAGATGCTTTCAAATTCCAATAGAATCCATGAAAATGTTTTGGGATATTTTGGAAAGATCTGAAGGTTTTATAGCCGATTCAACAAAAGTGGGTTTTCAGGCGTAAAGGAGAAAACACCGTGAAGGAGTTCCTGAACTTCAAACAAATATTCTAGGATCTTCATGAATATTCAATATCCCAAAAAATTATCTATGGAAATTATTTTCCATTCCCTAAATGGTGGAAAAAACGAGACATTGTGAAACATCATGCACTTCCCTAGGTAACTCATTCTTCTAGTGCACGACTAGCAGTCCCGAAAAAGAAGGGGTAATTTGGAGGTGATTTAGTCATAATTGAAGATTAAAACATCACCATTCAACTCATTTTGTGGTTCAAAATTAATTTCATATAAAATTTCACCTCAAATCTCATTCGGGAGCTCAAGATATTGTCGTCGCAAGTTGGCCTCAAGGTAAGAGTTCTCAGTTTTGTTTTGGGAGGGCACGTGTCAGCACTAGGAGCCTGACAGGATTTCATATCCATTTTTTCCCGTTAGTAAAGGGACATATGGGAAAAAAATTCATCCATACCTTTTTAGCGCCAAAAACACCAATGTGACCTCTCGTTTTCCAGTTAAGCCCCTGAGAGCTAAGTTGGAGCCTTCCCTCTCCTTGCATGGATGATCGCCAAGTGTCACAACTAGGTGCGAAGTGGAAACTGATGTCCATTTCATCCCTTTATAAAAGTGACATAGGGGACACAAAAATTTTCCCACCCCCACTTAGGCATTTTGGTTCCCCATACGCCAAAATCTCAACTCCAGGCGCTTCTCTCAAGCCCCCTCACTCAAACGTATATCCAACCAAAATTTGCCAATTGTCGTAACCAGATGTGAAGGGGAATTTCACGTCCCTTTCATCCCTTTAGCAAAGGGACATAGGGGACACAAAAATTTTCTCATCCCTTATTATTTCTCTTTGTGGATGAATATATGCCAAGACTTAGTCATTTCACCATTTCAGTTCATCCCCCCACACCTCCATACCTTGCCGGAACTCTGGAGATTTTCTTCCAGACATTCCAACCTCCATTGTTGCACTTGACCATCTCCACAATGGATCCATCACACTGAAAAAACAGAGATCTCATAAGATAAGCAGATCAAAGTGATGAATAATGGAGATAAAACAAATATCTTCATCTGAAAAAATCCTCGTGGTGAAAATGGAGAAATCCTCATATCTCACAATCTGAAACATGAATTGAGATGAATTTTTTTGCAGACCTCCTAATTTTTGAATGCCTTCATGATGTAATGGATGAAGGGTCAAATGATGTTCCAAATTATTTTTTTATGAGAAAAACTCATTTTGGTGCCCTAGCTCTCATTCGTCGGATTTCCCACCAATCTGACAGTCAGATTGAGCTAAAAATTTGCACATGGACTCCAAATGAAAAACCTATCGCATTGGAGTTAATTTCATCACAATCAGAGATAACAACCATAATTACAAATTTTGAGCTCCATTAATGGCTGTCATGCTCGAAGCCCGCTACCAACTGAAAACTTTTAAATTTTAAAATCTCACAACCGGCTATCGGGCAGATCCGAAATTTTAGAGAGTTGATATTGGGTAAAAACCCATATAAAAAATCTTTGTCCCATCATGATACGATCACTAGAAGTATACTTACTAAAAAATACCAAGCCTTCCTACACGGGAGACTGCTATTTTGGGTAAGTCACCATCTGAAGAAGCTGCGAAGAAGGTATCAAACACAGAGGAAGTATTGTAGGAGAAAAACATCGAAAAGATCATCTCAGCCAACAATTAACACTTAATAAAAATATTAAGTGGTTCCATAAGCACCCGGTATAAATAGCAAGTTGCCTCAAAAGGCAAGAGGAAACACAGTGAGAAGAAGGAATTAAAGATGTCATAGCCGACTGAGGTTTGAAAAAGTTAAATTTTACACTTACTAAAAATAGCAAGTTGTCTCATCGAAACCTACTAAAAATAGAAATTCATTCCAGAGAGTGGTCAAAATGAAGCTAATGTACACAGGAATAACTAAGGAAGTCAACCTCATCAAGATAGTCGAGAAAGGCAAAGTTCATCACTTACTAAATATTGTAAGTCTCCTATTTTGGGCACTCACTATCAATAGTAAGTCAAATTCAAGGAGAAATGTTAGCAACAGAGGACATAGAACACCAATCATGCAAGGGTCCGAGAAGACAAGTTCTCACACTTACTAAAAAACCCAAAGTTGTGCTCTCTAAATATAGTTGTTATCCAAAATTCACCCCCCCAGGGTAATTTTGATAACATGCATCAGAATATTCAAGTCCCAGGCAAGTAGGTTGATCCAGGAAAAATCGTGAAAATTGGCTAAGTCCTGCTCAAGGACGCCTTTGGGACGTGTGGGACAGAAAGACGCGGATCAGCCGAAAAGCCTCCAGGCGGCCCGCTAAGCATTTGGGACAATCGGGCCAGAAGTACGCGGCGGGGGGCGAGAAGCTGATCCGGCCGAAAGAGGAAGAAAAATTGGCTAACTGCTGAGCGGGACAGTTCGGGACAGGAGTACGCGAAGGACCCGAACCGGCCGAACCGGGTGAAAAGAGTCAAGTCAGTCCGAAACAAAGTGGGACAAGCGGGACAAAAAGGCGCGAACCGGCCGAATCGGGCGAACCGGAAGAATTTGTCCCACGAAGCACAGGGACATTTGGGACAAATGGACGCGAACCGGCCGGTTCGGCCAAAATGAGAAATTTCAGCACTATGCCAAATGGGACAAAGGGACGCGCGGGACGCGGATCGCCGAAGAAACTGAAAGCCAATCAATGCATGCCACATGTCATCGGCCAAATGAGGGACAGGGAAGCCCATTGCGGGTGAATCGGAAGTTTTTGTCCCAGACAGTTTGGGGACATCCGAGACAAAAAGACGCGGTGGACGCGAAAATCTGACAGACCCGTGGACCAACCAGGGGATGACACATGTCACAAGGAGAAAAGTTAAAAAGTCAAAGGGGCGAGTTTTCGAGCACTGATCCGAACCAATGGGATAGTGCCACGTGTCCCAGCTAGGGCCCACAAGGAAATTTCAAAAGATAGCCCACCGAGAGGTGGAGGAGAGAGAGTTGCTCAGTGAATCAGAGCCTGCCACATGTCATCCAGGTGGCGAAGCGCGGGAAAATATTTCAAAATCCGTCTTGGTCTGTTTCGTGCCCTAAATCTTCAGATTGTCATATCTTTTGATCCAGAGCTCGGATTTGCACGTTCCTTATATCAACGGAAAGCTTGTGAGATCTTCTACACGATTCCAGGGTCAATCTTACATTTTGGTTCAGTTTGGAGAGAGAAAATCAAGAAACACCTCTGGCACGAAATAACAAGCAGAAGTAATGATTCAACTAACAACTTTAATGCAACAGACAGTTCGCCGCTTCTGTTAGGCAGCCCGCCGTTTTGCCAAGATCCGCTGCTTCTGCCATGATGAGATGAATTGAATGCAACTTGGAGGTGGTTGGGGTAGATTTGGTTTTCCCTTCTCTCTTTCCTCTCTCATTCTTTCTATATATTGTAAAGAGGAGCTTCTTTTCAAGGTCGAACATTTTTCTGTTTTGCCTCTCCCTTCTTCTCCTCAGGCGAATTTGTGGAATTCGAACCTCTCATTTGAACTGTAATACTATTCTACCTCATGGCATTCTGTAGTGTATTGTATCAATCTTTGGAGAAAATAATGCATGTCTGTGGATGATTCTCAGCCCTCTCTGTGTTCTTTTTGCATCCTCCTGGTCTTTCACTGCAGGTTTTGTCATCTATGCATGATCTTATATCACATTCAAATGGTCTGTGTTTACTGGAAAAATAGGTGTTCTTCATTCCTCGGTGCATCACCTCTATTAGCTTAGATTTATTTTATGCATTTTCTTACCTTGTCTCCTTGGCAGATTAGATTAGGTTTTGAGAAAACCCTCTGCATATTTCGTGTGCATCCGAACAGAGGAATAGGAACCAGCCTTCTCTGGAGAATCCTCTCTCATTTTTCAAGTCCCACACTTGGAGAAAGGATTCAATGTTATGCAATCACACTGGATACCAAGTGATCAACCTAGAAACTTGATCTGCATCCAGGGGTGTTGTGATTTTGCACTAACAATAGTAAGTGTCAAGAGAGACGGGATTAAAGTTTATAGAACGGGAATTTTCATTGTCACCAAATGTTGCCCTCACCATAATTCATTTCCTATCTCCTCAATATACCATCTTCGCCAGTGGGTCATAACATTATCACAAGGAGCATCTTTGACATCTCTTGTAGATCTGTAAGAGCTCATCTCGAGAGACCTCGAAAGTGCCTTTCGACACTCACTACATGGTTCGGGTCACAGGTATATCATGTACAGGGTGGAAGTTGCGGTCATCAGTGAAATAGTTCATTCAACTTGACAGGACCAGTTCTGAGCTCCTATCTCTTCGGAAAGGATCTTTATGAGTCAGTTTTTGTGGTCATTAGTGAATTCATTTAACAAGTGTTTTTGAACACTTAACCCAAGGTGTCCTTGAGCCATCCAAAGGATATTCTCAGGGTGAAAATAGTTCAGGGATTCAAATATCGTCACATTGGGACATTCCATCGAGCCATCTAGAAGGAGCTATGGAATTCATCAGAGCTGGATCGTTCATTGTCAACATCATTCTTTCCCCCTTCTTCCTTCTCTCTCTCTCTCTCTCTCTCTCTCTCTCCTCTCTTCCTCCCTCTAACTTTCTCTCTCTTCGAATGTTCTAATTCGTCATTGGGGTTTGTAATTTTTGATATGCCTTTAAGTTATTCGAAAAACAACTTTAGAAACATAATGTAAATTAAGTCACCCTGATTATATAAAAGAGACTTAATATTTTCTTAGGAATATCAAGAGTCTAAAGTTATAAAAAGGCATATGAAGTGTCATTAGGAAGATGAAGAGGCGTCTCTCTTCTATAAATTGTATTGAGCCCCTCATTTGGGCTTCTTCTTAGCTAGTTGTCAATTTGTAATCTCATGAGAGAGTAATGCTTGTGAAGGAACAAAGAGATAGGTGATTTTCTTCTGTTTTCTCTACCTCACATTCCTTCCATTCCTTACTAAGTACAACTATGATTTTGCAAGCTAATAAAGAAAGAATTTTATGTTCTCCAAGGCATACAAATGTGTACATCTTTGTACATATGGTTTCCTCTAGCTAGTAGCTCAAAAAATCATGTTGTTTTCTTCTCAAAAATGCATGTGTAAATTTTTATAACTAGTGTGTGCAGGACTCTGAAATTCTACCTGTAACTTTATTTCCCCTACCTCTCATTCTCACTCCCTTTCCCGCTCTCTTAACAAAGTCCTCTCTAACAAGATATTGCTAGTGTTTCCACAGGGTCAGTGGAGTGCCCCTATTGGATCCCCGACCACAAGGCCACCAGGAAAAAACCACTTTTTCAAGTGCATGCAAATACAGAAGTTGCACCATTTAAGTATAGGGGACTTCGATTCCTAGAGCGTTGGCAAGAAACCCACTAATTTGTCCACCTAACAAATTTTCTTGCCAACACATAATATATGCTACCATCCGGTAGCATAATATATGTTACTGACCAACAACGTAATGTATGTTACCGGACGATAGCATAATATATGCTCCTAAGTAGTAGCATACTAAAGTAACATAATATATGTTACTATATGCTATCGGCCGGGTAACATACAATATGCTATTGGCTAACAAAATACCATATGTTACTGACTGATAACATATTATATGCTTCCAAACTGTAGCATACAATCGAGTATGCTATTAGATGGTAGCATACGATATGCTACCGATCGACAATATATTGTATGCTTCTAAATTATAGCATATATGTTGTTACTGACCGGTAGCATACACTATGCTATAGGTTGGTAGCGAAGTATATACTATCGATCGATAACATTTCTGACATTTTACATTGTATGAAACTTCAACATATTAACATATTAATTGCAAAATCACATTTGATGTTGGAGGGTTGTGATATGCAGTCGATCTCGATCGTCGCTTCCCATGAGACCATGGGCATGGGTAAAGGAATTGTGAAGAAAATTTGATGTGTACTTGATATTCAGAATTATAATTTTTTAATCATTATATATATGAAGGTAAATTTTACAAATTTCAATTTCATATTAATGGCGATTTGAATTTAAACATCCAAATCTTGGTGTAAACATTAGGTGAACCAACCTCTAAAAGTAACTTGAACCTAGAAAATTTAGGTGACCAAGTCCTTATCCCTATACCTAAAATTTTGCAAGATGCAAATTTCAAAAATTGGAATTTTCGTGAACTAACGAATATTCATCACTAAAATATACTCTGGTGAAGAGTTGGATGACATGTATATAATACATAATGTATGTATGTAAGGATGTTAGGAAATAAGGGATAAAATATGTGGAATAATCCCTTACAGAATTGCAACAGTAGAAACTAATATGTAGAAAGTATTGAAGATTTCAAATAAAAGTGCAGAATAAAATAACACAACACAAAGAGACAATATTTAATGTGGTTTAACCAATTTGGGCTACGTCCACCAAGAATCACTTGCTCAGATTTTATTAGAAGTCACCGCTCTCTCAATACAATACCCAGATCTATTTGGAGCTATGCTCAACAAACTCTACAAAATTCACACCTGAATTCAAAATACATCTGCAATATTACGTTATTCCTACCATATGCATAAAACCATATAAGTAGACAACTGCTTAAGTAGTTTTACAAAAGTATGGGTATTAAAACCATGGGCCAAAACCGTCCCATAAACCTATGGGTCAAAAATCCCACCCATATGAGAAAAACAAGTTTCCCGATATATCGGGCATGTTTTTAGGCCCAAAAAAAAATTCGGGGGCTGCACCCCTGAACCCCTGCTACCGGGGGCTGCCGGCCCTAGACCCCCACTCAGGGCCCAGCGCAACCCTGAACCCCAACGAGACAACTGTGGAAAGTGTACAGTACACTTAGTGTACAGTCTTCAACACTTTCTCAGATGAAAACAGGCTCCACAACCTAACAATCTCCCACTTGGAGACTCATTTTCCTCTACGAAAGCTTCTTAACCCTTCATTAGTTTTCGTAAAGACCAACCAAAGATGAACATAGCTTCAGTTTTTCCCTTGTGACCACCTTAGTCATCATGTCTACAAGATTCTGACTGGTATGAATCTTCTCCAACTTCAACTTCTCTTCCTCCAAAGTTGTCATGATGAAATGCTACCTTAACTGTATATGCTTCGTCCTAGAGTGGAATGAAGATTTCTTAGCTAGGTGTTTAGCACTCTAACTATCACTATGCAACTTTCCTTCCTCCTGCTTATACCCTAACTCCTCAAGCAATTTTTGTAACCAAATCATTTCTTTTCTTGCCTTCGTGGTTGACAAAGCCACCAACTTCTATAGTCGTGAAATCCAGCTTACTGTTGTCCCACCTACAGTGTAAACATAACCTGGCATGATCCTCATGTTGTCTACATCTCCAGCCATATCTGAATCTACATAACCACAAAGTGGTGTCTGATCCACTGTAGCACAAAACTGTCCCCATGGTCCCTCTCAAATACCGAAGGATCCACTTTACTGCCTGCCAATGATCTCGACCTGGATCACTCATAAATCTACTCACCGATCCCACTGCATGGGCAATATCAGGCCTGGTGCACACCATGGAATACATCAAACTACCAACCACTAATGAGTAAGGTACCTTGGACATCTGGTTTCTCTCCTACTCTGTTTTGGGACATTGTTCCTTTGATAACTTGAAATGGCCTACCAAAGGATTCCCAACCGGTTTAGCATCCTGTATATTAAACCTCTCCAAGACCTTCTTAATATACTCTTCCTAAGATAAAGTCAGCTTCCATTCCTTCCTATCCCGAGATATCCTCATACCAAGGACTTGTTTGGCTACCCCCAAATCCTTCATAGCAAAGGATTCACTTAGCTGTTTCTTTAGTACTTTTATTTCCTGCATGTTTTTACCTGCAGCCAACATGTCATCCACATTAGACAAAGGATAATATAACTGCCATCCTAAAATTTCTTTGTATACACACAATGGTCAGAATGACATCTAATATACCCTTTCTCCATCATGAAGCTATCAAATTTCTTATACCATTGACGTGGAGCTTGTTTCAAGCCATATAAGCTCTTCTTCAGTTTGCACACCATCTCCTCTTTACCTTTCACCTCATAGCTCTCTGGTTGCTGCATATATAGTTCCTTCTCCAAATCACCATGGAGAAATGCAGTCTTTACATTAAGTTTCTCTAAGTGCAAGTCTTCTGTTGCAACTATTCCTAGAATAGTTTTAATAGAATTCATTTTTGACCTTTCCCGATCCTTTGATTTTCCATGGCTTCCTCTATTCTTCTGTCTTGCTCTAGTTTTCACTGTCAAACCATTCCTTGAAGTAGAAGATTCCCTAGAGCTTTTTCTTTACATTTCCTTGTTTAGAATCACCCCTACAACATCCTCAAACTTCAACTTTGAATTATCTGGAACTGAGTTGCTTACCGCCATTACCAAGCTATTCTAAATCTCAGGTAAAGAGCACAGAACTAATAAAGCCCTAACTTTTTCATCAAATTCTATTGTAACCGAAGCTAGCATATTTACAACTGTATTAAAATCATTTAAATGATCTGCTACTGAACCATTCTCAGACATCTTCATATTAAACAACTTTTTCATTAAAAAATCTTATTAGAGGCAGAGGGTTTTTCATACAACTTCCCTAATGCATCCATCGGTTCTTTTGTAGTCTTTTCATTTGAAACATTAAATAATACTGAAGATGCAAGACACAACCGGATTGTCCCAATTTCCTTCCTATCCAACAAATCCCATTCCGCATCTGTCATGCTTGAGGGTTTGTTCACCTTCTCAGATAGTGGAATATAAAGATCCTTCTGATAAAGGTAATATTCCATCTACATCTTCCAAAGACTAAAATTTTTCCCGTTGAATTTATCAACCCTTGATCTTCCATCATCTCCCATAGCTCCCACTTAAGATAAAAATTTCCCTGCGATTCAACACTTCAGCAAACCAAACCCGGCTCTAATACCAATTGTTAGGAAATAAGGGATAAAATATGTGGAATAATCCCTCACAGAATCGCAACAGTAGAAACTAATATGCATAAAATATTACAGATCTCAAATAAAAGTGCAAAATAAAATAACACAACACAAAGAGACAATATTTAACGTGGTTCGCCCAATTTGGGCTACGTCCACCAAGAATCACTTTCTCATATTTTATTACAAGCCACCACTCTCTCAATACAATACCCAGATCTATTTGGAGCTATGCTCAATAAACTCTACAAAATTCACACCTGAATTCAAAATACATATGCAATGTTACGTTATTCCTACCATATGCATAAAACCATATAAGTAGACAACTGCTTAAGTAGTTTTACAAAACCGTGGGTATTAAAACCATGGGCCAAAACCATGGGCCAAAACCGTCCCATAAACCTATGGGTCAAAAATCCTACCCATATGAGAAAAACATGTTTCCCGATATATCGAGCACGTTTTAGGGCCCAAAAAAAATCGGGGGTTGCGCCCCCGAACCCTTGCTCGAGGACTACCCTAGCCCTAAACCCCGACGAGACAACTGTGGAAAGTGTACAGTACTCTTAGTGCACAGTCTTCAACATTTTCTCACATGAAACCAGGCTCCGCAACCTAACAAAGGATTACTTATATCAACCCTAAATTAACTTCAAATGATAAATTTAGTTGATTTAATTAGAATTGATTACTATATGCTATAAGGTATAAAATAATATAGTTATTTACATATTTGTAATAACAAGTAGGATATTTGCAAGCATGTCAAACTGATAGAACAATTTATATCATTAGATGGGTTAGAAGAACTGCTTAGTTTATCTCATACCAGTTTTAGATTGTGCCACTACTAGAACTATGAATTATGAAGGACTCTAAACAAACCCATATCAACTATTCTTTGAAAACTTCATGTATGGGAAGGACCATACACAAGTTCAAAGTTGGATGCTACAAAATGACCTTTCATACTATCTTGGACCGTTATCTTTTTGGAGTTTGATTTTTCTAGGTTTTTTCATTATCGCCTATGTGATAGTTTTGTATGTTGATATTTTCCTAATACCCTATATTTTGCACCTATACCTTAAAAACAAACCTAGCTTCTTGATAAAACCTCAATGACTCATTATATCTAAAAATAAAATATGCAAATTCTTGATTCAGACTGAACTCAATGGTGACCCCATTTGTGACTCACTGAGCATTTCACTACATTTTTCAAACTCAAAGTATTTCTCCTAGTGTCTTGTGCAAGTTTGCATGCAATCTAGTTCCTTGACCTAGTATTGCCCTTATGATTCTACACCAATAATGGCTACGACACTTCACTCCCATGAAAACCTTATGTGCAGATGTAAAAAATAAATCTATGTCCTCTTATGTTTTGATATGCAGTATGAGGAAGGTACTCTTGAATACTTATCGTTGTATTTGGTACATATATGTGTGTTTTCTAGATGATGAATGCTTAAAGTTTAATTGTATATAAAAGCCTATCACTTTGAAATTTGAATATTAGTGGTGTGTAAAGCTTTCCATGAATATACATTGCAAAAGACAAAAAGGTGGAGAAGAGAACCAATGGGAAAAAATGACCCAAAACAAAAAGGGAAAGACCATAAATTTAGATATGGACCATAGTACGGTCTTGACCAATCTGTAATGTTTTTATCCAACATTAGAAAAATGCTTGAATAGACGATAAAATAGGCCACAGATCTTTGTGACATAGTATAAAAACACAAGCAAACATCTAGAAATTCAAATCAGAAGACACATCAAGTAATATAAGAGTGAAACAACAAGGACTTGCACCACTAAGACTTAGTTCCATTATTCAATACCCACATATATAAATCTTACCAAAAACATGATGTAAGAATGATTTTGTGCAGATATTATTGTCTACATTAACGCTAGTGAATAAAATTTACTAGTGTAAAGGAGAAAAAGAGTGGACTTGATAGTGTTGAAGCATAGGAGGATGCCAAGTGTTCCAATAAAGTAACAAAATCACTTTGACCACCATGTGACACTAATGTGACCCACATGGAAATAGGGAGTAGTGTGTTATAAGTGTTGAAGGGTTTAACATACATGATAGGAGTATTTACAGACATGGATATTTTTTACACGGTGTTCTTGTAGTGTTGGGTCTAATCAATCATCAACCAATGTTTGATTTTCTTTGGAGGGAATTGGGTGTCACATCGATAAGGGAAGAGTGTCACGAGGAATATTAGTTGGTCCCTATATAAACACTTCCCTTATTGCGGGACCACACACTATAGATGGATCTAACTCCCAAAAAAGTTCAACAAAAAAACACTACACGATTATCACTATGCATTATACAAGCATTGTAGGATAACGATAACTTGTATATTTTGATAGGAGTTATTGCCCCCTGAATTTTGATAAATGCAGTAACGTATTTGTATGTTTTTCATCTAGTCAATATTTGGGTCCGAAATTGACCAATTTTTGTTTGATCTTGTGTATCGACTTGTATAGGAAAGAGTATGGCCTTACGTAGCCAACCACAACTTAGTAGCCTCATCATTTAGTGCATCTTTATATCTAGATTAGACTATTTGATCATTCAGTTTGCATTTTGATTTATCTAGGGAAGGGGATGAACTTGAATAGCCAAACCATAAATTTCCCCCCATTTTCAAGAAAGGGATGCTATAAAATAGAATCTCTTGAGGAAAAAGAAATTTGAACTTGTGTCATCAACATGGTATAAAATGTTGAGAGTAAATTTTCTTGATACAAAAGGCATTGTTAATAGAAATGTGAACATGTGTCATCAGTAGTGTATAGAGTGTTGAGTATAGATAATAAAATATCTTTTAGTGAAAGTAGTTATTGTTACAAAATTGAACATGGGTAATCATCATGGCATAGAGTGTTGTGAATAAATTTCATAGAATCACTTGTAATGAAAGTAGTTGTTGATATAAACTTGAATTGGCATCATCAATAATGTATAACATGTTGAGAATAGAAAATATAAAAAAAATTGATAGAATTTGAATTTGTGTTGTCATAATTGTGTGGAATTCTTGAGAATAAGTTTCATTGTATATAAAATTTGGAATTTGTATCATCATATCTGAAAATCATGTTGAGAATAAGAGTTGTTATTAATAGAAATCATATTTACATCGTGTTGTGTGTGAGTTCCAATAGCAAAAGTAGTGACCAGACATAATGATTATATCATTATAAAGTGTAGAGTAAAAATTGTAACTTTGAAAGAGTGTTTGATATAAAAAAATTGAATTCATAACAGGTGTACCATAGAGACTGCATCCTGATAAGAGAGTGTTGGATTCATAGAATTTTTTGAATCAAAGAGTAGTATAGAGTGTTTTTAAAGTACCTAAAGGAGGTTGAATCTTGATATAATAGAATAGATATGTATTTTATTTTTCATGAATGGTACCCTAGAAAAAGTAATGCAATGAGAATATAGGCTTAGAGTGTATAAATAGTTTTTACATAAAGTGAGGGTCAAGGAATCCAATTATGGTATGAATGAAGTGTTGCTTTATTTTAGTATGGAAATAGGGTGAGTAATTATCCCAATGCCAAAAAGGTGAAAAAATTGGATAAATTGAGACATAAATATGGCATGAAAAATTTCTAGGCATTAATCAACTCGTAGGAGTAGATTACAATGTGTGACTATAAGCCCAAAGGGGCCCATTTACTATATGTAGTATGGTAGAAAAGTCAAATAGTACTTTCAAAGTTACCATTGATGATAGTGATTTGTGCTATAAGAATAATAAGATGTCACATACCAAAAAGGATTTGAATTTAAGATTTGACCATGAAAGAGGGTTTAAAACCCGCAAGCGAGGATCACGAGGGACGACGTGCACATCAACGAACGTGTGAACGATAGCGTGAAGAGATCTCGGGAGGAGCGATCATCAACCGAATGTGCATGCAAAGATTTGAAACACGGGTACAACTTGGTTAAGCCATAAAACTCTCCTCTATCTCATAGATCAAATGGGGTGTACATATATGAGGTGCTAAGTAACCCCCAGTGCTGCAATCATGACAACTCGAGTAGAGAGGGGGAGTTACATTCCCAGAATAGAAGTGTAACTCCCAATGATGCATATGGCGCACTGGCACACTGACGCACTAACGCGTAAGAGAATCTTATAATGACCAATAAATGACACATGGACCCACGATCTCACCTAAGTGAGATGACTCACCTAATGATGTGGAAAATAACACATACCAACACCCCTCCTTCATCGTAACTTAGGATGAGGCGGCAAGTCAAAAACAAGAAATGGGTCTCGACACAAAGCCTGATGAGGTACCCATGTACAAGAAAAAGATCCCAAGCAGTGAAGGAAAACCCAGTGGGAAAAACATCCACCACAAGAGAACAAAACACACTCTCTAATCTAATAAAGATGCCAAAAATGGGTCCCCGGCCATAGACGAGCCTGAAAGGGTACCCATGTACAAAGACGCAATATCTCGGAAAGAAGAAGAAGAGAGAAGAAGAGGGAGACGAGAGGAATGCAGAAGATGTCATGGACGGATCTGAACTCTGCAAATGCAGGAAGTCTCCCAGAAGAATGTCGATGATGAGATCCTCTACCTCTGGACTGAAGAAGAGCCACCCGCACCGAACTGTGTGCCTACCCTTAGGAAGGACATAAATGCCGTTCTGAAAGTACGCCCACTCTACAAAGGAAACTGAAGGTAGCAACACGAAGAACTCTGAGTCTAGTGCATAGAAGTGTGACATAGGTCTAGCGAGTGAGTGCTAAGGAACTGAAGGTAATGCCACGTGCGTATAACTATCAAAGTGAAAAAGAGGAACACCCGTAGAAAGGATGTCAAAGTGATGTGAAGGGAACAAAACATCCTCCACAACAAAGAAGGGATCCACAACTAAGGGTGGATCAATGAAGGTCTATGGAAATGTGGAAGTGACATGATTCCCGGAAGGGGAACTCCCAAAAGGTAGAGATGATGAACTCCTCTAAAACACCTGTAGATGGATGAGGAACCTGCAGAGCATCACAAGTGGACTCTATGAAAAGACGACTAAGGTCAGGTAGATACTCATCCCAATGAGGGGGCTCAACAAACAGAAGAGCGATGTTAGATAGGTATGAGTCATCAAATGAAGGTAGAGGAGTGAAGTGGGCCTCGCACACTAGAAGTGGAAAGGAGGCCAATGTAATGACGGTGTGAGACTGAGTATGAGATTGCTTGATATCTGATGAGATGTGGGATGTGTCAACACTCTCTGGAATAGTGAGAGAAAGAGGAGAAGAGTCCTCTGTAGTACTCTCAACATTAGAACTGGGTGCACAATCCTCGTCATCAGAAGTAGAACCAAGCGAGTCTATGTCAGTGGAATTGTCATCACACGAAGAAGAGGAGACAACTGAATCAATAGCATGAACAATGACTACAGTATGTGAAGGGTCTCCATAGAGGGACTGAAGAATGCTCCAGACACGGTGAGGTGGATTTGAGTCTGCCACATGAAAACAGAGAGATCTGGAGACATGCATCACCATGTGACCAAAGACATGGTCACAAGTGTCAAGGAATTCCTCCAAATGATGATGATCAGTGGGTGCAGGAACTGGCCCAAGCAAGAAGGGTAAAAGACCCTCGTGGCCGAAGTAACGTTCCATGGAAGCACGCCAAGCTAAATAGTCCCCTCTCTCCGGTGAGAAGTGGCGGAGGCTATAAATCGATCCTATGATGCTCAAGTTTGGAAAGAGCACTCTCCATGATGAAAATGTAAGATGCACAAAAGCAAGACGTCAGACTCGGCCGATAATGCGTCTGCGTGTGAAAGCCCAAGAGTACAATCAACCCCCCCAGAATGCGGCACTTTATAAAGGTAGTGAATTTACAAAACTGATAATTCCATCACGTAATGTGCAAAAAATCATGTAACTTTGACTAAAGAAGCGCTAAAAAATGAGCAGCGAGTCAAAAGTTATAGCATTAAAACGATTCTCGCAACTGATGGAAAAATACACTAGATGCTGCAAACGAATTAAAAAAGTATACGAGATGGGTGCAAAGGGTATCATGTGGTACTCGTTGGAAAACAGAATGGAATTTTAATAGGGGTTTGTTTTGACTGCGAGGGGGGGTTAGCCTCCTGCCAACCCCGGACCTCACCCTTCGTCTTCGACAAGCGTAGGAAGGATGAGCAACACAAGCCAAAAACCCAAATTTTTAAAAAATTAAAATGCCAAACTAAATGTTTTATTTATTTTTAAACACCCTAAAACATTAAAAAAATAAGGTGGTCCCACGTTGAAGTGATCAATGCCACATATGGAGCTGTCCACGCGCCTGGGTCAAAGGAGTCCACGAGCTACAGGTTGAAACAGTGCTAATGCTGCAGCAAAAAATGTCCAAAAGGACAGCTGTACAGGTCCATGTGGCTGTTGTAGGTCAGTTGGGTTGAGTGCAGCCTACAAGTGGAAGAACCCAATGCAGAGAAAGGGAGCACGTTGGAGGTTCTGCAGGCACATGGGAGGTTATAACTTCCAAGCAGCAGAGGATACCAATGCAGGTACAAACTAGGTTGTGGAGCTGGAGCGGTGGAGGAAACCAGAAAAGGGTTCACGTGCACAAGTATGTAGTTTGCTGGAGTGTTGAGTTGCTGAGAAGACATGTTGGAGGGTGGAGTCACATGTTTCCAATGCAAAACAAAACATTTTTCCAGCAAAACAAAACGCAGGAGGCAGCAAAAAGAAACCCCACGTGGAGGAGCTGGAGGCAACATGCAGACCGCTGTAGGAGACCCACGTGCTTGCTGTGCAGAAAATGTAGAGGCAGTAAAAGAATGTACCAAGAGGTGAGTGCACATGCAGCTACGAGTCGTGGAGGAACTGGAGGTCTTGACCAAGGCGTTGACGCAGCGAAGGAAAAAGTGCAGTGTGTTGTTGCTGTGTTGAACGTAGGTGAAGAAAAAAACATTTTCCTCAAACCACAATGAGCATTTAAACAATGAACACATAGATTTGAAGGCTCACAATCCACAAACCAGCAACGACGAGATTCACCCAATAATCCAAAATGTGGGCCAAGGCTCCAAATGCAAACCCAATGCAAAACCCAATAAGAGAAAAAGCACAGACCAAGCCAACAAAATGCAAAGTCCGAGTTGAAGGTAGTGACGAGCTAGGGCAGCTTTGGCACTACACTAAAAACTCACAGAACTAGCACAAAAAACTCAGATTTGCAACCGCAAATGCTCCAAAATGGTGAGATACCTCCAAATGTGCATGCAAGGTGAAAAAAACCTATGAACACGAGCAAGAAAAACCGGAGGTATGAACCCCAAAATCAGTGCAAGAAGAGCACGAACGGAATATCCATTACGACACATGCTGAAAGAGATTTGAATATCACATCAATAGCCAAAAAAACACGCACATAAACGCTGATGAGTGCACGGATCCACAAGATCTGCTCTGATACCATGAAAGAGGGTTTAAAACCCGCAAGCGAGGATCACAAGGGATGATGTGCACATCAACAGACGTACGAACGACAACGTGAAGAGATCTCGGGAGGAGCGAGCATCAACCGAATGTGCATGCAAAGATTTGAAACACGGGCAGAACCTGGTTAAGCCATAAAACTCTCCTCTATCTCATAGATCAAATGGGGTGTACATATAGGAGGTGTTGAGTAACCCCCAGTGCTGCAATCATGACAACTCGAGCAGAGAGGGGGAGTTACATTCCCAGAATAGAAGTGTAACTCCTAATGACGCATATGACGCACTGGCGCACTGACGCACTAACGCGTAAGAGAATCTCATAATGACCCCTAAATGACACATGGACCTACGATCTCACCTAAGTGAGATGACTCACCTAATGATGTGGAAAATAACACACACCAACAGACCATGTGGCAAATGTCATACAAGCAAAAATAATCAACAAGTTGTCGAGTGTTCAAAACTCGTATTTTTTGAAAATAGCAATTATTTTGAGCAATTTTGTAAAATCAATATTTTTTCAATATTGAGATTATCAGGGTATATAGTGTCGAATGCTACGATTTCAAATTTTAGGTTGGAATCGTATGGTTTGGTAAATTTCTAACCCATATCTATACAATCCTGGCCATATATGTATGATTCTAACCCGATGCGGAAAGTAGCAAATGATATGAATATATAATTATAAATTATAATATGGAGTATTTCATTATGATTGTTGCATGGTTATTTTTTTGATAGATGATCTAATTTATGTTTGAATTGTTTTATGATTGCAGAGATATATCTATTCTAGGGAGGTTTATATTCGTCAACATGTGGAGACTTGACTAGTGATGAAGGCCTCTACCTTGTAATCCCTGAGCCTATCATTTCTCAGAGTCAACACAATAGATGGAAAGTTGTTTCCTTGTATTGATTTCAATGGCCATACGAGATCTACATACAATTCTTATCTCTAATGGAGCATATACACCCATCGATGGGGTTTTATAAATGTTGGCACCTCCTAGGGATTAACCAGTCTCTCCTCACTCTCATGTCTCATCTTTAATGGTCGATGCCAACCTTTTCTCAGTCCCTCTGACCTGTAACTCTTCTCTCGGACCTGTGTTGACAAACTCGACCTCACTACCAATCGGCCAACAACTTCCACAACATACCCAAAATGGTGAACTCACTTTATATTTATAGTTACACGCCCTATCTTGTTACCCTCCTCTCTCTCATTGTTTGAATTTGTTTTTAGGCAAGATATCTTCTTCTAGATACTTCCAAATTCTCCTGCTTGAGTTCAAATTTGAACTGAGATCATTTAATACTCCAACCTATGATGCCTCTTCTTGTGCAACATCGATCCATCTGTTGGATCTTTTGAATATCCATTGTTTTCAATATCCTTGTTAGACAACTTCTAACATGTTTTGTTGTTTATGCCAACACCATTCTTTTGCGCACCTCTTTTCTTTCACACTCTTACCATGCCTTCATATTATTTTGTCATGCGTCCTTTTTCCTAATTTCTACCTTCATCATTCTACTGCACATTGTTCCTGGGCTTGTGGTCCTTCTCCAAGGTATATGTGGTGTGTTCTAGGTCTTCAAGGCTAGAGTTAAAATTCCACCACCCTATCAAAATTCTAAACGCATCATTGTGCCTTATTCTTGTTTCGTTGATCCTTCAATATTCTCCCTACACATTTTTTCTTAAAACTACCACACTTGAATTTTCTATGTTCTCTTATGTTCCAGCTCACTCTTCTATGCATTGCACTTTCCTCTTCACTCATTACACCTACATTCTTACACGCACCCATACTTAACCAAAATTGTGCAAGATTGTAATGGACCTTTGATGCTCCTGTATCAAATACTCGAGGTACTTTAAACTTGAGGTCCTCTTCAAGTAGATTGAGTGAGTGGTAGAAACCACCCCTTCAAACTATTGAGAAAAATAGTTCCAGTTCCTTTGTCCTCTAAACATGTTTATGGCCTTGACGCTTCTTTCAATGTCTCTTCCAGTCCTTTGTCATCTTCATGGGACATCTATGCACTACCTTGCACTCCCTTGTGAGCTTCTACCCACCATACCCCTACCTCCTCCTCTAAATGGACCTATCTATTTGATCCTTCACGAGTATATCCTCATTGTTAAACTTCTTCTGTGTAAGTCTCTGTTTTCCTTGAACCATCCTCCTCCTAAACCCTTAATGGATTTATGCTTCCTTCTTTTCCATCATCTTATCTAGGATTCCTTCTCTTGCAATTTCCTTCTGTGTGAACTTATCTCCTTGATTTCCACTCTTCTCCTCCTCATGCTTTCCTCACGCCTTCTCACCGTGACTTATCTCTTTTGTGTTACTTCTCTCTGTGCACTTATTCTACTTTTGCTTCCTTTTCTTTGTCACTTACTTTCTACGGCCTTGTCATTTCATGTCCCTTATCTCTTCATGGGCTTCACTTGCACACTAACCCCTTGCGCACTTTTCTCCTTTCTTCCCTTTTTCGGCTTTCTATTGTGAAATACTCCTTCTGCACATCCTCTAGCATTGTATTCTCTTAGTCTTCTCTTATCTACACATCTACTTCCTTGCACACTTATGGGTTTAAACCCATGGACCGATCATCCATATCTTGGTCTTCTCTTCCACCTTTTCCTTCTTCTACATGGGGATTTTATTCTCTGTGTGTCTTCTTCTTTGTGTGCTTTGCCTTGCACACTTCTTCTACATAGTCTTCTTCACCATGACTGATATCTTTTTGTGGGATTCTCTTCATCTTCTTCTTCTCCCTTGGTGCAATAAAATCTTCATGCATTTTCTCCTCTTCTAGATGCACTTTTTTCTTTCTGTGTGTGTTCCTTTTGTGGCTTTAGGCCACTTTTATCCTCTTATCTAGGGTAGCTCTATTATGTCGTACCACATCTTCTACAACTCTTCTACAACTCTCCCTTCATGTTGTTCCTCCTCTATTTCCTTCAGGGAAACCTCTATATCCCTCTATAGTGTCTATTATTTTACATTATTTCATTCTTCATCTACGTGTTCTCTCTCTTTTATGATCTTTACACTATGCACCCCTACAACATATTCCATCGACGAATTCTCCTGAATTTCCTTCAGGGAAGCTCCTTTCGTTCACAATTCCCGGTTGTGCTTATCCTCCTTTGTGTGCTTTTGTACACGCTTTGCTTCCTTGATAATTTTATGGACCTCTTCATTCTTTGGTGTGTTCTCTATTATGCACACTCTATCAACCTCCTCCATGGGTTATTCTACTTTCATTTCCTTTAGGGTAACATATTTTCTCCTTTCCTCTTCTTCTTCTCTAATAGTTCTCCCATTTTCATGTGCATCTTTATATTCATCTTTCTCAACTCATTTTCTTGGGGTTTCTTTATCCACACACTTAACTATGTAACCCACTTGTCCTTCCTCTAAGATATCTTCTTTTCCACACTTATCTATGCACTTTGGTCCTCATGTTAGGACTCTCTCTTCTGTTAGGTTGTGGAGCTGAATTGCTTCACAGATAGCATGTTTTACAACTTGTTGGAATACACAGTAATCGATGTTAGTCAACAAATGAGCTGACATCAGTCAGCAAAGGAGCCGACATCGATTACCTGTGCGTGAATATTTATATTTAACTCATGGGATCAAATCCAACCTTTTATTTAAAGGTGATCTAAAGGTTGTAAATGCATAGCTAAGATGCCCTAAGTTTGTATATGATTATATAAGCATGAAAACTAGGGTTAGAACACATATTACATGTAATTGATCATGATTGTATGAGGAATCCTTGGTTGAGAGAATGAAGAAGAAGAAGAAGAAAAATATGGTTACATGAAGACATATCTTCCATGGAGAGAAGCTAGACATAAGGAAATAATAAGTACATCTGAATGGTGAGAAGAGGGTAATGTCTTTTACTGTATTTCCTTTATATTATTTGGTCTCAATGTAATGGCTTGCATAGTATGTAAAACACATATGGTTTCCTCTTGTAGATCCACATGTTGTTATGAGATCTTGTATTGTAGATCCATGAGATCATGTTGTATTGTTGATCCATGTAGATCTAGTATTGTAGAGGAGGTCATCTTCTTGTTTGCACAAGTTGATGCAGTGATGGAAGAGAGGCTTACTTCTTGGTGCACAATTATGGTTGCACCAAATGGTAGACCCCATTTGAGAGGTCTTGGTTGCAGATTCATAGAGAGCTTGGTTGCAGTTCAGAGATACGGTAGTTTTTGGTTATGTGATATCTACTGGTGGTGTTTGGAGGCACAGTTGTAGTGCACTCATGGAGATCCATTTAGATATTTGGAGGAAGATATATTCTTAGAGATATGCATTATACTCTTGTGTAGAAGAGTTGGTTTGTGTTTCACCGGATTCTTAGAAAATTAATGAAACAGATAAGGGTGGTAGGCCAAGGAGGAATACTTGTTTGTAATGTCGGTTGAAGGTTATGTGCGTGTTCTGATTTCCTAATCCAAATTGATTGTGAGATATCCCTTTTGGCTAGGAGGAACTGCCTACAAATGCAAAAATCACTACCACCAAATACAATTAAACAAAACAATGAGTGGACTACCTAGCGGAAGCTAGATCCAGGAAGCGTAATACTTCCGAAATAGGCTGTCAATCCAATTTTATATAACAATATTAATTCTAGTTAAATCATAAATGAAGTAAAGATCCTATTTGGAATTGAAATGATTTAGGTATCTCGTACAAAATAATAAGAAAGGTTATTCAAAATTTTGTTTAAGGTCAAAATGGGAGGGTTGAGTGATTAGTGTTGAGTTGCAGGTCTAGTACAAACTCTGGGTAAGGTCTGGTAAGGATTAGAAATAGTTTTGGGCTATTAGGAAGTGGGTATCAGCTCTCTAGTCTGAGCTATCTTTCCAGACAAAGTAACCAGTGTCGGTTGACTAACCGATGTCGATTAGGCAGAGTAATCGATGTCGGTTGGCTAACCAATGTCGGTAGGGGCAATTATCAGAAAGTTGCTAGATTTGGTTTTCCAGACTCCCTGTGATTGGACAGATGTTGGAATTGGTGAGGGTGGGGTAGTAAAATGGTTCTAAAGACTCAGAAATGATGAGGAGAGGGTGAAAATGGGTGAAAATTTTGGGTATGATCAAGTGATGGGTTGATGGGAGGAAGGAATTATATGGTTGTGGAGAGAAATAGACTATGGAGATGAATAAATAAGTCTGCGTAAGGAAAATATAGATTCAATGTAGATATGTTGAATACTTACTAGAAAGTGGATTGGAGAATGTAGGTGATGAAGACGGTGATAATAGTGTTGGCTAGATTTTCTGCACAACTGAAAACCTAGGTAGTCATGAGATAAATCTCCCTCATTTACCCGGGAGGCTCCCGTGTAAGATTTTGTTAGTTGTATTTCCTAATATATATTTGTTGGTATTACTTTAACTATGTAGCTCATGAACCATAGCTATACAGTTTTGCAGCAAGTAAGTAGCTGTAAAAGAAAGGAAAAATATGCACAAGAGGAAAATAAAAGGAAACAGAGGAAATGAGAGAGGATGTGCAACCCAATCAATAGTTTACATGTTTGATCACATGCACATAAATTAAAACAAATAGATCATTAAACACATAAATCAAAGCAAAGGAAAATTTCAGATCTAGATCTAGAATAACACAAAGTTTATGAATAGATCTAGAAATAAATACGAGATGAATACACCATTGACACAAAGTTCTCCAGAAATCTCCTCTCTATTCATTTGATTGCAGAAAGCTATCAAGGGTTTCAGCTCAAACTCTGGAACACAAGGACGTTGATTACAAATTCTCATTTCTTTAACCTGTAGGTTCTTCCTCTATTTATAGTGTATAAAGGGCAATTACAAATAGGAAGCTTTAAATGAATTCCCGCATGCGAAAGCTATGAAAAGGGATACAACTGGAAATCTTCCTCCTGGAATTCCTCTTTGCATGACATGCATGATTTATAGCTGAAAAATAGAACCTTCTATTTTGCATGTGTGCCACCTATTTCCAAGTAATTGACTTCTTCAAGTAACGAATTTTAAACCAATCACTTAAGTTTTATAATTTAATTGATTTCTCAATTACTTTGTCGGAGAAAATAAAAGAAAGAGGAAAAGAAATAAGAAGAAAGTTAGAACTTCCTCAGTCTTGTTCTTCTTCCATATTCTACATGCGGTTAACTCTTTTGCCTTTGATTCTTACCAAACTAGATCTGGAAGCAGGTGACTGTGATTTGCTTGCGAGTATTTTCTTTGCCTTGTCTTCCCTCTTATCCTTGAAGCTTTTGCAATTCTTCTTCAGTACATGCAAAGTAAATTCAATGAAGGCCTCAACTGGAAGATTGGGAGCACATGCACAAGATCCTGGAAGGAATTTTCCATGCATTGACTTCTACACTGGATGCATTAGAAACAAGAGGATGAATTTTTTCCGAAAGCCTTTGCAATTATGAGATTTGGATCTATCAATTAAATCCATGACATGTTTAGGGCCTATGTCTGTATCATTGACTTCAAAAAATTTGGAAGCTATGCATGATTCTACTATTCTTTCTCTTTCATCATGCTTCAACATGGCTGGAACAATCTTTGTCTAAGCTCGTTTTCTTTTAATTTTGTCAGAATCCCTTTTAATTGGATCCATTTGTGTAGATCTGGCAACTTCTTCAGATTTGGAGGACATATTCAATGTACCTGACATTGATTTGAGCACCTATGATGAATACCTGCAATTTTATTCAGACAAAGATGGAGTCCATGGCACAAATACTTGATTTTTATCACCAAAATCTGCATATAAAGTCTGCTGCCCTAAAATTTGAGGTTTTGCTTGCATGCAAAGCAAGAAAAAATATTCTTTAATTCACCTAGGCACATATACCAACATGCAGATACTCAAAATGACAAAAATGAGGCCATTCCAACCTTAGGCGCCAAAACTGGAAGCTTCCTAGCAGTGAAAAATATTTATTAATGCAACATCCTCCTTCTTTTGGCGCCAAAACCTGTCCGAGTTGCAATCCTCATAAAAAAATTAATTTCTTCTTCATAATGGCAGCCCATGCTTATATAACCCTTAGCATTCTATTTCTAATAATTGCCCTTCTTATTTCTGGCAATTTAATTAATAAACAATCATGTTTATTCACCCAAATTGGGTGCCTATTTTTTTATGTTGTTGGCTACCATTAAATAAATTTTATTTATTTATTTTTAGCATGCTTCCTTCAGTTATCTTTAGCTCTTCCACTTGCATTGACTTTCCTTCTATTTATGGCGCCAAAATTGGGTGAATAAATAATTAATAAATGTTATTAAATGCATTGTTATTCACCCAAGGTGGGTCGCACTTTTTAGCAAGGATAGTTGCTAAAAATAAGAAGTTAGCTTGATGGGAATTTCCACCCTGCAATGCAGCTCCAAAAATCCCCTCTTCCACTTAAGTGATTTAACTTTCATCATGGGAATTTTTACCCTGCGAGGCAGGTAAGAAATTTTCGCCTGCTTGTCACTGCCTAAATTCCCACTGGCAACTTAAAGTCTTCCTTCCAAAAAGTGTGACTTGCATTAAAACTGGCCTTCTTTGATAAAGTGCGTCTTGCATGGGTGAATAAATCTCTTTGGTGGGAAAAGTTAGCCTACCATGTAGGCAGAAAATTCCCATCGGTGCTTTAAGTGATTTTTTCTTTATTTTATCATGGGAATTTTTACCCTACAAGGCAGGTAAGAAATTCCCGCATGCCTGCCACCTTTAATTTTCCCATCGCAACTTAAGTGACTTTGACTTCATGGGAAAAATTACCCTGCAAGGAAGGTAACAAATTCTCACCTTCCTGCCACCACCAAAAATCTCATTGCAACTTACACTTATTAATTCCAAAAAATGTGACTTGCCTGGGAGAGGATTTTTGTGCATGACTTCAACTTTTTTTGTCAGAAGCTTGCATTTTGAGGTTGATTACTTCTGTTGTTGTGTCGGTAGATGATCCCCATATGCTTCAAGCAATTAAACAGACTATACTGGCGAAGGAATTGACCTAGGGGAATTTAACAAAGAAACTATGGAGAAAACCAAAGAAAAATGTAAAAGAAATAAATAAAACCAAAAAATGTTGCCATAAGTCACAGAAAAAACTCTGAATTCATTCCCGGTGAAAACCCTATTGAGATGTGTGAATATTGGCATGCAAAACATCAATAGGATTCAACCGGAGCACAATTTACTTCAAATGGGGCATTATTTATTTAATAAATAATTAAATAAAAATTTCCTGCAGACAAAACTTGGTGGAGGGATAAAATGAGTTTCAGCATCTGGGTATTTGTAGAAATTGGCTCATATGATTCACTGGGAATATACTAACATAATACAGACATATTCTAGCAATAAAAACACAAAAAGACCCATTATTTTAAAAAGAACGAATTTTTTTCAAATGGGTAGTCTCATATTTCAGGTTGAAATCTGGGGACACCAAGTAGAAATCAGAAGAGAAGAGTTGTTGTATTCATTCCGCGGAAATTCGGACCTTCATTCCTCTTTGTTGTGAATATGTGATCATGAAGAGGATGATGAATGGTGATCGATGTTGGTAGTGCTCTCGTGTGTCTTCTTTTGCTTGAATGCTAAAGAAATTCGAGTACTCCAAGTCTCTGGAAGAAATGAGATCCTTAATCAATTGACCAACCTAGGCCAAGGATTTTAGAAATGTATTTAACCTAACCGACAACAGTCAGGTGACCAACGTTGGTTGAGATATAACCGGCATCGGTCAAGGCGGGAATATCTAGGTTGGCCAAAAATAGCCACATTGTTGTTATTTCTGGCGTGATCTCCAACGTTCTTCTGAGTCTTGAGTGATAGATCATGGCTAGATAAGTAGGAATCCTTTTATGTTTGTTAATAGGAGTTAAGTATAGGTTTAGACTAAGTCCTAGTTAGTTAGGATAGGTTTAGACTTGGTCATAGGTCATTAATGAGGTTTGAGTAGGTCATTGAGTGAGGTGGCTAGGTGAGGTGGCTAAGTGAGGATATTAATTAATTTAATTAACATGTGCACTATAGGATATGAATAGGTAGGATATGGTTAATTTAATTAACGAGGTTTAAAGGGGAATATGACCCAATTTTGGTGTCCACATTTTACCCCTTTTTGTTGCGTAGCTTGTATTTGTAAGCGACGTTGAAAAAAATAAGAAATTGGTGTTCCAGATGTGAATGGGGGTTAGATTTCCCCAAGTAGGGCTGAAAGTGAGATTGCCCCAAGTGTGGGTGGAGGTGATCCCCCTCAAACTAGGAACTAATGAGGTGTTAGACGGATTTGGTGAGTGGTTTGATAAATATGTAAGTGATGAAAGTGAAGGTGGGTTGGGTTGTAGGTAAGGGTATGGGAGCTTTGGGTAATGGGTAATGGTCAAATCGGGTAATATGTAATGGCAATCGAACACACGCACATGTATAGACTATGACATGGTACCAGGTAGAAGATTGTGCAAACTCTACATCGTCCAAGGTCAATAGGTTTATCCAAACGAGGGTGAAGTGATTCAGGTATCCAGGGTACAGGATATGGTCCAGAAACACAACTTAGGCTATGTGCAGGAACGTTTAGGTATGATCTGGTACACCAAAGGTTTGGTCATGATAAACAGCATGGCAATAGGTAACGTAAGTTCATTAGGCTAAACCACATGGGTAATAACATCACAAGGTATAGCGAGTACACTCCTTCAACCCTCTCATCATGATATACACTTAGGCTACATCGTCAAACACACTTCATCTCTATGTCGCATGTCATCACTACACATTCATCACATCACACTATACACAACACATTTTGACTATTTCCCGATGACTCACTCTTGTTTATGGTTCATTCTGGACTACTGAGGGGGCATAAACAAATGAACCTCATTTCATACAATTCCATTCACTCGGGGGGGCACACATCTCCTATCATTCACTCTGCATTCCATTCTACCCATCCACTGCATTTTATGGTTGTATTTACTCTTTCTTGCATTTACTTATACATGCTCACTTTATTACACATGCTAGATAGATATCTCGTATGTCATTACTTTTACCATACACACATGCGTGTTCACTTGTTTTTCTAGTTGTGATCATAGAATATACAGATCCATTACACATAGCATAAATGCTTGGACCTAGTACTAGTCCCACAATGACTCCTGGGGGAATCCACATTAGTACACTACATGTGTTTTTGTTTCATTTTTGTTCATAACACACTATTTATTTACACACATTACATATGTTTTATCTTCTAACATGTTATTGGGTGTTTCATGTGCAACATTTGCCATGTAGGGATATTTTTTCCATATTTGTTTATTACATTGTCTGCTATTGCGTGTTCTTGTTTGCGGGCTTTGCCCTTTTTCTTGTGTGCACACTTATTTGTTTGCACCCTTACATGTCTTGCGACATCATGAGTGATGTCCCATGTTTGCAACATGTTTTGCGTTGTCTACACTTCCTTCTTGGTTGTTTACATTATATGCTTGCGTACTAGCTTACACATTGTTTGTTTGGCTTACACTTGTCTTCTATATATATATATATATATATATATATATATATATATATATATATATATATATGTTTGTTCGTACTAACACTTGTTTTCTAGTCACCTTGTTTGCATGTGCCTTGGTTTCTACCAAGCACATCCCCTTCCCCCTGTAGGGCACAATTTCAGTGGTTGGTCCACTTTTCGGCCACATTCTCCTGCAATGACATCGCATGTGCCCCTAAAGAGGGGGGAATCATTTGGGTTTACACACACTACACAACACAGTACCGGTACATTTCAGTTTTTAGTTTTTTTCCATGACACAATGGGTTACACTACGAATGGGTTCAGACCAGTATATAGTTACATGCCAAGGATTCTTTTTGCAGCTCCGAAATCCTTCATAGAAAATATGTGAGCTAGTTTTCCCTTAAGCTCACCAATGTCCTCCATACTAGATCCTGCAATAAGCATATCATCCACATACAGTAACAAAATACTATAGCTCCCATTTTCAAGATTCTTATAATAAACACAATGGTTAGATTCACATCTCAAATAACCATTCTCATGCATGAAACTATCAAACCTCATGTACCATGGCCTTGGAGCTTGCTTGAGCCCGTATAGACTCTTTTTCAACCTACACACTAATTTCTCCTTACCTTTGACTTCATACCCAAGCGACTGCTGCATATAAATCTCTTCATCCAAATCACCATGAAGAAAATTAGTCTTGACATCTAGTTTCTCTAAATGCAAATCATGTATTACAACTATACTCAATATAGTACAGTATGGAAGTCACTTTAATAATACGAGAAAATATTTCACCAAATTCAACACATGTTTTCTATGCAAATCCCTTTACTACAAGCCTTGCCTTGTATCTTTTTTGTCCGCCCTCTTCTTCCTTGATCCTGTAAACCCACTTGTTCTGTAATTTCCTCTTACCTACTGGCAACTTAACTAAATCCCAAGTCTGGTTTTGTTCCAAGGAGTCCATCTCCTCATCCATGTCATGTTCCCAATGCATGTGGGTCTTATCTTACATTGCTTCTTCAAAACTTTCTAGTTCAGCATTATTAGTCAATAAGTAAATAAGATAGAGAAGGTGTAAATATTTCTGGAGGTTTACTTACCCTTTGTGACCTTCTCACAGAAATTTGGGGTACTAGAGGCTCATTCTTGACCTCCTGGACATTTGTTTCCAATTCTTATAGTGATCGATGTTAGTCACCTTTAATCGACACCGGTTCTGCTAACCAATGCCACATCCCTACATAGAATGAAGTTTCGACCTGATGTCACATCCCTTTCCAGAATTTAATTCCTCCAATGCATGATGTTAAGCCTCTTTCAAGACTTCGAGCCTCTAATGCATGATGTTAAGTCTGATGATCAACTACCATTCGAATGTGCGGTCGCAATGCCTTGACATCAAATGAAGTTTCGAGATAATATTTTGAGAGCTCCTTTTCCAGAATTCAATGCCTCTAATACACAATGCTAAGCCTATTTTCAAGACCTCAAGCCTCCAATGCATGATGTTAAGTCTGATTATCAGCTACCATTTGAATGTTCGGTAGCAATGCCTTGACTCCGAATGATGTTTCGAGTTGATTTCTCACGAGCTCAAAAATTGTGAATCGATACCCGCTACACTGTTGCTGCCTCTATATGATACAAAGCCTCATGTGATAATGACTATTATATAGCATTTTATTGCATGATCGCAATGCCTCTACAAATAATGAAGTTCTGACCTATTGTCAGATGCCAATGGTGTTCAGCTACCATTTTTTTGCATGGTCACAATGCCTCTACACAAAATGAAGTTCTGAGATGACACCCGTGAACTCAAATGTCTACACAAATGGTTGATAGATCTCTAAGATTAATATTAGTTAAATCTTGTATCCAAGCTATAACAGGTACTCACTAATAGAACATCTACATATTTGCACAGTATGAACACATAATATATTATTAATTCTTTATATCATTCATACGAGAACTCTTACAAATATATAGGAATGTCATTCCTATAAAATAGGAATCTGATATAACAACACTCCTTAATTCTCTCACCAAACTCCTATTCACGTGAGTTGTTTATTAACAACTTAACGTATTACAAATATTATTTATAACAAAACATATAATAAATAATATGAGTTGTTAACCAACTCATATTATATTACAATTAATAATCATGATTAATCATGTAAACAAATATTAATCCTAACATTCACCCCCTTAGTGTGAACATTATTAATCACTAATCTTCACCCCCTTAATGTGAACCACAGTGAAGAACCATATTCGAAGAAACTGAACCACCTCCTGAAAGCACTTCTTAGACCAGGTACAGACTCCATAAATTATCTCTTTACCCTCGTAAAGGCGTAGTGTCGAGCTGAATTATGCAGGAATGCTCCCTTCCTCTTTGGGTTCCTGTGGGACTTTCCCTTCCTCTCTGGGCGCCCGAATTCTGAATCTCCAAGATCCACAAGCTTCACACTAGCTGGATAACCATCCCTTGAATTACCTCGTAATCTTCTTCTGCTCCCAAAAGTGAGTATTCTGACAACATGACTCCTCCAAAAAGTTCTGAAAAGGGTTTATTCAGAAAACCATCACTCTGTAAAACAAGAACACTGAAAATGAAAAACCACACTGCACATGTCACCAGATCAGTATGCAGCCCCTTCGTTGGCGACTGACGAAGAGGACGCTGCTTGTCCTCCATCCTCCTATGCCTCCATCCTCCGATTATCTAAACTCAAAACAAGTAATCTTCAGAATTATAATTAGGTTCATCAGTCCACTCGTTTCATCTTCTGATTCAGAAGATTCTTCTACAACTATATTTGCTTCATGTGGCTTCAATTATTCCACTGAGAAGATCTTTGGCTCGAGTCGTGCAAAATTTAGACATATGTCCTTTTTTCTTGCAATAAAAGCATTCTAAGTCCTCTTTTTTAAAGAACTTTTTGTATTTATTTTTCACATAGCATTGTCGTTTCTTCTTCTATATCTTCTTTAGTCCTTTTTTCTTCAGAAAGAAGAGCTGATATCATATCTTCCAATGAGTTGGAAGGCATCTGACCAAGGGTGAAAACAACATTATTGTATTTCGGTGGTAAACTATTCAGCAGAATAGCTTTTGCATCCTCGTCGTCCACTGGAGCTTTTACTTCTGCAAGTTGTCGCAGAAGAGATCATAAATTGTTGATGTGACTAGACATTGTATCTCCATCACTCATTTTGAGCTTGAACAGCGGAAGTTTCAGGGAAAACTTTGCATTGACTGCTTTTGAACCAAACAATTTGTTCAGATTATCCCAGATGTTTCGAATTTTTATCTAGATCAACATAATGTAATTCAGAATCTGAAAGGGCAAGGCCAATAATGGCTTTGGCTTTATCATCCCGTATTTCCCATTCTGCCAATCTGGTCGGATCTGAAGGTGCTGGTTCTTTTCCATCCACTATCCTCCAAAGATTTTTGTTCATCAACTGCATCTGGATCTTGACTTTCCATGTGTGAAAATTGAGACCATTGAATTTTTTCCAATGGCATTTCCATTGTAAAAAAGATACAACCTATTATTCACCTAGACACAATTATAACAACAAGATGACAGTACTTGGAGACTCTAGACAAAAATAACTTAAATTCAATATGAAAAACAATGACAAACATTTTTAATGACTCTTTTTGACGACATTGACAATATAAATTTTTTTTACCTAATTTGAAATAATAATATTGACTCTTAAACAATTATGGACTAGAAGTGTAAAACCTCACAAGTGGACTTAAACCAAAATTGCATCAGTGACTATATAAAATGAAATTACGTTGACTCAAATATTTAAAATAAGCATGACACAATGACCACTAACTGCTAAAACTAGAATTTAATATAGATCTGAAATAGATCAAAACAACTCTTATAGACATTGATCGTGGACGCAATACTAAAAAAAAACTTTTAGTAGACCAGAAAAAATAAAATTGACCGACCTAGTTTTTTTTTCTTCTGCTTGTATTTACTACCAGAGGAAATATCTAACCCGCAAAGACTCCACACACTGATTCTTCTCCCACGTGCTAATCTCCATGCACATGTGAAAGAACAAAAAATCAACGCTTTTTTCTTATCTTTGATGTCCACGTTTTTATTATTCATCTTTTCTACACGTGTGCTGAAGATAATGATAAACTTCTAAGTTCCACGTAGATTTTGAGGAGTTCCACGCAAGTACCTTAGCACCCTACACTATTAGCTCCTTCACGCATATTTGTGTGTCCAGGTTTCCCTCCTTCTAATGCCAAATGTATTCACGCAGGTTACATGCAAGTCTTTCTTCACACAGCCGCCTCAATCTTCTCTCCACGCTCGGGTTACCAAAATAATAAAACATCTACATATTTGCACAGTATGAACACATAATATATTATTAATTCTTTATATCATTCATACGAGAACTCTTACAAATATATAGGAATAAGTCATTCCTATAAAATAGGAATCTGATATAACAACACTCCTTAATTCTCTCACCAAACTCCTATTCACGTGAGTTGTTTATTAACAACTTCACGTATTACAAATATTAGTTATAACAAAACATATAATAAATAATATGAGTTGTTAACCAACTCATATTATATTGCAATTAATAATCATGATTAATAATGTAAACAATATTAATCCTAACACTCACAAGCTGATTAGGAGATATGTTTGGAGTATTAATCAAATTTTCTAAGTAAGAAAATCCACTGAGTATGGTAAACCTTTCTCTCAATATTGTCTCACAAAATCTGATTTCAAAAACAATACTGCATACTTTTCATCAATCTGAATTATGCAATATATAATTGAAAATTTGTTGAGTTACCCATTTTAAAGGACTTTCATTTTCAGGTATTACCTAGTCCTAGGTTGAATTGTCAACTGGTGGTGGATTAGGAACCTCTTTTGCCTTTGCAATATGCCTCCATTCCATCTTTGTCTTGCAATAACTCTGATGGCGAGATGGATGCAGTTTCCAGCAATTTTCCACCTGATTCCCATTCCTCTAGCAATGAGCACAAAAATTACTCTTAATCTCTTTCTTTTGGAAGGAGGAACTCTTTTTTCCATTTCTCGACTCTGCATGACAAGACTGGTCTTTCTAATTTTTCCATGTTCTTGATGAACGGCATCAACTTCTTCATCAATGTCCTTCTCTTCCAGCATCTAGCCACAGAATGATTATGCAATCCACAAAAATTACATGGAACGGAATTCCACATCTTCTAAAAATCATAACCATACTTCTTAAGCTGTAAAAGTGGATCAGAAGTTTTATTGTGCTTATGATTATGGTAAGAAACTCGAGGTGGAATCTCATTACCTCTTCGTTGATTTTTCTTACCACATCCTTTCTGTGATGACGAAGCACAATTTTCATGTTCAAAATCTTCTTGCAGGACTGGTGGGGTATTCTCTTTGCTTTCGAAATCTCGTCTCCCGTCAGCATTTTTGAGAGCATTCTCCAATATCCATTCTCGCACTAGGAAAACCCAAACCTGAAAAATGAAGGACGATCCTCGACCTGTATTGGGTTAGCAATGACTTATCCACTTTTACCAAGGCCTCTTCCATCAAATCCCATTTTAGATAATAATTTGGATCCAATGCCTCTAGTATGATTTTCAAACAAACCAAAGACTTCAATACCTGAATCCAAAATCGAATGGAAGGAAGAAGATTCACGTGGTGAATAACTTACAGTGCAATCATCTACCATGGTTTCTGCATCTGAAGTTGAAGGTATTTCTTTAATCCTGTTCACCACGTTACACCCTTGCCAAGAGCTCATCCTTGGTTTGCAGTTACGATTTCAAGCAAGCATTCTCCTCTTCCAAGGAGTAATACATTGATTACATGAGAGAGTTATCTTCATGGATATGGTGATTATAAGCTTCAATTACCTCGAGCTTTTCCTGTTTAGACATCTTGCCCATAGTGCACTTGTACCCTAATCACACAAACTGAACCAACTACACTAACTTGAAGCAATCAATCTGTCAATCAGATTTACTGAAGCAAATATGGAGCTGAACCAACTCTGATACCAACTTGATCCGAAAAATGATCAATTTTTTATCTACCTGATCTCGGACCCCTATAGGCTTATTTTATTTACTGACAAGTTGCTCCTTTTAAGTAATCAGTTTAAAATAAAAGAAAGAATGTAATGACAATTACACATGATTGATTATGGAGTTCGGCAATAACCTACGTCTCTGGGTTCTTATCGAACTGTTTCACTAGTAAAAATTGGTAAATACAATGTTATTTCTTACAATACAATCTAATGGAATTTCATTTTCCTATTAGTACTCTAGTTCTTCGAAGAACTTTGATGACCAGTCGAAATCATCCCTCACCTTCCTAGTGTACACTCTCCTTCGGCTTCGATTGGCCTTCCCAAGGCTATCAATGCATCCTTTAGCACTCAGGTCGACAATCCAGGCTTTGCAAGTGGTCAGTGTGGCTCAATGGGCCTATTGGGTAGTTTATTAATACTCCCAATCACAAATATTTCATCTACTATTTCCTAAAAATAATAAGCCAATAAACAATATTTGCTTATAGTAATTTTAGGATTTTACCCTACAAAACTATATTAAAATTACCCTATTACTATTTTCCACAAAACCCACAATTAAGCTTAACAAATAATAAGCTTCCTCTGTGTCGGTGTGTTTTACATTGGAGAGGGGTCCTGTATTTATACTAAAATAGGGTCCTCAAAATAATTCTTTAAAATTTATCTAACGGCTAAGATTAGCCTAACTGTGGCATGTGGATGGGTTTATTATCCCATATTGCGTGACATACATTTCTGAGTGCATTAAATCCCACATTTGGTGGATGGAGACCATAATTAGGCTCTATTAAATCTTTTTTCACACATGTATAGTGGTCATAGGACCACTTGAGGCTTACCACCCCATCCTCCTTCTCACATGGAAACTTCCACGCATGGCTTTGCATGCCCACCGCTTCCACGTGGTCTTTGGCTTATTATTGGGGTTGGCAGATTTACATGGTCGAGTCTTGTACGCCGAGATGGTAGTGGGATAAGGTGTGGGTCAAGCTGTGTGGTTGGGATGTCTATCCATGTGGGTGGAAATGTGGTTATGTTTGACCACTGGGTTTGTAATTGGTCTCACCGAGATAATAGAAATTTGACTCATACATTGTGGCGTAAAATGTAATCAACTTAGTGAATAACTCGATGTGTAACTTGATCCATAACTTGAGGAGAAACTCGATCAACTCATAGTCCACTGGTTGACTATCTATAGGAAAATCGATCACATTCGATTCATGGTGGAAATCCATGTGGTGGCTTGAGGACCCACCACGTCGGCGCTAATACCATAGTTCTCACGGTGGCCAGGCTCCCCTCCGTAACAAAAGTTGAACCTCTTGCTCCCACGAGCTATATCATTTTATGATCATCGAAGAATAGCAGTGAAAACGTGAAAACCCCTCCAATTTTTCCAACTCCATTTGACCACGTGTTGCAGTGCTATTGGGTCCACTATTGACCTGTTGACCAGAGTTGACTTTCCCCTTGACTGAACTTTGACCGGACATAACAATAGCTCCCAATGTCTGTTTGTCGCGTTCTCATAGTCGATGGAAAGCTCTCAAAAATATCTTCTTCACTGACACAATTTAGGGATGTTTAGGGAACTTTTGATATCAAAAATTATCTCCTAATCAATTATTTTCATGTTCATTATTTCCTCAAAACCATTCTCTTATGGTGTTCTTGGAACTGTCATTTCTCTACGTATTCCATTCACTGAACAATAATCATTGAAATCCTTGCTACAGTATTCACCACCATTGTCAGATCTAAGGCACTTTAAATTTTAATTTGATTCATTCTCTACAAGGGCTTTCCATCTTTTAAAAGTATTAAAAGCATCAGATTTATGTTTAATACAATAAACCCGTACCTTTCTTATAACATCATCAATGAAAGTAACATAATACTAAGATCCTCCATGAGAAGCTACCTGGACCGATTCCCACACATCTGAGTGTACAAGCTCCAATTTATGATTCTTCTTAGTTGCCTCAACTTTGAGAAATCTCACCCTCTTTTGCTTTCCAAAGATACAATGCTCATAGAAATCAAGATCTAACTCTTTCAAATCTGATAACTTAGCCTTAGACTTTAAGATTTGCATTCCTTTTTTAGACATATGGCCCAACCGATTTTGCCACATGCATGCATCTAAATATGAAGTAGATAACACAGAAAAGGAATCAATAACACAAGTACATAAATATAACGTTCCTACCTTTTTACCTCTTGCCACAAAAAAAGCCCCCTTGGTGACTTTCCAAGAGTCTGTTGTGAATGTAACCATGCAACCAGCTTCACCTAGTTGTCCTGCAGAAATAAGATTCCTCTTGAGGCTTGGCACATGCCTCACATATTTCAATACCCATGTATTTACATTCTACAATTTTAGATAAAATTCCCCTTTACTAGTAATATTGCAAGGTTCATCATCACCCAAATAAACATGTCCAAAATTGCCCTGGACATAATTTCTGAAATAACCCTTATTTGGGGTTGCATGGAAAGAAGCTCCTGAATCTAAAACACATGATTCTATTCTATTAGCCAAAGAAAGAATAAGAGCATCTTGAATTACCTCTGCTGCAGTATTTTCTTATTTATTTGACTCTTTACCTTTGTCTGGGTGCTGGTTCTCTTTGTCCTTTGACCAACAATCTTTCTTTTCATGTCCTTTCTTTCCACATTTCCAACAAGTAATCCCCTTACCTCTGGATTTAGATCTGCCATCCATTGACTTTGACTTCCCATTATTCTTACTCTTGGATCTCTCATTCTGCATGCCTCTGCTTTCTACATTCAAAGCATTCTCATATGATGATTCCTCTGTACTTTTCCTATGAATTTCTTCATTCAAGATTATACCAACCACATCATCAAACTTCAAAATATTATTAGCAGATGTTGTATTACTAACAGACGTTACCAAGTTATCTCAACTATCAAGCAAAGAACATTAGAATAAAAGTGACTCTTCACTTCATCATCAAACAAAATATCAACCGATTTTAACTGATTTATAATAGATCAAAAATCATTCAAATGACTAGATGCAGATCCGCCTTCATGCATCTTAGAACTAAATAGTTTCTTCATCAAATAAACTTTATTTGAAGCACTAGGTTTTTCATATAAATTAGCAAGAGATTTCATTAACTCTACTGTAAAAGTCACTTTTGTAATATTGGAAGCCACGGATGTTTTTTGGCTCAATCTTATAGATCTCAAAGCCTTTCTGTCAAGAATCTTCCATTCTTCATCAATCATCTTTGTAGGTCTAGAATTTTCATCCAACGGTAAGTACAAATATCTTTGATACAGAGAATCCTCAATCTGCATCTTCCATAATTGATAATTTCGGTCTTCAAACTTCTCTACCTCGTATTTATTTTCTTTTGCCATTATTGTAGCTCCCACTCAATCAGAAAACCCTTTCTGATTAAATCTGTCAATGTACACAAAACCCTCAAACAAATCTCTAATACCAGTTGTTGGGGTTAGCACAAGGTTGTACAGATAATATATCATATCTAAGCATACATGTAATAAAAGTGGATATTCTACCAGAAGAAATATACAAAACAAGAGATATAAATCAACACCAAATTTAACGTGGCTCACCTAGTGTCGGCTACATCCACTAAGAAACAAGTCAATCTATTATCCAAATCTTTTAGAAGATATACAATTAAACATCTACAATCTTCCAAACCTCTCAGATGTATAGTACTTTCTTTCTCAAGTTTTTCCTTCTTCTCCAAGAATTCTCGCTCTCACAATTATTCTCACAATAATCATCAATTCTTACAATCCTCTACTTCTAAACCCTAACTTTAAGGCTTATATAGGCATATACTAACTTAGGGAAATTAGCCATGCAATTACAATCAATAGATCTGGTTTAATGCTAAATTTAGATCTAATTCCTGTGAGTTAAATAAAACACTCCCGCACAGGTAACCGATGTCGGTTCCTCCTTTCCTGACCGATGTCGGTCATAGGTGACCGATGTCGGTCCCTCCATGACTGATGTTGGTTATTGTGCTTTCCTGCAATCTAATATGAAGTAATTGAGCTCCACAACTCAACATTTTTGTTGAAAAGTCAAAAACTCACAAACATGACGTAGAACATGTTCCTTGACACCCTTCTAAGAGAATCTCTCCCTAACCTTCATGTATGTCTTAAAATAACCCGGATGTCCTGCCAGTGGTGCATCATGGACGACATGTAGAATCTTACCCTTGAGCTTAGATTTAGGAACTAAAAAAATTCTACCCTTATGATAAATCAAATCAGATTTTACCTGGTAGCGTCCATTTTAAATCTTTCCATCCATAATCTCGCATGTAAATGAATTTTTGAAATACTCGCGTAAAATATCACTCAAGGAACATAGGAGAATAATATGTGGCTTCCTAGAAAGTGCATCAACCACTACATTCTTCTTCCCCTTGACATACTCAATGGCAAAATCATAAACCTGGATCCTATTAAAGTATCCACTTTTACTGCCTCTCATAGAGCTCTTTCTGTTCCAAAAAGTACCTCAAGCTGTTGTGGTTGGTTCTCACCACAAAAATTCCCACCCACCAAATATTTTCTGAACTTTATCAATGTATACATGATGGCGAGGATCTCCTTATCGTACGTGGAGTACAACCTTTCATTCTCCCTTAGCTTCCTACTCTCATAGGCAAATGAGATGACAGTCTTGCATCAAAACTGCACCAATTCTTGTACCTGAAGGATCACACTCCAAAATGAATGGAAAAGACAAATCTGGAGGAGCTAAAATTGGACAAGTTGTTCATCACCATCTTGAGCCTTTCAAATATCACTTGTGCTTCCTGTTTCCATCTAAATTCTCCCTTCCATGTGAGATTCGTTAATAGTGTTGCAATATCATAATAGACTCTCACAAATCTCCTATAATATCCACACAATCCTAGGAATCCCCACAGCTCCAAAATGTTCCTAGGTGGAGGCCAATCTTGCATAGCTTGTATATTCTCCTGGTGAACCTTAACCCCATTGGACCCAATGACATGCCCAAGATACAAAATCTTTGTAAGTCCAAAATCACATTTGGACATCTTAGCAAATAGAGGTTGGGTCTCCATGATGCTAAGTACCTCATCAAAAACCTCAAGTGATCCTCCCATGTCATGTTGTAAATCAAGATATCATCAAAGAACACTAGCACGAACTTCCTCAACTTCCTGTTGAAGAGATGGTTCATGCATGACTGAAATGTTGCAGGTGCATTAGTGAAATTTCAAAGGGCATCACCAAAAAATCGTAGTGCTCGTAGTGACATATGAATGTTCTAGTCTTGTGGATTTCCTCCTCCCGAACATAGATCTGATGATATCTCGATCGAAATCAATCTTCAAAAAGTAAGTAGCTCCATGCAACTCATCCAAAAGCTCATCGATACGAGGAATGGGGTACCTATTTTTTATCATCTTCTTGTTGAGAGCACAGTAGTCAATGCACATCCTCATAGTCACGTCCTTCTTCTTCACCAACACCGCTCAAGAAGCAAATGGGCTAGAACTATGACAAATATGCCCCATATCTAGAATCTCTCTGATAGTCCTTTTGCATCTCATCCTTAAATTTCTTAGGATGACGATAAGGTGTAGTGATCACTAGCTTGGCACCCTCCTCTAACTCTATGACATGCTCAAATCCCCTGTCTGGTGATCTACCTTGAGGAATGTCACCAAAAACTATGTTGTGTTTATCCAATATTGTCTGGATATCTACATGAAAAGGTTGTCTGCTATCTGAAGAAGATTTGGATGAAATATGGCATTGGGCTACCTATACAACCTCTCCATGCTTGATAAACATTGGTTTTTGTCATCCTACGTGTTGACACCACTCTAGGCCCACCATCTAAAAGATCCTTAAGCACAATATTCCTCCCATCTTCCATGAACTCCAGCTCCATCCATCTAAAATCCTGCACATATCTCCCAAGGGACTGTAGCCACTGGATACCCAAAAACTTCATCAATCTCTCCAAGGCCAAGTACATAAAAATCATATGTCATGTATAGTCCCCCTATCTGGATAAATGCTAAGCTGCGGAATCCTCCTAGTGTAACTCAAAGAAAAATCCATATGTAACTCGTACACTGAACCTCTTAAAAATCCTCACCCTATAATCCATGCTTCATCACAAACCCCTCATCAAGGAAGTTGTGTGTAGTGCCACTGTCAATCAAGCAGGCAATCTGTTGTCCCTTAAGTACTCCTTTCAGTCGAAAGGGATGGTACCTAGGGACTCCATAAAGTAATACAATAGTACCTGAACCTGGTATCTCACTCTCTCTAATCTCTATCTGGGGCTTCTCCACATGTGCACCATGATCACCATCATTGTCATGTGTATCTGAATCTGGTGAAGGATCCTCCTCCTCATCTGAAATCACCTCAATGAGATGCACCTTGCCTTTTCCAAGGTAATTATGTTTAGGCTCCCAATGATCTTTGCAATGAAAGCAAAGCTTCTTTCTCCTTAACTCGTTGTGAATCTTATGATCCATACTAGGAGGGGGAATACTCTTTCACTAAATAGTAGAGCGATGGAAAGGTTTGGTGCTCATAGAAGGCTTCCTACTAGACTTGTAAGAAGCGGGAAGTGTCTCCACATCTAATGTCGTCTGAATGGCATCGTGTAATGTCCTAGGCCTAAGATCCTTGACCAATCCCCTCAGTCTATCATGAATTCCTTCAATAAACAGCATCACCACACGTCTCTCAAGAATCTTTGGTATTATCACTAGTATACATTTGAACTTCGTTGATGTATGAATCAATGTGCCCACTCTGTCGAAGTTGTGCTAAGTCCCTATAATAAAAGCTCCACATCCTTACAATAAAATCTCACAAATCAACCTCTCACTTAAATCCATGTATGACTGTAGAAGATCATGATTTTGTGTAACTAACCCATGGTGCCACCAATCGTATGCCACCCCCCTCAAGATGCAATGTGTTAAACTGGGTAGCCTCCTGCTCCTGCATAGGCCTAAGGGTGAGGTATGTGTCGAGCTTGTGAATCCATGCTCTGGCACTGATCTTTTCATTACCATCAAATATGGAAAGAGTCACCTTGTTGGTGGCATGCTTCAACTCCATGTTTGGTTGTGCTCTAGGCCTCTGTACATGTCTGCATCTCATATTATCTCTCCTTTGAGCACAATAGTGATGAAGGGGAAAATCATCCCATACCTGTTGCGGGAAATCTCTCCACTCATCATGGGTTGTCATCACATTATCCTGAAAAATTGTATCCTCAAGTGGATCCTCGGCCACTGGTGGCTCATCTCTAGGTAGAAAGCTAGGCTGCATAGGTCTATTCGTAGTCCTAGTAGATCTCCTCATCTCTGTATGTGTATGTCTCCTCTCACGATAAGGGGAATCCCTCACACTACCAACCTCCGTAGGTGATTTGTTGTGTCTCCTGTGACTATTGGCTACTGATATAGACCCATCCCTCCTGTCATGTCTATCTCTTGGCCTACCTACATCCATACTCTGCATCATCTGCAGCATGGTATGTATCATCTGTTGTTGAGAAGCAATCATAGTCCTAAAAATTTCATGATCCGGGTCAACCTACTCATCTCGGGGAGGGCTACATGATCCATCTCTTATGCCCATGGTTTCAGCTATGAGACGTGCATGTCTCCTTGTATAATACATGTGGGGACCAAATTCTCTCAGATGCATCAATCAAAACCCTCCAGGTGGGAGGAACATTGCTTTGATACCACTAAAAGATTCCCAATGGATCCTTGAAGAAAATATAATTTTTTCCCACTTAACAAAACAGGAAAATACAATGGCAAAATATAAACTTCGACGCTAGGGCAAACAGGGTTGATTTCAGCCAAATCGACTAGGGTTTTATATGCAAAAACACCCAAAATCAGCATGCAATAATTATTTTTACTTCCAAACCCTTTGAAAAACCCTGGAGAATTTATGTCAAAAATCACATTTTACAATAGTTGGAAAATAATTTAAATCTGAAACCCTAACTACTGCAATCTTCAAGATAGCATAACTTTCTCTACACAAGTCTGATCTAGGCAAATGACATATGACCGAACTTGGAAAAATATAAGGAACGAGATGATGTAAACCAAATTATAACAAGTACCAAACATGCAGATTTGGCCCTCCTACTATTTCGGCCCACACGTTTAGGGCATCAAATGAGCTCCAAAAATTATTTTCTCTATCCTAGATGTTTGCCTATATTTTTAGGAACTCATTCATATAAGAATCAGATTTTTTAGCTGCCAAATAGAGTAAGAAATTGTATCTAAATTTTGATTATAAAACTAGTAAAATCCCTCTTAAAAACTCCTCTAAAAAATCGTGAAACTGATGTGATTTCATACATAAAAATTAAGAGAAATTAGACAATATTTTACATATGTAAATACCTCAAAGTTAAGGCCAACTCAGTCCCAAAATTAGTCGATCCAATAGAAGATGAATTGTTGTAATTTTTATTCACCAAAAGCCTTCAAAACACTGTTGGAAATGCTCAAAAATATAAGTACAACCAATAGAATTTTCTAAGTGAAAATCTCTCTCAACTCTTGGGGTTTTCGTCCACAAGAGATTAAATTCCTAAGGGTTTTCGTCCTTGGAATTTATTCGCACAAGCTCATAGCTCACATGCAAGAGAAAATATCATATCAAAAATCTGCAATGCATCTACATAGGTTGACCTCTTCTGTATATAGGAAAAAGGACCCAAAGTGACCTTTGGACTTCCAATGAAAGCAAAAGTGACCTTTAAACTTCCAAAACACAATTTCCCTTAGGAAGTACAATTTAATTAAGTGCTTTTATTTTATTGCACTTTCCTAAGTTCTAATTTAAAAATTAAGTCTATTAATTTATTATATGTGCTTTTTATAATGTTATATTTTAATTTTAGCAAAACTATAATAAAGTTAATAAACTGAAGTCACCCTTGAGCTCACTCTTCGGCCGTCAAGTAAACAAAATAGTCCAAAGGTCTTCAATAAAAGTTACTCAAAAAAGGAGGGACATTACAGTAGGAGTGTAATGTGAGAGGTGCATAGAAGAAAGAATGCATGAATGAGGAAGGGAAAAACAATAGTGCAAAGACGTTGTGGGAATATGCAAAAGTGTCCTTACATGCAACAAAGGAAGGAGGGGAGCATTGCGAAGAGGCTCCATAAGTTTTAGGCAATGAAGAAGGCATAAGAGAAGAAAGACAGGAGAAGGAAAATAGTCGGCAATAACTACCCTCGAAAGAGGAAGAGATGTCACTCATAGCCACCAAGGAATATTATGTGGTGCAGAAGGAGCATAGCCAATAAATAATGCACTAAGACAAGTGTGTGACGTTGAAGAGGCACCATAGAAAAGGAGAAGATGATGGAGTAGCCATGAGGAAGTAGAAGAGAAAGGAATGTGAGCAATAGGACCATGACCTAATAGTACACAAGCAAATAGAGAGCAGTCTAATAGAGGTGAAGAAGAGAAGAAAGGAGAAGGAAGAGAAGAAGATCCATAGATGGATGGTCTACAATGGGTCCAAGACCACAAGTGCATGTGGAGATAGATGTGCAAACAGTAAGATAGGTCACAACGAAAAGGTGACAAGAGAAGAGAAGAAAAATAAGTGCACATGTGCAAAGTGTGTAGCAAAAGCCCATGGATTGAAGAAGGGCATAAAGCGAAGGAGTGCAAGGGAGAAGAGGTGTACAAGACAAAGGATCACAGAAGAACGGATTCGCGATAGAATGGTGGCTAGAAAATAAGAGGAAGGGAAGAATAAAAGAGAAAAGTGTGCACAGGGTAAAACGCAAGAAGTAAGGAAGCCCGAAGATGAAGTGGGGGAAGGGAGAAATAAATCCCTGAAGGATTTTATGTGGATGTGGACAGATGTTGGTGAGTAACATAATTGTAAATGAAGGAAGTCAGAGAGGGCATAAACTTGTAAAGCAAAAGCCTTGAATGGAATAGGAGATTTTGTTGCAAGCAAGGGCTCGCATGGGAAGAGTTATGTGGCGAGAAGAGACTCCCAAAGTATCGAAAAGGGAGATCCATTTAGAGGAGGGGGACAGTTCGCAATGAGCAAGGACTCACGATAATGTGCAGGATAACATAGAGGAGTCACAAGAAATTGACGAAGGACTGAAAGAGGTGTCATAAGAAGCACCGAGGTAAGGATAAGGTTTAGAGGATGAAGGAACCAAAACTAAAAACCTCAATAGTTCAAAGGGTGGCTCTACCACTCACTTAGTCTACTTGAGGTGGACCTCAAGTTTAAGTACATTGGGTGATTGATGCAAGAGCATCCAAGATCAAGGGCAAGCCTGAACAATTTTGGCTAAGTATAGGTGTGGGAAAGGGTGGAAAAAGCATGTAGGAAAGAAGAGGAAGCTTTACATAGTCAATTAGTGTTTGCACAAAAGTAAGGAAATACTTTGTGCAATAGTTATCAGCAAGAAGCACAATGCACAGATGTGAGCAGAAAAAGGGGTGCGTAGTAGTGTGTGGGAGGCTTACAGAATAGAGCAAGTGCGAAAGAATAATGTGTAGTAGTTCACGTAGGGTTTTGAGTAGCACAATTGAGTTTGGCTTAGCTTTGTAGGTTGGAGGCACATGGGAATTGTGAAGAGTTATGCACAATGCAGAAGGTGTGTGTAGTAACTAGACTATACAAGAAATGCATTAATGATTTGGAGAAGGCCCAAAATGCCCCAAGACAGTGTGTGAGAGATGTTGAAGAAAAAACTCGAGTGTATAAGTGCACGTTAGAAGGAGACCAAGGTGTGATCGATGAATGCGAGCAAGGAGTGTGCGAAAGAATGGGTAGTTGGCGAAAATGTCACAATTGTTTGTTCTAGGCAGTTCCCAGAAACCTAACGGTTAGAAAATTCTAACAACTAGGTGAACATGGCACTATAGGACAACTAGGTGGCACTAAAATATCTCAGAGCGTTAATGAACCCAAGTTCAAATTTGTAACTGAGTCAGAAGGATTCAATGTGAAGAGAGAAACAGGAGGGTGCGGCTATAAGGTAAGGAGAAGTATCAAGAAAAAGGTGGCAACACAAGGAGAAGAACACAAGGAGAAGAATCAAGAAAAAGGTGGCAACCTGAGAGTGTGCAAGAGAGCCGAAGAAGAGTTGGGAGGACAACTAGGGAAAACATCTAGATTCTGAAACACTACATGAGAGAGAGTTTGTAAGCTCACCAAGAGCAGTTCCATGTAGATGTCATTAAGGCAATTAAAGTAATAAAAGAAACCTTTTTATTTCATTTTGTTGTGTGGACTCCGCAAACGTGTAGGATCTATCAGGTCTGACCCGCGCCGTTGTTATAGATGTTAGATGTTTGACATAAAGTTGTATCCTAAATAATTTGGTGCTCAACCTTATATTAATATTTCACTATCTTATAATAAAAACAACTTGATACATATATAATTATATCCCTTATGTTCATAGTCTTATTGTGATCTTGGAAGCTTGGTTGTAATAATTGACTAGTAAATCTTCCATGATAATAGTTTGATTAAGGCCCACCCTGCCTCTCATGCATTTTTTTCTACGTTAGGATTTTGAAGGGTAAATTATGGTTTTGATTGGCCTTTTTACATAGTCTTAGTTTTATACTTTCTTAATTTCATTTTTATTCACTTATTTCACCATTTTAAGCATTTACGGCTTCATAATTCCAAGGATAATTATATTTTTAAGCAATGAAATGAATTCATATATAATTGTGAAGATGTGACCTAGAGGTGGGAAGAAAAGCAAACACTATTTTATAGTCTTTTTATATTGGTTGCCCTCTATGGCTAGAAAGTTTGAGAAGGAAACATATTTAAGGAAAAGTGGAACAAATTGAAATTAGTTTAACATCAATAACTTTAAAGCTAAGTGTAATACCCTATTTTGCTCATTAGAATTGAAGTGATATAAGATATACAAACACGACCTCGGTAAGCTTGGTTAAGATAGGCTTCTTGTCATTACCCAACAATTGTGTTTAACCCATATATGACTATAAAAAGGTTGTAAATATATGTCTATGATTATCTTCCATTGTTAGGCTTGGATAATTTGAATTATTACATTTACACTATTAACATTGACAACAATTTTAGAACATTGTGTGTGTACACCTACATATGTATGCATTTATGTGTGTATACATGTATATTTATGTATGGTGTGTGTATACATATGTATATATACATCTATATTTATATGTACACATGTATATATACATGTGTGTGTGTGTGTGCGCATACACATGTACACACAAAATATTTGAGAAATATCAACCCCAAACTAGAACATTTTAATCACTTCATAAAATAGCATGTCTCAAAAATAAAATCATGATTCTAAAACTAAGAATAACCTAATTTATTAAATATCTTGCATCAACATTATTTAATGTTATATCTTACAAATTGGAAGTAATTAGTTTTATACATTAACAACTATATCATATCCAAATATTGAGCAATCTTCTCCCTTCTAATGGCAATTTATTAATATTAATCTCTAAAATCCACTTGAAATGATCCAATGATAACAAAGATAATTCTTTTGAAAACCTTCACATCAATTTTTCATTAATATCTATTTTGTCGTTGTCGATGCAGGAGTTTTGTATGCCATAATAAAGCCTAGCAAAGAAATGATGGCCTCAATTACATTGAAATAGACCCATGCATATATATGTATGCATGCATGCATGCGTGTGTGTGTATCGACAATATATTAATGTAACCGAAAAAGAAGAATGAGATGGACCACAATTGTAACGCTTCATAGGATCGGCTAAAATTAATGTCAAATTATAACGTTATGATGGTATAAGTGGGTGAGTGTATAGCTGTGTATTCTGCTAAAGGTTTCTGTCTTGTTGTTCTGTCCTTCCCCGATAGAGTTCATAGTATTATGCGAAGGGAGGAATGAACAATTTAATTTTTGGCTCCGTGGTGGCTGCAGAAGATCGATTCAATAGCTACTGAAGATGATCTCCGTTTGCCTTTCTGAACTCTGGTATCTGGCTTCTATATATAACGTTCAGACTTGTTTGTTTTGAGATGAGAACTGGGTTACCCATCTTTTTTGATGTTGGTTTGTATATCTCTTGGTCTTGTTTAGACTGCGGATGATAGCTTTTTGGCATTGTCTATTACCAGATGAATGATGATGTGTTATAGGGATATGAGTGAAGTTATTTATCAGTATTAGCTGGGTACTCTGCTTCTGTGGGATTGATTTGAACTGGTAATTTGTAAAAAAACATTTTTATTAATCCAAAAATGAGGAGCCTTTCAACCCTCTTTTTACTGATATAAAAAAAGATGGTTCATGTGAGGATGATGATTGAGAGAAAAATTTGACTGCAAAGCATGGAAATTGTGACGTTGGATGAACAAAGAGGCGAGGAATCGAAATACAAATCATATTGCTTCTAAAATTACATTGTTTCACTACCTTTACAATATGTCATGGGCCCTAGTTTTGTCGGCCTAGCGGCACTCTTGTTTTTGGTTTTATGACATTCTTAAAACAAACTACTTGTGTTTTAAAATGAAAAGGACCATTTAGATTGAACACTTCTAGTTTGAATATAAAAAAGAAAAGCTTTATGAAAATAGTAAAAACTAGTGCATGAAACTATTCACCATTCCACATACAACAACAAGGCCTCCATTTGTAATCATTAGCCTCTTTTCCCAAAGGTAAATGCTTACATCCTTGTGAAAAACCCGAAAATCCCTTTCCAGCAGCTTTGCAGTTACCTTGATAGCTTACATTCTTTTTCATTCATAATATATGAATGATCCAGAAAATATTTCCCTCCAGATTTTCCCTAAAATGTGTTATAGATTCTGCATGATGCATGGCAAATGCGTGACTAGCAACTATGAAATAGGATGACTTCCAGTAGTGCTCAGCCAGTGACTTGTACCAACCTCATCCATATACAACTAAATAGAACAATCCAATGTATGTTGGAATCTCCTTTTACCTTAACACAACTTGAACCAGCAACCACAATTTAACTGAGCATCATTGTGAACAAATAAAGACTCGCCTTAATTAGCCACAGTCACTAACAATGAGATGGTAGTACACTTTCCACCTTCCATCTCGAGGAGCAGTCTAGATTAGAGCTTATTGCAGTGTGCCTTTGAGTATTAATCAATTATCACCATACTGCAGAGAGGCCAACAAATGACACGATGATGGTAATGAAAAAATTTCCATGCCTGTTATCTAAGGAAGGTGGGCTCTTAGTTTTGATGGTCCATCATAAGCTCAATACTGATTGGACACAACTGCAGCTTTGGCCTCAAAAGCTGGTATGCTAAGTCGCCGAGCACTGTATAAATACTTTATGTTACAAACAAGCTTTTTGGACAAGTTTTACAAGTATATCATCGAGCTGGAGAATTTGAGGCATCAGGAAATCTGCTAGTGATACGAGATACATATTTGATAATAGTTGGATCTGGAGATTGACGGAGACGCATCAAAACTTGGAAGAACTCAGGGGAACGAAGGAATTGTCTACATTGTGCATGGATGCACATATTACCCAGGGAAAAAAGGGCTATCTTGAGAGGTGACTCACTGCTTGCATCCCTTCTTCCAGGTGTCAATGCAGATGTTGAGTAGTCTGAGATTACTCTCAGTAAAGCCTGCACAGATGATAGGAAAAAAAAATTGACAGCGATAAAATTAAACATATGAAATGCACATCAAACAAGAATTTAAATAAATTTATTTCTAACATGTAAATACAAGGTTGATGCTCTGACCTGCATGGCCCCCTTGGATATTATGTCCTCACATAGTCTGCTTGAATTTCGCACAAGATTGCTTAAAGCACCTGCTGCATTTGCTTTAGTTTTGTCTTCTTCCTCCCCAAGCAATAGGTTTGTAAGATGTGGTATAGATCTTCGGAGTTGCTCATATAAGTAATCACTGTGGTATGCAGCATTGCCAACCTGATTTTAAGAAGTATTATCCAATTAGATTACATACAAGTATAGAGCTCTGATTTAGAAGAGATTTTTGTATCTAAGTCGTACCGCAAAGCAAGCAAACTTTCTGGTGCGCCGATCTGGGTCAGCGCATCTATCAATGAGAAGATTAATAATGTCATGCTTCAGCTGTAAAAACAGCATCTATTAGTATGTTTTTCGATGCCAATATTCATGAAAGCTTGTATTCGTTCAGTGGCAGACCCCAGAGACGATAAAGTAAAAACAACTGTTGAATTTGTAAGTTTTCATTGTTTATGAAGAGAATTATTACTCCTCTAGTAAGAAATATTTCACAGCTTAGAAGAAAATATTCTCCTCCAATAAGAAATGTTTCACAACTTACAAGAAAATCATAAAAGTAAGGTGTGTGACGGCACATGTTGCCCAAGGCACTGCAAGTTTTTGATCGTATATTGGCATCATCATGGTTCAAGAAACGTTTCATGGCCCCAAACAGATTTGCTTTTTCTATTGGTTCATAGAAGTCCTGTACCAACATTAATAAGTATCAAAACTGTAAGGGCTAGACAAACTCCTTCAAATAACAGGTTTCCACTTGCTATGAGAAGAAAGTAAAACTGGATGCAAACTAAAAGGAAAACATGAGAATTATGAATCTTACTTTTGACATCCGAGCCAAATCTGAAATTATCATCAAAAGATCCAAAATGACTTCACTAGGACTTGCACTATCAAGCATCCTCCCTATAGTACTAGGGCTCAGGAGACCACTTTTGACGAGTTCAACAGCAAGGATCTTCGAGCTAACCATTTTGGCAATAAGAGCAACAGGCCTTCCATAATCTTTTGCTTCCAAATGTTCCAAGCACTTCAGAAGAGAAGCAACAACACTGACCTGGTTTTGAACAAGAGGAAAAATTACACAAGTGGTTCAAAATCTGTTTTGTAAAGAGCTTGACCAAAATCAAATAATTGATGCCAGATCATTTCCATCCTTCGCGAGTTCTTCATAACGTGTCTTGGGAACAACAACATTTCTTAAAAGAATTTCTTGATTATTAAATAGTTTATCTTCTACATCATACATTACAAAAAATAAATAAGGCATGTACACAAAAACAATGATAGCATGAATGCATTTTTTTAATAAACTTGCTATTTATAGCTTGTGTTATGTCTGTCTCAAACCTCAAGAAGCATTTGTGAATACTGAGTCATACTGGCAGAGACTGACTTTATGATATCTGCATTTTCACTGCCCACTCTTCCACCTGGTGAGTTTGAGTTTAGAAGAAAACCGCTACTAATGGAAGCTGAAGTTGAAGGTAAACCGGGAGATTGCTGGGATATGATAAAAGGAAATGCCAAAATATTAATGATTTCATTCACTAAGTTTCTCAAACCAACACTGCCTCCACCATGCCCATCCCAAAATTTCAAATACTTGAGATGTGGTTCACTGATCAATCCTAAGATTATACTCAGAGGCTCCTTCTTTAAAAGAATATCACGGAAAGCGCCACCAGTTAGGCACTGTGCAATTGCCGACAGTGCCCAAGTAACACCTGTTGGTGATAAACCAACCTTATCCTCTAAACAACTACCTACTTCGTAATTTAACTTTACAGGCCTATCTGCCAACAAAGAAATAAGTAGACCAGGAATACCATTTGAGCATGCTTGTTCTACAGCCAGTGGTCCTCCCCATTTAACTCTTGTTTCAAGTAAACCAACACAACCATCTCTGAGCCCATGCCAATGTGTAAGCATACCAATTCCACCGCTTACTACAGCCCGCTCTTCTTTCCTATCACATCCCTTTGATTCTGAAACAAAAGGTAGCCTGAGATGGACACGTATTGTAGCTGTTGGAGGAATCAAGGCTAATGCAGTTTCGGACACCCACGATGAATTGATAGGTCCATGTGCATCATGTTCAAGGGACAGGATGGAAGCCAGAGCTAACATAGCTGCTGCACAGCGATGTTGAGGAAAGGCCCCAGTTGACCAATCATCGGAAGAAGCTTGGTGAGCAAGTACTGCAAGACGAGCACGCTGTTTTGGTTGAGATGCAGTCAAGACACAGGAAGCATTGCGCCTTCCACACAACTTCAACCCCTGTGCGATGGTAACAAGAGAAAGGCATGCATGTAGAATAACAGCCTCTGGACCAGAAACCTTGCCTGTGTTATCCGATTCATTAGAGGCTGCTTCTTTATTGGAAGCTGATGAACCATGTAGCGACAGTAGACGAAACACAGCTCCAACAACAGTTCCGTCTCCACCTCCGTTCACAGCACTAGATACAAGTTCTTGAACCGGTATACCACACAATACATCACAAGCAGATGCATTGTAAATACAGCAACGCATCAAAACCTGAAGAAATCATGTGCACATTTGGAATTAGTGCAAAACTAGAAAGGATATAAACTCAAATTGTCTATTACTACATGAACAATTTTAACATCTAAGTTTACTTATATTCCTCTTCAGAATACATGATTCTAAGTACCACGGTAAAAAAAGACTGTTTAGAAAGAGAACAGTTCTTTAACAATTAACTGAACCATTTACATTCAATAGCCATTAATGCAATAAGAATGGAGAGGAAAGAAGTCCTATTCAGAAAAACATTTGATTCGTAATCAGGATAGGTATTACATTCCTAGTTCAGTAACACGAAGGTTAACATGTATAAATCTGATTATTTTTTATTGTTATTACTCTTTCTTAAGATCTTAGCTTAAAAACAGTATTTACCCCTACAGTTGTGATGCTTAGAATGCTGAAATTGACGAAGTAGTTGCATATGTAACGTCCCTTTCTAGGGCTGAATCACAAAAACAATGAAATCACACAATCTCAACCTGAAGTATATTCTAATTTTTATAACAGCCAACTAAAGATGGAACAGCAGTGCACAGCAGACTGATTTTTAGAACCGCAGCTAAGAAAGAGCAATAATTTATCAAAACATCACCATTAACATCATCTACAACATGTAAAAACACTTTAGGAATATTTTTAGGGCAAATATTACTCAAAACGCAATCACAAACACACCTGGAAATTAATTAATTAACAGCAAATGTACAACTCTCAAAACTGACTGAAAATGAGATCTCCAAACCTCAATAAATACCAAATAAGTCATAGATCAGCCTTATAAATTTAAAAAAGTCTGAATATCAACTTGAAATACCAAAACGTGCCCTAGAAGGCACCCAAACACACTCCTACCCAAGTCGCCACCCTAGGAGAGGGTGCCAAAAGTGATGGACAACCCTTGTCTTCTCCTTCAATGCCCTAGCTACCCAACCAGCAAAATAGTCTTCTTAGAAGTCCTTAACACCACCAAATTGGAGAGTTTCCGTTCTCCAACCTTCAACAAGGGTTTCATCCTCCTTGCTTGCCACACTAATGGATTTTCGCCCCTTAGTGGATTGGAATAGAACCAAAGAGATTAAAATATATTAGCCAAAAACATGCCCAAAATGAGCCTATGCAAGCCCTTATATAACCTTGTGTTGGCACCAAGAGTCCCTAAGGGAAGATTCCTCAAGACCAGCCCCTTTAGAAGCTTATTTCATCTTTAAACTTACATTAAAAGCTCTCCAACCCAGCCGGCCTGCTTAAGAAGAGAAATACAAAAGAAAAAATACAATTATTAATTAAAGAAAGACTAAATATAATCCAAGGGCTTCCCTTGTTCATCATCTTCGTGCCCAAGGGAAGAAGAATGGGAAAGAAGCTTTTCAATTGGATCAATTCAAAAAAGGGGACATTAAAACATAACATAAACATTAAGCAAGTACTTAATTGAAAACACACATAAAAAGAGGAATCAACACAAGAATTTAAATTTCAAAAGAGTGGGACTTTGTATTCTCATCTCTAATATTATCATGCAAGATTTACAAGCCAATTACTTCAATGAAGCATCCAAGATCACTTCGAGACTTTTGCAGCACTAGTACAATGCTTTTCTATGCTTTCCTTGCTCTAAATCTTGCTTACACAACTTGTTTCACTGCTCTTCACAACTGTACATAGAACCATTAACTCCAAAAGACTCCATACACAATGTTACACGGGGATGTGCACCCCCCGTCTCAAAGCCATCCTGAATGTATAGGATGTTTTGGGTGCTTCGGGATGAGGACGAAAAAGTCCCACCATGTTCTAGAGAAATTGAAAAATAGAGGAATGGTCTCAGCGGACAATTCCTCGAGTTTGAGAGACGTTCTTGGAACGTTCTGGGTGCTTTGGAATATTAGGGGACCATGTCGTGATGTTCTTGTGACAGTCCAGCAATATTTTGGAGGACATCGCATGGTGTCCCTTGCGGCCTGCAGCTTTTTAACATCAATTTTTTTTAATAAAAAGAAACACTTTGAAAATTAAAAACACCTAAAGCAACCTTAGTTGAACTATTACTCTACATCCCTAACCCTGAAACACATCAAAAAACTTATAAAAAGCACAACCCACTCTCATTCGAGGCATATGGAGAAAGATCAAGAGCAGTAGGGATCGGTTGGGATCCTCATCTAGAAGATGTAGATGATGCTGATAGTTCCAACTGAGGTGCAGTTTGTGAAGTATTCAGTTTCCTTCAGAGGAGGGCTCTATGATTATTGAGTTGTAGACTATGTTCTTAGACTTTAGTTTTTGTCATTTTGGTTTTGACACGTACTCTTATCATGCTGATTAATGAAGTCTTTTTTTTTCATTGTCATATTGTTGACGTACCATTGTATCACTATCAATGTATTTCGATTCTATGTTTATGCCAATGACTCAATATAAAATATGAATAATATATATCTCATTTTTGACTTGTGTGATGAATAATTGGATTAATGGTTTCAGCCTTCAAGTTTTCAACTTTAAGTCTTAGTTTATTTATGTTATACTAGTATAATATACAATTTTTATATTATTACTTTTTAACCGTCCCCCCCCCCCACCATCCCCAATATTTGGGAAATTTTTTGCCATCCCAAAAAACTTGCCCCTACGTCCCATCGTTCTAGAGCCTTAGGTAACTATGACCATACATGGCCCCAAGGGATATATTTATGCAAATGCATAAGCAAATGACTTGAACGGGAATCCAAAACACCAAAGCAATCAGAAAGATAGAAGAATAAGCGTATAAACTTTGTGAGAAATGCTTTGTCCTTTTGCCATTTATGGAGCAGGCGTAGCCAACGTTGGCAGGTTCGGATGTAGCAAAACATGTAATGTATAATTGATTTTTTGAGCATTGTGAACCTCGTGATGTACAGATCGCCCTTGAACCCTTTTGCACATGATTCCCCCCTTCATTTACTGATATGCATCTTTGCAGGTCGAATCCTGCTTCTTGAATGAGTTTGAGTTCCACTTAAGTTGTCCATTTACACATATCTAGTTGAATTATATTATCATTCATTATCTGATTTGGACCTACATTTGAGACACCTTACAAGGAATGGGGAAAAACCTCAAAAAAGGCGTAAGAGAGGTAAAAAGAGTAAATGTGGCATACATATCATTCACTAAGTTGAAGAATGAACGGTGAACTAATGAAAAACCAAAGTACAAACAACTCCCTTACCTTTTGCAAGCCAGTGGAGACTTCCTAGTCTGATTTATAATTTTGCACAATCTTAGCACCATCCCATTGTTAAAATCATAGTTCAAAAAATCATAAATCGGGATTAATCGGCAAGCCAAATTTTGAATCGAAGATCGGGAATCGGCATTAATCGACAACTTTATCGCTACTTATAAAAACATTTAAATTCATAAAATATACTTAAATTAAATGTAAAATTAATGTTAAATGATGCGAGAAGTGACTCTATAGAATGCCATAGGCCCATATGCATATTGTCAATTAATATTAATACTTATTACTAATTAATATTAATACTAATACTAATATTAATATTGAAAAAAAAATACTTACTATTAATATTAATATTACTGTATTAATTATTGTATTACTGTGTTATTACTGTATTATATTATTACTGTATTAATAATAAATATTACTGTATTTTTATTGTAGTTTTACTATAACTTATTACTGTATTTTTAGTATTATTGTATTAATACCTGCTAGGGCACGAACTGACCACGAAATGGCCACAAACTGTTGGAAAATTGGCCACGAACTGAACTTGTGTGCCCTCCTACCCACGTTGAATGCCCTCGAATGGAGTAAATGCAAGTCGCAGTAGCAAAAACGAGTTGTGCAAAGAGAAAATAGTAGAAAAAACAAATTGATTTCGTCTATTTTTGTATTTAACCCTAGGTCGTGATTTTCCCCACGATTTTTGACGAGTTTGACCACGATTTTCAACAATTTTGCAAGGTATTTTATCGCAATTAATCGCCGATTTATCAAGATAACAAAAATCGCAATTTTTCAAAAGTTTAATCGTTTTCATGAAGGCAAACGATTTATTGCCGATAAATCGCGATTTTTGAAACAGAGGTTAAAATATAACACTTTTTATTGCATGTAAAAACAGTTATGTAGTTGTTCAGTTTGTAACTATTCAACCACCTCTTCACATATAAATAAACCTCTGCCTATGTCATTCCAACAGTGCAGTTTGCTTTCCTTCTCTCTAATTCTTTCTTCTCTTTGCACATGCTAACATCGGTATCAGAGCGTCGAAGGTTCGTAGTTCGAGGAAGAAAGAAGCCATTCAATCTAAAGAAGCTCTCGGTGGAAGAGTACAAACAAAGGAGAAGTCTGTGAAGGTCGTACAAACCTAAAACATCTCACTCATGAAGTTTTTCGTGCACAACAGTCACTAGGGCAAACGTGAGTGCCAAAAGTCGTGATTCGAGGGCAGACCATTGTTACGCGAGGACGCGTCCCGGCCATCATCAACACGTCCCGGATGTCCGGGACATCTCAGGGACTTGGGGACGAGAATGGGATGTTTCCCTGTCGTCCCCATTTCCAAAGAAAAAAAAGGGGACGTCCCCTAAAAAATGAAACGCAACCGGGACGTCCCGGGTGCAAACTGGATTTGGGTGCGCCGTTACGTCCCCTGGACGTCGAGGGACGTCACAGCATCCCCAACGGCTTTCACACGGCGGCTAAGGCGAAAGTGCCTTTTTTTTATCATTTTTATGTTTTTTTAAATATTTTCTTAAACTTTTAATGCTTTCTAATTAAAACTAACATGACCTAACCCTAAAAGCAACAAAAAAATTATAAAAAGAGCATTTCATACTCATTCTAATCACACCAAGGAAGAGCAAAAAACAGAGAAGGAGCAAGAGTAAAAAAAGAGAAGGCAAGAGCAAAGAGCAAGGAGTAAGAGCAAGAGCAAGAGGTATGTACGTACATTACTAATTTACTACCATTCTTTGTTTTGTTTTTTAAATTTTCAAATGCAAAGTTGAAAGTGAAGGCATTGCATTTGCTTGTATTTTTTTTCCTATTTGGATTAGCAAGTGATGGAATGAGATAAAGCATAAAGGGAGGGTTTTTTTATTGTTTGTTTTTTTTAATTTTTAAATGTATTCATCGCTGTTTTTTTTTTTTTAAATGTATTCATCGCTGTTTTTTTTTATTTTTAAATGTATTCAAAAATTGCATTCATTGTTTTATTGTATTGTATAGTTATATTGTTTTGTATTTTAATTATTGCAACTTCAAAATGAGTTCCGATAGTGATTATCAAGCTGAATATGAGGTTGAAATGGCTGTGCAAGGAGAAGGAACACAATCAGAAACACCTAATACTGCTACTAGTTCACAGGGGAGTGTGGACAAGTTCAGTTGCCCCTCCGAAATGTTGAAAAAGTATGCTAGGGGGCCTTTTGATAAGAAAAAACCTTTGAAACAATTTCGTCAAATTATAAAGGGTCCTAGATCAAACATTTCAGGGGGCACTAAAACATGGAAATGCAACATTTGCTCATTATCTTGGTCAAGCAACATTACTAGGTTGAATGCACATTTATTGCACATCGCGGGGAAAGGTGTAGGCATGTGTGGACAGCTATCACTTAAAGAGAGGGCAAAAATGGTGAAGTTGTATAATGGAGATATGGTGGAAAAGGTTCCAGAAGTTCGTGGCCGTCATGTTAGTGGCACTGGCACCCCTTCTAGTGCTGTGAAAATTAATACCGGTGGTGTTACAGGTGCATCTTATGAGGTGTCTGAATTGGATGCTTTTGGTAGTAGTAGGGGGAAGAGGAAGGTTGTGGCCTCCAATCCACTTGTTGATATGTATGATACAAAGGCTAGAGAGGAGGCCGATGATGCCATTGGAAAAAAAAAAATTGCTACTGGGATTCCATTTCATGCTGCTCGCTCTCCTTATTTCAAGGAGGCTGTGGCTGAGATAGCCAAAACAGGTGTGAATTATGTGCCCCCAGGAGACACGAAGTTGAGAACCACAATCTTGGATAAGAACTATTCCAAGGTTAATTTACTGATGGAGGAAATGAGGTGCACATGGGTCTCTCATGGTTGCAACATCATCATGGATGGGTGGACAAATATCAGACACCACCCACTCATAAATATCATTGTTTAATGCAAAGAGGGTCCTTACTTTTTGAGGGCAGTTGATTGTTCAGGGAAGAAGAAGGATGCACAGTTCCAATTCACCATTTTGCGAGATGTTATTGAGGAGGTTGGCCCTGCCAACGTTGTGCAGGTTATTACAGATGCAACATATGTGTGCAAGGCAGCAGGTAAGCTTGTCGAGGCTCATTACTGACATATATATTGGACCCCATGTTGCGTGCATGCCATGAACAATGCACTAAAAGATATTGGAAAAATTGATTGGGTCAAAAATGTAGTGGCTGATGCTAGAGATGTGCAGATGTTCATCTGCAACCACCATACGTCATTGGCACTCTTCCGTAGCTTTTCGAGGAAGGAATTCCTCAAGCCAGTGGACACACGTTTTGCATCATATTTTATTTTGTTGGATAGGATGGCTGAGTTGCAAGAATCATTACAGTGCATGGTCATGACATCAGAGTGATCTAGGTGGGATGGGTCAAAGACAGAGCAGGGGAAGAAGGTGAAAGCAATTGTGGTGAATGAAACATTTTGGATAGATGTGAGATATATCACATCCATAATATCTCCAGTTTTCAGTGTGATAAAATATGGGGATTCTGAGAGCCCTAGCCTTGGTGAGATATACGAATGTATTGATAGTATGCTTGGCCAGATGAAGGCTGATGTTCAAGCAAGGGACCCCACCTTGGAGTTCTACCATCAACATATTCAGCCTATCATTGAGCGGAGATGGGAGAAGTTGAACACTCCTTTACACATGGTTGCATATGCACTAAATCTGAAGTGGTATGTTGAGAGGCCTGGCAAAGTTCTCCCAGTAGATGATGAGGAGGTGAGGAAGGGTTTCTTGAAAGCCCTAAAAAAAATGTATAATGCAGAGGATGCTTCACGAGTCAGAACTGATTGGCTCAAGTTCACTTATCTAGATGGCTACAAAAAATCATCAAAGATAGACAAGACCACATTGGCACATGAGAGTCCAGTTAGTTGGTGGCGATTGTATGGACATGTAGGATTGCTACATACACTTGCTATTCGTCTTCTTTCTCAGGTTTCTAGTTGCTTTGCTTCTGAGAGGAATTGGTCAACATATGGGTGGATCCACTCTCTTAAGAGGAACAGACTTACCTCTAAGAAAACAGAGAAACTTGTTGTTGTACATAGTGCCTTGCGTCTCATGGATCGCAAGACACTTACGTACAAGGAGAGCCCAGCATTGCAGTGGGATGTGGATCCTGAGGATGCAAGGCAGGTTGATGAAGATCAGGAGCAACGAGGACTGGTTAATATCTCCTTTGCAAATGCAGATGACATTGATACAGATACTCCTAGTGAGGAGAAGCGGTTTGCAACAATTCCTTCGGAGGGCTCTAATAGTGATTTTTGAGTTGTACTTGTCACTTGTCATTTTGGTTATGTAATGTCATTTTGGTTATGAGACATGACATAATATTTCGTAGCATATGTAATGTGGGTGTAGTTATACTCTTCTCATGTTGATTATTGAAGAGTAAGACTAAGACTCGTTGTTAAATTTTAAGCTTTACTATTTACTATTTATTCTTGCATTGTCATGTTGAAGTTTTGAACATTGAATATAATATATATATATATATATATAGCATTTTGGGCCTGGGCTTATGTGATGAATAATTGGATTAATCATTAATGGTTTTCAATCTTCACACTTTCAATTGTATAAGTCATTAGTTTTATTGAATTATTCTTTATTCATGTTATATTTGTAAAAATTAATAAAACTATACATATTTTTATATATATTTTTTATTAGCCGTCCTCTTGCCCGTCCCCCCGCCATCTCCGAAATTTTCCAAAAAAATGGCCGTCCTGGAAATCCCCGTCCCTACGTTCCGACTGTCCCCAGAGTCTCAGGTAAACTATGGGGCAGACAAAAGCAAATACCAGTCATTATGCAGAAAATCGTGTAGCATTAGCCATTTTAAGACAAGGCAGAGTCATGTGCTCAAGTGATATGTACAATCACAAGGAGATAGGTCGAACTCTTGCTTTTTTAGCTCAACAGGTGGTACTTAGATAAGTGCTTGCTAGACAATAAATGATTAGGGTGAATGTGGGCTCATACTACCCAGTCGTAGTCCCTCTTACTTTGAAATTGTGAAGTCTTTTCTAGAAATCGTGCAAGAGTTTTCAGAACCCTCGAAGGGACATATAGAACCAAAAGAGAAAATTCGTGGAGGCATTAGCAAGATCGTAACAGGCAGAAAGGAGCACGTGAAACGACCAAAAAGGTCAAGACCGTACAATCTTGGTCAGAGAAAAACCAGAGTACTTTCACGGTGATCAAATCTGTACGGTCCTTGACCAAAACCAAGGGCAGTAATTTGCAAAGGCTAGAGATCTTCCTTCTGACACAGTGTAGGAATTTTTTTTCCCACATAAGGAAGAACCAAGCTTTTGAATAATCACAAATCAGAAGACAAATTAAGTGATGCGAAAAGTTTTTAATACAAGCAAATATACTTGGGTCCACTAAGACTTAATTTCATCGTTACAAGACCCACATATAGTAATAGTTTTTGGGATAATAGCATGATGTAATTGGTGTGGCAAACTTTTATGTGTTAATTATTGGTCCGTCTACATAGGAATAATAAAATGGCAAATATATCACACTTGACTTTGCCAGAGACACAAAAATTAACAGGCACTAATTTTAATGTATGGAGTCATAAGATTTTAACAGTCTGCGGAGTTTCGTGATTGTGATAAAATAATCAAGGGTGATGAAAGTCATACCAGCGACGAACTTCGAGGATTATGACAAACGTCATAAGGAAGCGTTATTGTTTCTCAAGTTATCGGTGTCGGATGATTTGATACCGGAAGTGCGGAATGCCACTGTGGCAAGCACGTTGTGGGCCAGTCTGAGGGATAAATATCAAACGTCATAAAAGAGTCGGGTTTTATACCTGAAAAATATGCTCTTTTCCGTAAAGTTACAAGAAGGTGGATCACTGTCTGAGATTGACCTACTTCGGATGAAAGACCTCATGAGACCAGTTATCTTCCATCAACAAAAAGGTGGACGACGATGATATGGTGGCTCTGGTTTTGAACAGCTTACCTTCTTCGTATGAGTCATTTGTGGAGGCACTCCATTTAATGGCTGAAAGTCAAACACTCACGTTTGACAAGGTGAGTTCCTACCTGTTGCAAAAGGAGCAGAGACAACTTCAGGCAGAATCTAATTGTGACCATTCAGAGAGTGCTCTTATCACTCAGTCAAAGGGAAAGTGGAAACGTCAATCTGGTGAGTCTTCCACTCGGTATCAGGTCATATGTTATTACTATCACAAGGTTGGGCACCTCAAGAAGGATTGCCGGAAGCGGAAGTATGATCTTTCGCAGCAGAACAAAAAGCCATGTGCATGAGGAACATGTGGCAGCAGTTGTAGAAGAATGGGATTCGGATGACAAAGCATACTCTTTACTGTCTTACGACATCATGCTCGAATGACAGTGGTACCAGTTGCTGGATCATTGACTCTGGTGCGTCTACACACTTTTCCTGTCGTAGGGACTAGTATGTTTCATTTACTGCAAATATATGTTTTGAATCAGTAGTACTAGCTGATGGAGAATCACTTGCAGTAGAAGGGATAGGAGCTATATGCATTGTATTGAATAATGCTCATAAATTGTTGGTACGAAATGTTAGATATGTACCTTCTTTACAAAAGAATCTTCTATCTATTCATCAATTGACTGAAAATCCCAATATTTCTATGGATTTCTGTGGAAAGAAGTGTGTTGTCTCTGATGTGAAATCAGAGATAAGATAATTGCCCTTGGTATTGGGGAAGGTGGTCAGTATCGAGCTTGTTGATCCAACTGCGATCAACATGAATGCACGTGTGGAGGACAACTCCACCATTCAAGATGTGCAGGAGGCTGCAATGCCTTGGGAGGAAGCCATTCCTCACAAATCTGTTGACTTGGATACAGTCAACCTACATGCACCTATTGTGGAGGGAATATCCACTATACTAGGTGTACGGGAGGCGGACATGCCTTGGGAGGATGGATTTCCTCATTCTGAAGAACCGATTTGTTGTGGACGGAGACTCCACTATTCCAAATGCACTGACAATGCATGGTGAGATGGCATGCCCAGCCACTCACTCAGAGGTCCTTGCTCGAAAGGACAATAGAGCATGACCAGTTTGCTCATTGTGTTGTGAAACAATCTTTCCCAATAGAGGGGGATAGATGAGCAAATAGATGAGGAGTTGATTCTCACTCCTCACTGTTAAGACAGAGACCACTGCTGAGACGGAGATGGTTATTTCTCCTACTATTGACGGAGTTGGTTCTAACTCCTACAGATGGTCACAAATGGTCACTTATGGTGCTCAAACACTGGGCATCAAGGTTTTCTGATAGACAAAGTCTGGATGAGCACTACACTGGTGGTGCAAGGACGTGATCAAGGTGACTTCGATTACAAGATATATTGAGTCTTTGTACAAGACTCCAGCAGGCTACACAAGCCTGGAATAGATTTTTTAATCCACATCTTCAAGGGAATCTGATTTCAGCACTCTGGAGATGGGGCTGACACTCTCAGCCATTGATGATTCATCACTGATCAATGAATCACGTAACAGAGAACCAGTGGACCACTTGCCATATCTTTTGTTCATGGGACCAGATTTTTGTTTTGCGGTTCTTTCATTCGAACAACTCAACACAGTTATGGACTGCTGATTTTAAAGTACAACTTATGGCACAGTCTGTAGATGTAATGACTAAACATATGGGCTTTAGGAAATTTGTAAAATTTCGGGACAAACTTTGTCTTGTTTCCGGCAACGTAGTCATTAAGAGGGGGTGTTAAAATATAACACTTTATATAGCATGTAAAAACAGTTATGTAGTTGTTCGGTTTGTAACTGTTCAACCACCTCTTCACATATAAATAAACCTCTGCCTGTGTCATTTCAACAGTGCAGTTTGCTTGCCTTCTGTATTCTTTCTTCTCTTTGCATATGCTAACAAAAGATATCTAAAAATGTATTACTTTTAGGCACTCTGAATCCAAGTGGCAATTTAATAAGACACTAGAGAACTTCATGTAGTGTTTCGCATGGCATTACCCAAGTCACTAGGAGGTCCAGGGGGGCGGGGTTTCCCAAGCATGTCCTAGGGACGGTGGGAAAAACGCATAATCTACATTCCCTTTTATAAAATGCCCACATTTAAACAAAGGGTTTGAGGCATTGAATTTTAGGGACCCTCACCTCAAACAAATCAATCTAGGGATGTTAGTCAAAAGAACATCCCCCATTACTAGGGGGTTTTAAAACATCTCCGGAACGTACTCAAATGCAGACCTTGCTGTTTCCTCCAGATTTTGCATAATATATTAATTTTACCCAACATAAATATAATTTAATTAAATAGATCTTCATGTTGCACTTCGCTCTTGAAAAACGTTCAATACGTTAACAGATCTATCCAACAGTATTTTAGGGTCCCCCACATATACATATAAAAATTGCAAGGCTTGATCAGATTTAATCAGAAAACACTATCAGAGCACATAACCATGGTGCCTACTTCACATACATGATCTAATGTGCAACCATAAAATCAGCAGCATACGGTTTTAAGTTACCCAAAAATAGATCATTGATGTAAAACATTGAAGTAGATGGATAATGTATACTTTTGAGCCTCGCCACAAACCTGAGGGCCAGTGCGGGTCCTAACCCAATAGTCATACCCAAGGGGTTATGGACATATGAGCTATTGGGTATGAATATCTAGTCGAGTTATTATTTTCCATTGACAAAGGTTATAAAGTGTTTTCGAAGGGACTAGATATTATGTTTTATCGTTGGAAGGGGCCACTTAACGCCTAACGTTCTAATTTTGCGTTGGGGTCACCTTTTTGGGCTATGGCGACTTGAAGGGGAAAAAGTAACTTTAAGTTACTTTATATTTTGGTCCCTTAGGGGAAAATGTGACTTGGGGGTTTTAGGGTTTCCTTGGCGTGGGAAAAGTTATAAAAGGAGAAGAGGGGTGAAAGGATAATTCATTCTTGCATACACATATTTTCTCTGGTGATACTTGATGTGAGCAACTGCTGTTTGCAACAATCTGCTTGTGGAGTAAATCCCACAAGACCCTAGCTTCGGTGGTGAGAGATCCATCTCCTAGCTAGAAGGGCAATTCTTCGGTGGTGAAAGATCCACCCTAGCCTGAATCTAGGCTTTGGAGCCTTTTCAGAGGCTGTTTTACAGAGATATCTTCAGGCAGGGTTTTCCATAGGGCAGTTTCGAAAAAATCGCGATGACTTTTGGCACTGGGTATTTTCCTCTTTTGACATCAGACGTTGTGGCAGCAACTTAAAGGAGAGGTTTTTGACGAAACTACAGAGGTTTGTTGAGGGTTTTAGCCATTACCTAAGCAAAAGGGCGACTTGTTTGGAGAATTGCAGCCCTAATTTTTAGGGTTTCCAGTTGGAATTTTCAGATCTGAAGGTTGGCCTCATCTTCCATATTTGTATATGTTATTTCCCAGAATTTCATAATTTTTGCATGCTTGGTATTCGGGAAGATATGAATTTTCCAGAAGTTCTAACATTTTAGAGCATAAATTTGGTAGCAGCTGTATGTTACTTACAAAAATTCCAAAAACAAATTTCTCTTGTTAGTTATTTATATTATGCCAGTTCTCTCCATAAAATTTCAAGTGATTTGAACAAGTATTTTGGGAGTTATGTCATATTTTTACTGTTCGCTGCCCTAGCTGCAATTTTCACAAAAAAACAGATTTAGTATGTTGCGGCTTGTCTTGCAAATTTCTATATTTTGTCATATTTTACAGTGTATCCCAACAAGGGATATTTCAGTACACAATGTGTCCTATAGTCAACAATAATCACGTTGATGGTTGGCATGTCTATGGAAAAGGCCCTATCTATCCTTGCTCAACAATCTCAATGGGCAGCACTCATACATTAATCATTAGCCACTGGATGTCCTATATATTGCATACCCTCTAGTACCCATTTGCTATTTATGCATTGCTTTCCGTTTGTAAGCAGTGATTCAAATGAAAAATTTGCATTTAATCCTCTATAGAAACTTTCTATTGGGATGTCTGGCCCATTCAGCAATACCTAGGATGAATGTGTAATCACTCTATTTGTGTGCTAATGGAAGTTGCACAAAATAATGCTATTACATGAATGGTCGCATAAATATTCCCAGAAATTTGAAACTTTTTGAAACATTATATTTATTCCAAATTTGACTATAATAAGGTAATTGAAATGCTGCTAGATCAAGAAAACTTAATAGTTATTTTGGTAACAGTGTCTTTTTCATAGTGCAATATTACCTTCCCAATCTTAGTTGATTAGCCTATTTTGTCTATGCCAACGGCTAAGAGAAAAACATAAGGGTGTCTTAAGTCATTTTCCTAGTATTATGAAGTGTCATTGATACAAAGAAAAAAATGTATGATTGCACTTATAATAATTTTTAACTTAATGTATTGAATCTTGGCTGGAAAAGGTCCAAATGCCATTTTTATTCATCCTAGGTGAAATGGCGACTTGCCTTAAGTAGGGGATACTGTCGTTAACTTAAAAGGATAAAATATTTCATTATGTATTCCCTCTACGTGTAATCTTGCATGCACCAGCTTTGGGAGGGAAAAATAATTATTAAATTTCTTTGTATTCTCCCTAGTGAAATGGCAACTTGTCATACGAAGGGTAATTAGGGTGGAAAATGCATCGAGGAAGAATCAAATATTGCTGATTTGAATATAGGATGATAGGTTGTTTTGGGTTTCTTCTTCCACATAAGGAGAAGTTCAAGACTTGAATTGGAGAGCATTCTATGACATTCATTAGCTAAGTGCATCAAATTGAGCTTTTGTAATATTCTAAGGCACGAAAACCCTTAGAGGTCTACCTCTAGAGGACGAAATACCCTGCAATTAGAGCTTTGGAGGAATTTCTACAGAAGATTTTCCATTGTGTTTGAAGATAATTTTTTCTATGATTCCAGCAGTGTTTTTGAAGATTGGTTGAGAAAGGTAAAGAAGGTAGCAGCAGTTGTTCAAATTTATTTTCTCAAGGTAAATGCGACCTACTTTTGTGGTAGTTCTGTGTTACAGATTGAAAGATCTTCCATGTCTGAATATCTATTGCTACTTATTGTACTGAATTTTGACAATCGAAATAAATTAATTTCAGATTTAATTTGGAAGGTGTTTAGTGCTGTTTTTAAGTCCTCTTTATCTGCATCTCTCATTTCTGAGGAGTTTTCCAGCTTGTTTTACATCTAAAAATATAGAGTATTTCATCTATATATGATTGGTAAAATCAGAAACAAATTTTGGGAGAAAGGGATGCAAATTTCATTGTAGATTTGTTCAAACCTATTTATAAACCCAGTTGTGCATTTTCCACAGGGTTCTCTCATCATCAGTGGGGTACTTAAACATCTGCATATATTCTTCAGATTTGACATCCTTGAAAAATCTGCATCTCAGTCTTATGATAAATGCAGGTTTAGTCTAATATGATTTAAAATGTCTACATACAGCCCTAGTCGCAATTACTCATGAAAAATTCTGATGTGCATTACAATTAATTGGTTTTATATAATTGTAAATCTGTTTTTGGTGTTCCAATGGAATTGATCTGGAGACCATTAGCCTGCTGGTAATATCAAATTAGACAGTGGGTGGTTGGATCTTGACATTGATTCACTATCTAACATGGCTGGAGTGGATAATCAATAGACGATAAGTTGAAATTCCTTGAAACATGTGGATGTGCAAATTTGAAACCAAATTTGACTTAGCTGAAGTACATTTTGAAACTGGACAAGAAAATTGTTAAATTTCTGAGCAAACTGGATAAGTGGCAAAGACCTTCTTTGGCTAGCATGATCAAGACTTCTTAGTCCCTTCATGGGCCCATGCTGTGAACTTCGGCAGCGGCAGCTTAATTTCTCTGCTTTTTTGCAATGTGCTGTTTTCTAATCAATTTCCAAAACTTTGAATGTTGACTAGTATGGTTCAGTGGTTTTGGGAAGTGATTTCACCTGAAACCCCTTACTTTTTGTTTTATCTTGTATCATTTTACATTGGTGTAATATTAAAAATTCTTTGGCATCAAAAATTGCTGTGTACAAACAATGACAAAAATTTTAGCAGTCAAGATCTGCTATGCTGGGTTCAAATGCAACCTGTTTGAAGTTACATATAGCATTCACTCTAAGTGTGTCAGATCTGCACAGCTTTCGTCATAAAGTACAGTTGAACCTAACAACAGAGCAGATAACAAACTCTAACATCAGTAATATGTTCGGCTATGTATACACATAAAAAAACAATAATAGATAGTAAGAGAGTCTTGGTATAGCCTGATAAAAGTCCCAACTTGGAAACGCAGAGACGCACTTATTTTTGAGTATAAGGTTATGCCAGTCGAAAATTTCAAAATGCTCACCAAACTTAACTTGGAAGGCAACTGCTATGTTCAAGCGACTTAATCAAACTTGAGTTAAGTAATTGGTGGACACAACTAATATGAGATATATTATAGTAAGAGATTGGTATAGCTTGATCTAGCTTGGAACTATTAAGATCCAGCGACAAACTTCGAAGATTATGACAATTAAGTTATCGAATGAGTTCACTTAGAAGATGCATTTCGAAGTATAAGGAGCTTATGCCTTATGGTGGCTCTGGTTTTGAACAGCTTCAAAATGCAAACCAAGAATTGTGTGACCAGGCAGAGACGTGCTTTTGTCATCAGAGTTAAGTCAACTCTAAATCAAACTGTATGATCTAGTGTGCTTGGTACTAGACTATTTACTAAGTGCACTCCCAAGGGCTGGTATGTTTCAAAACAGTAGTACACTTGCAGTAGAAGGGATAGTTTCCTATAAAGCCTTATAAGTTTCTTCTTTCTCTATGTGACTAATTGAAAGGTCTTTCACTCTGATGTGAAACAGAGACAGATAATTCATAAATAACTTGACTAGCAACATGTTGGAAACAATTAAATTCATATTGTTGTGGACAGATATTCTATTCATGTATCAATTGGGAGATATTTATGCAGAGGTTCTCTATAGTTTGCTTACAACAGAGGGGGATGATCCATTGATTAACGGAGACCACTGAAACTTGGTTATTTACTAGAGATACATTCTCAACAATCCTCTTATCACATTGCATTTGTGCCTCAACCAAAGCCTACCTATGTGATTGACTTTAACAACCAGCTAACAACCATTAATGCATCACAGTTACCCACGTCTATTAAATATAATATTCCGTGTTGTGGATAAATTCAAATAGCATTTCCTCCTCCTCGCCCCCTGCCTCTGCCCTTATGAGCATCATATTTTCAAGAATGGGAGAGGTGTACAAACTTACATGAAATTGCATGTGGATTGATGTCACACAGTCCAATTAAAAACATTACACTTACAATTATTCAATGAATATGAGGACATACTCATCAATTCATCGAATAATCAATAGGGCCAACAACGTGGACTAGGACATAGTCTATGATCCATACACACACTAATGCTAACAAGACCCACTTGGAACACAAAACTGTAAAAAGATCATATAACGTTATGTTTGAATAGGGACACATTTGAATCATTTATGCAAAAACAGTAGTGGGACTGAGCCTCATTAGCACTTGAAATGAATACCATGAGACTATATGCTGTCCATAACAGATATATCACTATATGTGAATATGAACACACTCAACTACCCTCGCAGTAAAAACATGTAACGGGGAACTGGGCTTCACTATACTTTCTCAGTGAGAATCGGCCCAACAACAAACAATATATGTGAATAGGAACACACTCTACTAGATTTGAAATGATTATATGCAAACTACAGTATGGGTCTGGGCTTCCAAGCAAATAAAATTTTCTAGCTTCCTCAATGGGTTTTGGGTCTCAGCAACAACACCTAGTGAATTCCTTTCACAAGGCCAAGTTTACAGTTCAAGAGTTAGTAAACAAATTGTTATAGATCCTCACATACTTACCATATTCGATATGCCAGGTCATTTGGAATGGATAAAAAAGTTTGGAAGTTCTCAAAGTTTGCAAAAAGTTGGGAAAATCTACAATATTGTGTATCTTGTGTGTATACATACATACATGCATGATATCTATAAAAAAAACCAATTACACATGCTTGCATTTATCTGAAAGTAAATAAACATACACGTGTGACTTTGTGACATAAATATATATAAAAAAGAAAAAGTATAACAAACTGCCGCTAATAGAGTGTCAAACTTCAGTACAATAACTTTATAAGATATTAGCAAACGTGTTCCTCGAACTTTAAGGCTATAAGCTATAAGAAATTGGCACAACCAAACAATAGCCATAAAGTTGCGAAGTATGGCGGAAAATTTGATGTGTGTAGACTTATTTCATCTAAGTACAATAAATTAATTGCGATATCATAGTTACCTAAGTCTCGGGGATGGTGGGACGTGGTTACAGAGGGATGGGGTTTCCGGGACAGCAAAAAAGTTCCCAAATTTTAGGGACGGCAGGGGGACGGCTATTAAAATAATATGCATAAAAATTAATATTTCAATATGTTAACTTTTTTCAATCACATTTAGGGATTTAAACTGTATTTATTGTTTTTTAGGTACTTTCAAGATTATAATTGAATGTTCTTTGTAAAAATAACTTTTTGCAAAAGTAAAAACATCAAAAAACTTTAGAATTTTTTTTAAAAAGTTGGGGGCGTCCCCTCCAAGTCCCCAAGTCCCTGAAACGTTTGGGACGTCTGAGACGTCACCATTAATCGAGGAAACAAATTACCCGCTTTGACAAACTGGATTTGGGTCACTAGCATCATGGGATCTATGTGTACTCAATTTTTTCTTGTGAGTTTAGCATATGCACAAGATGCAGTATTTTAATGGAGGCATTCCAACATGATTGCTAGGATCAAGCTAAGTTAAACAATATTTTGGCTGATAGGGTGTATGTCATGCCTCAACAGATGGTCTAGTTACAATACAAGAAGCCAAAGATACTAAAGTGAGCTTCAAATAGAGAATTGTGTAAACTTGAATATTAGAGAAGCACACACCTCTAATGTATTGGATTATTTTGGAAAGTTTGAGCAGACTATGGCTCTAAAAATAATAACAGAAGGTAACAGTTTATTGGCAACAATATGAGAAGAAGTATATAGGTTCGTTGGTGGATGTAAATTGTGTTGTACATCAGAATCTTAAAGTTAGAAAAGAAGGATTGTGCAAAATGCCAAACTGCATGGTACCCACTAGACTTCAAAAGAGCAAATTTTGTAGCAGAATTCCATCAACTGTCAAAGATGCAGGGCTTCATGCCTATCATATATGTCATTATAGATCTTTAACATCTAACAGCTCCAAAGCATTTGATCTTTGATTGCATGTAAAAAACAAAAGAAGGGCATGAAATGTAGGTTAACTATTGGATTTTTCTAATGTTTGGATACATTTTGTGTATCGATTAATAACCATTGTTGCTATATAGAGATGCTTCGGATTTTGCAGGCACCAAAGTTACAGGAACCTGACATAAGGCTGGAACAAGATGGATAGCCAAACATCCAAAGAATTGATCAGCATTCCATCCTTAAGGATTGGTGGCCAGACCTAAAGTTTGTAACATAGTGACTTTGCTACAAATGCATAAGAGGTTACAAGCAAGTATCACAAGGACATGGGATGCAGTCTTTGGCATGCATCCAACACTCTTACCGATGAGTCATGTGCATAATACACACATCCATAAACAAGACTTTTTGAATGCCATCGTAGCAAGAAGTTAACATTAGCCTGACTAAAATCAGTTGATGTTGCATATAGGAATACAAGAAGTGGAAGGACAAGATTCAAAATGTGATTCAGAGTAGCAAAGTTCATTGGGATAACGTTGACACAAATCCAAGTGACAAGTGTAATCGAGAAAAGAACTCTCTAGCCAAGCTGCAAACCTAGACATCCATCAACACTCAAAGAATTGCCTACACCCTGCAAAGTAGAAGATGATGTCATAGTTGTATTTTCAGCATTAACTGAAATACTTCAAGGACAGGGTAGTACTCAAACCAGCTGAGATATGCTTGCCATCACCATCTTAAAGCAAGTTTTAGAGAAGGTAAAGCTAAGGCTTGATCTTAACCCAAATCAAACATATCTATGAAAGCAGATGCTACTACAGAAGTAAACTGCAAGGATCCTTGCATTGAAATGAGTCATCCAAGTTTGATGCTAACAATTTTCTGAACCTCTATACCAAGCACTGTCTTTGATAAGCATAAGGATTAGCTGGAGGAAGAAGTAATCGTTGCACGGAAATTCTGTTAGAACTCGTGGGAGCACAAGAGCTGTGGTTGGTTGATATCAAGGGCAAGACACCAAGACAAGTAAGACCAGGTACGTCAAGGAGAAGGTAGGATGCACTTAAGGTTCCGACGAATCCTCCCCTATTAGGCTTTTGTGGGACCAAAAGCATCTTTATAATGGCAGACTTATGGATCCATAGCAATCAGGAAAGACAATTCACTTAATGCGATCCAACCAACAAAAACCCAGTTTCACACTTGTGCAACAGTCTGCTCACTGCAACAAGAATTTATACAGATACATGACGATGAATATGTTAGACCTTCATACAAAGTGTCGGTTGCACAACTACCAGTGTCTACAATATGGCAGCTGCAAAATTGTTAATCTACAAAATAATTGGTTTCGCGAATTATAACCAGCACAAGGATGGTTACAACAATAGGACAGTGTCTCTTTACTTTCTAAGCCAGTCTGGGATCCTTTGGAACAGCGATGAAAGAAGCATTTACAAGAATCAAAATACTAGTATTTCAACTATCCCTGTAAAACTATGATGCTTCTAGATAACACAATCTAGCAATATTTTTGCATCAACATTATCAAATCACAAAATTCATGATCCATCTAAACCCAGGAAGAAAATATGATGAATGGATCAGCAGAGTGTGATCTTTACAGAACATGGCTGGATACATGAATGATTACTACACAGTCTTATCCAATGAAGTACATTAGTAAATTTACAAGCATGTTAAAAATATGGAGGATGCGATGTTGGCAAAGTTGAGTGATCGTCAAAATGTGCCCTCGTAACCACCAATCACTGTCTCCAGATGGTGGATAGCTCCCATAGGATAGGAGCTGAATTTCACTTTAGGACGAAGAGACGCTAAGTGAGCAAGATATGCAATATCCACCTGTTTGAAGCACTTGTTCTATCAATCTATTTGTAATTAGTATTTGGTTCATAAGATTGATAAGGAATGGGTTGGTCTTCCTTGTGAACCCACTTCGAACTAGTTTTTTTCGCCACCTTACTAGAAGGAATTTGCCTTAACAACCCAGAGCCTTGCACCCTATGCTCTCATGGTTCAAAAGATGATCCATAAATGAGTCCATGTCGAATCATTTTATACCCTTATGTTGGCGCCAATTCTGCAAGTATGGGTAATGTCCCCCCCATGACTAGACCTCATAATCCTACGTTGCATTAAGCATTGTCAAATTGTCATTTTTTTTATGAAAAAGATCTTATATTATATTAAAGGAAACATGATACAAGATTTTTCCAACAAAAAAGCGGGTGGTATGAGAGCACGCCCCAAAGCCACAAGCAACACTAGGCCACGCCTAGGAATACATCAAAACATCAAAACAACAAGGAGCAACAAAGTCAAGCCGTTGTAGTGAAAATGCCTTCACAGGGGGGGTCCATGATCATCCGGCCAACCAAGACCAGGAAGGTCCTTGCCAGTGTCCGGCATGTCCCAGCCCAAGCCCGAGGGGCCTTCTTCTTCATTCCCGGCAACATCCCGTGTGGGGGAAACGGCCAACACCATTCGAGAGAACTTATCCGAAGGCGGCGGAGGCGGGGGTGGCAAGCTCCAACCAGGGACATGCCGGACACTGGCAAGACCAGGGATGATCATGACCGCCCACAAGCGAATTCCATTTGAGTTGATGAGCAGGTGCGGGTGAGCCCCGTCTCTGATGACGAGCTGGTGGAGAAAGACTTCGCAACTGACTGCGAGGAGACCAGCGAGCACGGCTATAAGAACGCCACTAGGAGCGGCTCCGACGACTTCCACAAGGATGGCCACCGCAGGGCAGAGAGCATCGAGAAGGAGAGGGTCTTATTTTTGTTTTTGGCTTTTCACCTCTTCAAACCAACTGACCTGACTTATGAGAGAAACCATGAAAGAAAAATACAAATGTTAATGAAAATGACTGAAAAATATGACAAACACTTCCCTTGTTCACTTCTTGCCCACGGGAAGTGGAATGGGCTAGAAGTCTTCAAAATGAATTAGTTTGGAAAAGGGGACATTACATGCATTCAGGGTATAAATCAAAAATACACACTAAACACAATGAGAAAATGACATCAATGACGGGCCGTGACTTGTTTAAATGGCAATGATCATTGCATGTGATATAATTCACAAATAATTGTTCCAGAGACAACATCATGGATGGTAACCGATAAAAGCATGACTAGTTCCATTAAATATTCGTGTACTGAATAACCATGTGTAAAGCGCCATGATTGTAATGGAAAATACATAGCAAAAGGACTGAAATGGAATAAGAAGTAAATCCTTTCCCAGATGCTGAAAGAATTTAGTTAAAAATAATTCTATAAGCGGGGTCATACTCATTATCTTCAACAGGAAACCATGGTACATATGAGAACTAATAAAGCAAGGATGATTTGAATATCATAGGGGGAAAATAGTCGTACTGATGTCCATAAATGACCAAATGTCCACGGGACACAAAAGTACAATCAGTAGTGTGGCCGTGACACTATAATAATGTCTCTGAAACAGTAAAGCCATGTTTGAAAGACAATTAATGTCAAAAATTCTCTTAGAAAGCTTTCAAGTTTTTCAACTTCATTAACATTATTCTGTTAGTGTCCTTTGAACTAGCTGACACGGTAAAGACAACCATTGCTATGGCCTTTGCTAACGCTACAAGTAAAAACATTGTAAAAATGCTCAAAGTAACATTCACATGGGATTCCTGGTAGTAAATTTATGAGTAATATACGAAAATATTTTGTTAAATAGTAGTCAGATGTTGACAGTTTCTGCTAATAAAATTTGCAGCTCCATAGACACAGAATAATGGCTGTAAAGCTTATTATCAGAAAACATAACGCATGGACTATTAAAAAAAAGGTTTAGTATGTTGCCTCGCCAGTACTGCTATGCCTCTGATATTAATGTTTTTGAAAGAATGCAAAACATGAGCTAGAGCACCATGATCTTGTCCAATTGCTTGTGCTCCCTTAACTGTGCGAGAGTTACTCTCTAACTTATCAAGCACTGAAAGTTCTGCAAATAAAGCACAATAAAGAAAATGGCAATTAGATGAAAGTATCAGATCAGGTCAATAAATGCAGAATCCAAACCACCCATACCAGGAAAAAGAAGAAAGTGAATTTGACATGAAAAGAACTGCAAAGATGAAAATAGCAAATGCAGAAGAAAAATATTTACAGGCTGCCATGAAAATAATATTTTTTGTCAGTAATCAAAATTTTCAAATCCAGATAAGGTGCATTTTCATTCAAGCAATTTGAATCCATACAGAATCAAAAGACTTCACAGATTGATCTGTTCTCATACGCAATCTGCATGCTGTGTATAAAACATGTTTCCAGTGATTCAAAAACCTCAAAATGCTTCCATAAAATTTTATGATGGAAATAAATAAAGGAAGTGCGTAGAAGAAACAGAGAGCATACATCTTTAAAGATTTATTTCATAACCATGATCACGTCATTGAATGTAGTGGCAAAACCTTGACAAATGATACCGTTATTATGTACAAAATGCTAGATATATGTGAAATGCACTCAGATGTGTCAAATGAAGAGCATTTAATAAGCAATTGGAGACTCGAACAGATTGATTGCTTCTACAAATTAAATTCTATAATCTTTTTAAGGAATTTCAAACACAAATATAAATTGTTCAAATCCAGCTTACTTCCTACATTATTCTAATTTAAACTAGATTACTCTTTAAGATTAGATGCAATGTGCACTAGCCTGTGCTCAGCAACCAAGCACAATGAGCAGAGAGAAGATTAGGGCACTGAACCTTTTTAGTAATTCATAACACATGTTAAACTGCAATGAAAGGAGATCATTTCAGCAGATCCATCCATATCAGAATAATCAAATGAAAAAAGGGAAATGAAAGCAAGATGTACCAAAACATAATCTTTTTTTGATGACGGAGGAACCACTACAAAACCAATAAATTTGTGGCAAGAAATACTGCATGGATTGGCTCCTGCAGATAAAAGACAAAAGACATAGTCCATGCAAGGAAGCTCCCTGAATGTAAAAGATAGCTTTACTACTCTTTCATAGAGTTTTACGCAAAGGTTAGATAAGGTCAAATATATGACACTACCATGCCTTTTACATTTCAGGTTAGTACATCATTGGAGTAACATATCCTTCTGGATTCAACTGTGGCAATGAATGTGTCCACAGTGCTATGCATTTTATGGCCTGATCAGTGGCTTGTAGGCATGGTTAGAAATTTTACAATACATTAGCGTGAGTTTACGAAGCAAGAAATAACATTAGAAGTTGCATCGTATGCTAGGGATCCTCCAAGACACTTTTCCTTTGATTTCCATCCATGAGAGAAAGTGTGGGATAACTGCCTCTAAAATGCACAGCTAATAAATTAGAGTATGATGCCTCCAAATAAATGAGGCATCCACGTTTAAAGCATGTACACAGGTTTATTAATTCATTTGAGCCAACAGATGAATGTTATTCTTATTGCACCCATTATTAGAAACATGAACATGGAAGTGGTACAGGACAAACTATTAAAACTGAGGACAACTAACATTCAATGCTGGCTGAAAACCTAGGAAGATTTTAATTAATGCAAGTAAAAACCGATGTATCAAGAATCCTGACTAAATATTGGCTAAAAAAATTGGTAGACAGCTACAGGTGTTACATATACTGGAACTCTAGCATTTTAAGATAGTAAACTCATACTGCTAGAGATTTAAAGAAAAGGAGGAAACTGTAAGGTATCTTCTTACTGCTGCCAACCACTATAATGTACTTAAGAAGATAAATTCATCTTCATCATTTAAGTTCGCCCCAAATAAGAATATATATTCAGCTCCATCATTTAAGTTCACTCTGATTTAACACAAAAAGAACAATTTCAAATAATTCACAAACTGCAACTGATATTCGATAACAATCATTTTCTACTGCATACAGTCACCAGTTGCATTGAAGGACACTGAAGCTAGCCACCAATGTCGTGATGCTTCAGACACAGGAACGACTCGGAAAACCAAAGAATAGAAATCAAAACAGTGCTTGATAACAAAACTCAATCGAAAACTGGTGCATACTAAAACTGCACCAAATATTGAAATTTCTAAATGATTTTTATCCTAGCCGATATCTCCAAAAGTATTTCCTATAGATTCAAAATTTATTTTGGTATGCAAATATCAAATTACAACTTGGTGCTAACAATTCTGGACTTCACTTTTAACTTGGAATCTCAATTTAGAACAACTTCGAACAAATCTGTGCCTTCACCCATAGAAAGGCAGGCAAGAAAATGCATCACAAACAATTGAAACATAGAAATTTATCTGGAGAAAATACCCGCCCATAGAAATGCAGGCAAGGAAATGCATCACAAACAATCGAAACATAGAGATTTATCTGGAGAAAATCCCCGCCCATAGAAATGGAGGCAAGGAGATGCATCACAAACAATAGAACCATAGAGATTTATCTGGAGAAAAATCTTGTCAACAAGTAAAGAACATTAAAAGGCTGCCGGCCAAGTTTCAAGAAGTCATCTTCTGCCACACTTCTAGAATGAATAATCAAAAAGCTGATGCTTTGGCCAACTGGGCCCTTGACAATCACAACATCCTTTGCTATGGAGACCCACCATTACGGTGGTCTAACAAAGTTCAAGTGGATATGAGGAAAATTTTATACTCAAGACTGATTTTCATGAATATTTGTAAAATTATTTTCATGTCTACGGCCCTGACTTGGACAAATAGTTTCCATGCTTGGCATTGTAGAATCTGTATCCTTTTATTTTCATTAATATAATGGATCCTTTGTTTTTTTTTTTAAAAACACTCCATCTTTATTAATCTGGAACACATACAAGCAGGACAATTACAGATCTTCACCACTTGCGTGGCCACAATCCATGTGGTGAAAGATTGAAATATATCTGAAGGAACCCCAAAAAAAACAATCTCTAAATTTATTTTACAAGTTTATGCTTATTTGTCTTGTAATATTGCACGTCTATAACTCCTATCACTTTTTGCAAGAAGAATTTTCATCCTCAAATCACAAAGAAGTGTCAATGATTTATCCGGAAAAAAAGCTTTTGTGGATAAAACTCCCATTTCATTAATCTTGCAAGCATCTAATCAGGACAATTACAGATATTTGACACTTGCCCGGCTACAATCTATGCAGCAAAAGCTTGAAACAGAAGAATAGTTAAAGAAATCCCACAAAACAACTTTCCATATTCATTTTACAAATTTATACTGATTGATCTTGTAGCAGTACACATCTATATCCCCTATTGTTTTCTGCAAGAGGAATTTCCCTTGTCGATTTGCAAACAACATTGATTTGCCCCTTCAATTATCGATTACGTCGTATGGGACACCCTTGGCACAACTTTATCCAACATAAAATGTTCACAATGTTTCATTTGATTATCTATTTTGGGACAGACAGGGACTTGACTGCCACATTATTCATTGTGTCCTGCATTGACATCATTGGTGACAATGTGTGAACAGTTAACTTCCTCATTCACTTCCTCACTGCTCAATCTTCTTTGCTGTTGGATTTTTCAATGCCAACTTTGGATTGATCCTTAAGCTGCAAACATGTGTTAACCCAGAACCATTTCGGCACACTAAAAACATTTGTAAGGCAACAAAAATGCCAACAAATTTGTTCAGAACCAAAGCCAGTACAAAAGTGGGGAACTAGGACGGAAAATCCTGTAATTCTACACAAAAATGACACATGTACAACAATCTTCAAAGATGACTGACATTCCATAATTGGCAGCTCTCCAACTAGAATCCTTGCAAAAGAATAGTTACAAAATCTTAGACCACTTTTTCCCAAGCATTAATTAGAAGATTTAAATGAATTCGTGTAGGACATATTCAATAGTCCTTCTATGTTATTGATAATCAATAGTTAGTTCGTCCAAGTTATTGCAAAGTTTGATTATAGAATCGCAGAATATCACTACTTCAAATAACTCGAACTAGAAAAAAATGGTAATATTTCATATGCAAAGGAATCATATCATCGATGGGTGATCTTATCTAATGTGGAGGAACAAAAGAAAAAAATTATATTCATGTCCATGAAAAACCAAAATAGAACATTGGGAATCAAAAGCACATCCAGTAACAATAGCAACTAAGGAGCCAAAAAAGAGCTCCAATGTCTAAAAGAAATAAGAAACTCCAACCTAAGAGCTAGAAGCACAAAAATAAAAGATTATAACTAAAATGGGGGATGAACCCAAAGAGAGCCCAAAAAAGTTAATGTTTGAATGTGATTGCTTCTCGGAGGTGAAGAACCCTACAAAATTGATCAGGGTAGCAAAATAAAGTAGCAAGGGGCCCTCCCAATCCTATGTAGAAGCAATAATACCCCCTTTGAATCTCATAGTAGATAAGACATCTCAAACATAAATTGTTCCTTTGAATCCTTAGCGAGTGCCTAGGCAACACATTCTACAACCTCATCAAATACAATAGTCAATCTCAATTTGTGACTAGCGATAACAATCTCTAAATTGACCAAGAGGAATTCTAAGGCCATGGGCCCATGTTGAATAATAGTCGAGACACGCGATAGTGTCATCCACACCCTGTAGGAAATGATTTCCATTGAAGCCCATCTTAGGTTTGAGAAGTTGCAAGCGAGAGATCCATGTGACCTAGATTATAGATTCCAATGCATGTTCCCCCAAACACTTTTATTGATCGCCCCCTTCTCTAAAAGGAAAGGATGGGCATTTAAATTGCATTTGAGGGGAGGGACTCAGTCCATGGAGATAAATGTCAGCTAACCAACATCGGTATCATTACATGGTAGCAACTCACAAACATTTTAGGAAATTATGACACAAAAACTAGTTGAAGTAGATGAGAAACATTCAACAATAATGTTGCAAAATATTACAAAATCCAAACACGCAAAGAAATCAGGCAAGAACACAACGGAGAATTTGAGAAACATTTCTTGGATGTACTATTGAGAGAGCAATTGTCACTCTTTGGGAAAGAAACAATATAAACACTCATATTTGGGCGATACAAGCCCTAAACCTAAAATGACTTAAATGAACATTATGTCAAGTTAAAATTATTAGATAAAGCAAAATGACATCATAAAGCACCTTTATTAATAAACCTATCACTGAGACTAGTATGACCATTATAACTTTATTCCAAACTCTAGGTCCTCCCTTAATGATCATTCTGGACAATACACCAAGTTTATCTCTAAATTTACTATTTACAAAGGTGAATTGACTTCATGAAAATGTCTATAGTCTGGTCTTGGATTGAACAATATTGCAGTTCAACTTCTCCAACTACTACAAGTTATCGAATGATGTGACAATGTACATCAACATGTTCTGCTTACTCATAAAAGATGGGATTCTTTGTCAGCTTGTTAACTCCCGACTTATCACAATAAAGTGATGTGGGCTCGATCTGATGGACTAGAAGATTTATCATTCTTCTAAGACAAACCACTTCACATGGCCTTTTTACTGTTGTGCTCTGTACTCTGCTTCTATAGAGGCAAGTGAAACCACGTGTTGTTTCTCACTGACACGTGAAATTGCTCCTCTACCAAGACGGGACATATGATTTGATGTAAATTTCCTATCCACAGATCCTGCCCAATCCAAGTCTGGATATCAACATAGCCAAATCTCCCTACTTGTATCATATAGAATGCCAAAGTCTGATGTTCCCTTCACATATCTTAGCATGTTGTTGTCCAGTGTTCTACTTTTTGAGCTGTCATAAATTGGGAGATATAGCTGACTCCATACTCAAGCCAAGCCTATTGGCTGCAAGATGGACCAAACTACCAACTAGTTGCCTCTAGACTGGTTCATTTACTGCTTTTGAATCAGTCTTGGCTGAAAATTTCAGCCCTATCTCCATAGGTGTAGATGCAGTTTTACAATCTACCATCTTGAACCCGACTAACAAATATTTTGCATATGTTGTATAAGAAGCCAAACAATTTTTAGCAGTTTGCCAAACTTCTACACCTAAGCAGTAACATAGAAGGCTAAATCTGTCATGTCAAAAGCAGAACATAAATCTGACTTTACCTTTTGAAATTCTCCTACCTTACTTCTTTGTGATAACAATGTCATCAACATATATCACTAGAATCACCATATCAGCATTCTCACTTTTGACATTAAGATTGAGATTAGGTCTTCTTCTAAACCTATGTTGCACGGAAACGGAAACGAATACGAAACGCGGAAATGGCAATTTTCAAAAAACCTTGGATATGAAACGTTACCGGGAACGTCCGTACAATATATTATCAAAAAATATATATATTGGAGGCATTTTGGACATTCCCCTTTGATCATAAATGAAGGTCATTGATATATGATGATCAGGCATAAAAAATACAAATATCTATTTTCAAATTGCCTATAATCACGTATCACAGTAAATCGCGTATATTTTAAGGCTTACCCCTTCTGCTATTGGAGCTTGCAGTAAATTCAACGCAATACGATGTGATATGAAGGATTTTCCATTGAAAGTTTATTACCTATATTATATTCATTGTATTATCGAATGCATCTAGGGCACGTGACAAAAGTTTCAAGTTTCAAAAGACATCAAGAAGTCTTGGCACGTTTCCACCACATTTTGTTTCTGTTTCCCGTTTCGGAAACGTTTCTGCTACGAAACGTGACCCCCTGGGACGTTTCCATGCTTCTGAGTTCTAAACCCTTGTTCTCCCGAATACCTATCAATTTTAGTGTACTACTCCCAAGGAGATTGTTTCAGCCCATAAAGAGCTTTCTCCAGATTGCATACTGTATGTTTCTTCCATTTAACCTGAAATCCCTATGGTTGGTACATGTAAACTTCTTCCTCTAGATCTCCTTTTAGGAAGGCACTGTTCATGTCCATTTCATATGTTCCAGCCAAATTGTGCTGCAATGGCTAGTACCAATCGAATTGTTCTCACTTTTGCAGTACAAACAAATGCCTCTTCATAGTCAATCCCTTCCTTAGGACCTTTGCAACCAGCCTTGTTCCATGCTTGTCAAAAGTGTTCCATCTGCTTTATACTTGACTTTGTATACCCATTTGCAACCAATGAAGTTCTTCCTAGTAGGTAGCTCTTCTAGGACCCAAGTCTGGTTCTTCATCAAAGTTTCATATTCAGCTTGCATAGCCTTTTCCCCCAACATTCTACCTGTGGTTTCTTCATACACCTTAAGCTCAAATGAGCATTGAAGGTTAGCTATCAAAGCATAATTCATGAAATGTCCCTTTTTAGGGGGACTCGGGAAATGGCTAAAAGCTCACAAATCAGATTTATAGAACTGCTGTTATAACCCTGCAAGACTGAATTTCAATCCCTTCCTAGGGCAGCGACTTCCCTAGGTGAGATAAGCCCTTCAAAGAGGGGTTAAACCTTGCAAAAATCCGTCCAAACTTATGCCAAAATTAGTAGAAAACCTTTAGCAAATAATTGCTACTGTTAAAAATCAGAACTGGATATGGAATTTATTAATTATGAAACCCTAACCAGCAAACATCATCAAGCTTGAAAAAAATAGTAGATCACCTCCAAAATTAACCAAACTCGGCATCTTGGCCTTAGGGAATATAGGAAACAAGAGAGTAATTTCAGAGTTGAAATTTAGGGACAATCTTTTCAACAAAATTGATGACAAAAATGTTTATATTATATCTGAAACTTAGGAATTCATAGAGAAGAAGCATTGCACCCCTTTTGATGATCAGAGTCAATGGAGATATTCTAAGTTGATCAAAGAAGAGTTCTACAATTTCATAGAAGGAGATCTCACCAAGTTAACAAACTACAACAAGAATTCTATCAATGATCTAATCAAACCACATAATGTCATCAAACTTTTCCATATGCACTTTTTCATGTCTTATGTAAATTCTCCTTCATGCTCTTCTCCATATTTTTGATCTTGTATCTCACATACAACCTTGTTCTTCTTAATTTGGACTGCTTCCTTATGCCCTATAATACACTACAGTGTCATTTTTTCTCATCTACTAAAGCTTCGTGAGCTTCTTTTGCACAATAAGGTTGACAACTCCCACAATTTATATGCAAGGATATTCAAAAACAATATTAAAACAATCCATATGTAGCATAAATATCCAAATGTAGAACATATTTGTACATATTGAGCTTCAAATCTTCTAAAATTTAAGCCTTCTCACCACATACTTGTGCCTCCAGGATATATCTATCTTGAACATGTAATCACTTACCCAGATAAATGTTGAAGAAAGTATAGCCACAGCTAGATTGCAGACACAATCACTTGTTACTTGTAAATGCATCCACAGACCTGCAATGTTGAAGCATCGTTGATTGGAAACAACACTTGGACCTCCTTCCTTCCCTCCTTAATCGAAGTGTAGAGTATACCTTTTTCCCTCTTCCTTTACATCATATTTAACCGATTCTTCCTCTCCCCATTACTTCTGGTTTCTTCTCCCCTCTATCTCAGTCATTCTATTAAAAATATCTCCTAAGTCACTTGTTTAGAATCGGAAAATGACTATTCTAAGATTACCACTTATCATTTTAATTGTTTTAATAACTTTAGGTAAAGAATGAAAAACAATCTCCAAGTCTAGTGTCTTATGGTGAAACAGTGGGCTTAGTTGTTATTATGTTCCAATACCAAAATTCTCTAATATGAAGGTAGGTTTACCGATACCTGTGTCAACAAATGCAATGTCAGGCGATGCCAGTGAATTCCACTTCGAATGAATGCAAGAGGCTCCTCCTTTTTCCAGAATAATGAAGACTTTTAGTAAAATCCCCTAGTTGGACAAGAAAAATATTAACATAAGGATTAACCATGAGTTTCTTAGTAAAGGTCGAAATTCCCCTGGAAAATGCTAAAGGGATTCCTTGAAGGGTTTCTTACTCACGATAACAAGATGAGAAGGTTCTCTCTTAATAAATGTCCAAGTCAAGATAATGATAAACAGTTGTTCAGGATTCAAGAGGGACAGAGATATCCTATTTTTCTTGATAAGTGGCCTCATGTAAGGGCTCAGATGATCTCAAAGTGACCAATAAATGGAAAGCTCCTGAAATTAAGATTTTTCTACTGGCACTAGATATCATTTCAATGTATGACTTTTGCTAGTTGTTCAAAACTCTGCAAATTGTATTTGATTTTGGGAGAGAGGGAACATGTCACATAGGCTAAGCTCCTGATGTGCGATATCGAAAATTTCTCCCACATGCCCCAAGCGCTCACTGTAATACCACATGGAAGGTTGTTTATATTTGTGATGTGGTGTGATGCACTTGGAACTATCATCTAGATCAGACAACATGAAATTAGGCCAACAATAGATGTATGATAAAAATCAGACTATAATTGATACCCTAATATCTAAGAAATAGAAGAATACCCTTGAGGCAGCGGTGACACCCCATAATACTCCATAAGGAAGAAACCCTTCTGAATATTCATACTGTGTGAGTCTATCTTTCAATGACACTTTACAATCATATGAGCTTCACCTCAGATGAGCCTCACCACATATAATCTCTCATTTAAACATACAAGGGTTTGAGTACACCCTTAACCCACCCATTGTGTCGTTAACCGACTATAACTTTATTTCACAAGTTACACATAGTGTCTGTCATATCTAAACATTGGTTTTGTGCACCACAAGTATCCATAGTAACACAATCTTTATTCCTCTCCAACAACCTTGTTTGCAACAATTCCTTTGTCACAAATATTTCCAACACCAGATGTTAGCTTCTCGAACTTTGAATTACCAACATTACAAACTATAACAATTAACAATTGTCCCTACAGTGATCACATTCATCATTAAAAATTCACAAGAGAGACAAAATAGCTCTATAACAACCTGTTGTCCAAAATACTACCCCAAGCTATTTTGACAACTTGCAAAAATAATTTTTGGACTTAGCCCCGAGAGCAGCTTTATCGGACTCGGGGATTTATAAACACTTAGTCAAATTTGCTTAAGTTTGCATAGTTGAAAATTGCCTCCCAATCTCCACCTCCCGGCATGAACATGTGGCGGCCTTTCAAGGATCTAGAAACGGCACACAGGGAAGCAGTTTGCAGCCTTGCAGTCTTGCAAGAAACTGCAAAATGTGTTCGAAGGTCTGAGGCTCGATCGCAACATGGACATGTGGTGCATTTTAGGAGCTCGGGATGAAAAAAGCAGGCTTGCAATTTACAGTTGCAAATTGCAAACTGCAATTAAGGACCCAACTCCCCTATCCAATACTTTAATGCCACATGGCATCTCCCGGGGGTTCAAACCAAAATTGCAGCTCGCGGTACTATATCAAATCAAACATCGGGGCCCAAGCTACGTTTTGCATTTTTGTTCGTATCTTTCTCTCCAGGCCTCCATTTCTGGAAAAATCGGTCTCATTGGAAAGGTCTCCTCAAGCCCTTCAATTTGGCATCATCAGATTCAAAAGTTGGTGAGGTTTGGTGGGAGAGAAAGGGAAAGACAGTTCAAGCATTAAAATGTGGTTTCATGTAGCTCTACCACTCAAATCATGAAGGATGGGCTCTTACCTTCTCCTAAGAGCAAAAGGACGTGGATGAATGGTTTTACAAGGTGTCCATCATGTTTTTCAAAAAATTCAATGCATCTTGTTGGTGGTTGCAACTACAAATTCGTGTTGCAGGGAAAGACAGATTTTCATCAATGGCAAGATCAAATCTGATCTCCCTCCCTCTTTTCCCTCTTCTTCTCTCCCCCATTCTCTATATATTGGCAAATGATGCTCATTTGTAACAATTAGACCCCCTCAGAATACAAGAGCATCATATCAAAGTGTTGCGCAAGTTTTATGAGAGACAGGCTTCAGAGTTGGACTTCTACAATGTGTTTATGCCTTCTTCCTTCGCTGTAATGGATTGTGCATCCTTGTAAGGCAATATATGATTTGTGGTTATTCTCTACCCTAGCTTGTGTTCTATTGCATTTTATTACCTCTTAATTTCTTACAAGTATGTAGTGTTTGTTTTTCCACTTTGCAAGATTTATTTTTGTTGTGTTTTGCATGGAAAATGGAAGTTAAGGTGTTGTTTTGATCTGTGGCACTCATGGTTGCCCTATTCATCATCATTTCCTCCCATTTTTCCCTCATTGAGAGTGTATTTCCCCTTTTTCTTAGTGTTATCACCTCCTGTTAGCTTAGGATTTCTCTTTCATGCACTTCCTTTTAACCCTGGTCCCTTGGATTGTTATATTAGGATTAGATAGTTTCTTTTGCAGATGTAGGAGTAGTTTAGCATTAAGAATTGAGTAGAGAAACCAGCCTTCTCTGGAGGCTTGTCTCAAGCAGCATAGTTCCGCACTTGGAGACAATCCCATGTTACCCAACAACATTGATTGCTCATTCATGATAAATCAGAGAGTGTTGTTTTTTGGTGATAGTACAACCCACTTAGTAATTGTTTATTTATCCACAACCACAAAACCATTTTAGCTCCAATACCATGTCATATATTGGGGTTGCAATTTGCAGCATAAAGCTTATGGTAATAGCAACAAGTACTAATCATGAAAACACCACTTCATCAAAGCAACCATGAACAAAAGGAAAACTTAATCAAAATATGGAGAGTAAACTGTTTAGTTACAGAACCGCCACTCTGTGCAGAGCGGCGGTTATGTAACCGCCCTAGTGGTTACATTGTGTAACCCCCTTTGCACAAACCTACGGTTGTGTAATCACAGTGGCGGTCCTGTGCCCATTTGCATCACCACGGTCATGTCACTAAATAAAAACAACGAACAAATTTGAAGCTTTTGGATGTGTCTCTTCCTTGTGACCCTTCCTATTCTCCATTATACGGGAGGACATATGAAAAGCTATAAATGCAAGAAGAACATGTGGAATTGATCATCGATTCATGGGAGAAGTGAGCAAGAAGACTTTGGTGCTGGAATTGATTTGTAGAAGAAAGGTGTATGAGTAGAGAAAACAATTAGAGAGGGTGGAAGTAACATTGTTGTCTTCCTTCAACTTCTTGTAATCTTTATTCATTTCAATTGTCCAATATATAACTGGGAAGAAAGAGAAATTTCCCTTCCCGACTAGTTTTCCCTCAATTGGGGGTTTCCAAGGATAAAAATATTGTGTTGTGTGTTCAAATTGTTCATTCTTATTTGCTACAAATTAGTTCTAAGTGCTAGAATTCATTCACTAACTTTCAAAACTGTCATTTTCAAGTAAATTGGAAGTAGGAATAGTAGTGTGTGGTTTTGTAAGTTTCCAAAGTAGAAGTTTACAGATCATTTTGGTATCAGAGTTAACAATAATATCCAAGGGACTATGGTATTCATTCTTGTGTGATTTATATGATAGTCACAAGGTCTAAAGGTGAAGAAGTAATACCTTGTGATCCAGAGATATCTACAAAAAGGTGGAAATAAAGGATTAGAGATCAAATGGAAGAAGAGAACTTGGTCCGTAGAATTGAGATGCTAGAAAGCACTATGGATAGGGTGTTTCAACACCAAAGGGAACTATCAGATCAACAAAAGATAACAGTAGCCAAGCAAGATTACATAGAATTAGTGGTTCGATCTTTGGCCAAGAAATTTGGCATAGAAAAGAGTCATGATGAGGAAGAAGATGTAAAAGAGCATGAAGAAGAAACTCTAGTTGAAAGAGAGAAAGGTAAAATTTGATCATGCTCCTTTTAAAGTTGAAACTAAAGTTGAGATTAAAAGCTTTGACAGGACAAGTACATGTAGATTTATTAGAAAAATACTTAAAACAATTGGAGGATTATTTTAGTGTGCATAATTTCACTGTGGCACAAAGGATTACCTTTGCATGTCTTAAGATGGAAGGACATGCTTTAGTTTGGTGGAAAAACCATCTAGCCACTTGTGGAAAGAAGAAGTGTCCTATTGTAAGTTCTTGGGAGGGTTTTAAAGAATTGCTAAGGGAAACTTTTATCCTATTGGCCATAAGACTGACCAGATGATTAAATTGTAGTATTTTAAACAAAGAAGTGGTCAAAGTGTGCATGATTACACAACAAAATTTCAGAGGCAAGCCATGTTTCTCAATATAGACTTGAAGGATGAGGATATTCTTACCAAGTATTTGGAAGGACTTCATAGTCACCTTCGAAGGAAGATCATATCCACAAAGCCCAAGGATCTCAATAAAGCATGTGTACAAACATACTACATAGATGATGAGAAGAAGCAAGGAGAAGCAGAGTAAAAGACAAAGCAGTCAAGAAATCAACCAAAGAAGATCAAGGACAAACAAGTAACAAAGGTAAAAATAAAAAGACCGGTACCACTTTGAATACTTGTAAAGATCCTAAGAATTTTTGCAAGAATTGTGATATCAATGGTCATAGTGACGCTACATGTTGGAAGTTGCATCCATAATTACATCTAAAGAACTAAACCAAGGACTCCAAGAAGTCCATGAAAGCTATAAAGAAAGAATGGGGAGGTAGAGATAGAGGATGATTCTGATGTAGATGAGAAGATGGGATGTACAAATGGCCACCAACATGGATAACCATGAACAAGAGGAAAAAATGAGTAAGCTATTTCAAATCAAAATCCAAATCAAGAGGACTAAGGTAAATGTTTTGGTTGATACTAGTTCTCAATCTAATTTTATTTATGAATACAATTGTAAAGAAGCTTGGTCTTGAAACTTATGAGCATCCACATCCTTATCCTTTGGGATGGGTGAAGAAGGGTGTAGAAATTCAGGTAACGAATATGTAAGTTCATGTTTGGGATCAATTCTCAATATATTGATATATTAGAAGCTGATGTAATTCCACTTGATGCATTTGATGTTGTTTTCGGGAGTCCTTACTTATATACCAGGGATTCTATATTCATGAGAAGTGAGAATTGATACAGATGGATCAAATATGGAGTCATTTATAACATTTGGCACACCAACGTAATTCAAAACTTGCTATGATAAGTGCTAACCAAACAGAGAGACTAATTCAGGTAAATCATAATAAGTTTTGTTTACTTTTACTGAAAATATAAACAAGATGGGATAAAAATTTCAGATATTTCTAACAAAGGGATGAAGGATTTGGATAGCATAATTCAGTATTTTCAGGAAGTGTTCCAAACTCCCAACGGGTTACCACCAAAATGAGAAGTGGATCTTGAGATTCAAATTTTTCCAGAGTCCCCTCTACCAAATATTGGGTTGTATAGGAAATCCTTGTTAGAGAGTACAAAGGTAAAGAAAAAACTCCAAGAGTTATTATACCAAGGGGTAATATGCCCAAGAACCTCATCATGTGGTTCACCTATTGTAATGGTGCCAAAGAAGGATGGTTTTTGGAGAATGTACATTGAATACCATGCATTAAATAATATTACCATTAAGATCAGATATCCACTCCCATGTATAGATGATCTCTTGGACCAACTTCAACATGAAAAGTTCTTTGCACAAGTTAGATCTCAAGTATGGTTATCACCAAGTTAGGATGAAGGAGGAGGATATATGGAAGACTTGCCTTCAAAATGAAATAGGTTTTGTATGACGTGATTAACTAAAATTAACTAATATGTAGTATGTACCGGCTACATTTAATGAATTATGAACAAATGTATTGACGGTAAATCAATATAGTAAATAAGTATGTAAATGAGCTAAACAGTTATTGACGCAAAATGGGAAGCATGCTAACCCTAATGGGCAAATGTGCAAGAGAGAAGAGGTAAAGAACTCAATTGAATAACAGATGCTCACGGGAACGTGTCGTAGGAGGTGACTGAAAAATCCGAAGAAATGGTATTAATGACTATATAGAAGCTCCAAAAAGGAGGATATGAGACTGATTCCTTGACTGGAGCAGTAAAATACTGGGAAGTTCACTGAGGCACCTATTGAGAACCCCTCTGGTAAGGGGATATTTGCAAAATGGGCACCCTTGAGTCTGTTAAAATCTCTGAAACAATGATCTTCACTAGTTTGGCAGATTTTAAAACCCTCGTTGTCTGTAGACATCAGATTCACTATTACCTATGCTGAGCAGTGTTGCCAATAATCCAAGATGATGTATTAAACTTGCAAAAGACAAAAAGAAGTATCAATATAAAAAAGAAATGATGAAAATGAATGGCAATAGAATGAAACTTATTTGTTGCCAAAGAAACAATGGGCTTACCAAAAGCGCTGCACTACATTTGCAAACCCAAATGTAAATTCTGGTGAAGTGTGCATAAAAAAGTGGATGGGTGTTCTTGTGCAAATAGTTCACACTTTGTGAAAAATAGCGAGAAATAACTAAATGTGGAAAATGTAATAGTATGTCTGCATGGACCATAGGTTGTATATAATCCACCCTATGAAGTGTGATGCCATATGTCCATAGCCTTGTGCCTTAATGATGGAAGCTATGTACATGCAAATGATCTCCAATGCAATAGATGTGCAACTCTAGATGGATGATAGGATAATCCTAGTGAATAATGCTAGATCAAGATTACCCATTATGGTCTCATAACTTTATATTTATCTAGGGTTATCTTGATCTAATTTCATAATTAACCCTGAAATGGCCGACCACCAAAATTATAAGACAGTAAAATGTCGATAGAAAGAGACCCAAAGATGAAGGGAAAGTACAAAAGGGATTGGGTGCCACTGGTGGGATCAGGGTTCCCATGAGAAAGTTCCCCAATTACTAATCTAGGTGCCCCAGTCCAAATAGGCTAAAATAACGCAGGATGACAAAAGGAGTGATTGGGCATATGGGTGCAAAGAGGTCGGTAAGCCAAAAAAAAAAATAAAACAAGATAACTCAAAAGATGGGGGTTAATTAGTAATTTCTTCACTCAAGAACATTCTAAATAGTAGTATGAGACCGGGATAAATAATATCTAAAGTGCATGATTTTGTGACTACAACCTGAGTGGTTATTAATTCTATTTAGTTTGTGTAGATCCACCAACTATATTTATGAGATTGAAGAATGATGTATTGCAGGAATTCATAGATTTATGTGCCATTGTGATAAATTTGGATGAAGATTTAAGTGATTTTTAGATGCCACATGGGACTAGAAGCATCTAACACATTTGGCAACAAGTCTTCGCAAGATTCTCAAGGAGAAACAACTGCTATGCAACATGAAGAAGTGTGAATTTTTTAGACAACTAACTTGTCTATCTTGGGAACATGGTTAGAGGAGGAGAGCTATGAGTAGATCCAAAGAAGGTGGAAGCCATCACCAATTGGACAATGTTAACCATATGAGAGCCATAGAGACAAGGAGTTTTGTGGGAGCAGTACAAGGCAGATGAGGAAGTTCCATTCTGGGCTTCTTAATTATTGCAACACCTCTACACATAGCGGCTGCCAAAGAGTAAGGGTTTTGACTGGGGTAAGGAATAAACACAAGGCTCCCATTATGAGTTATTAAAATAAAAAATTAGTCATGCTCTAGTACTTTCTCTTCCCTAATTTGTAGCATCCCTTTGAAGTAAAGACATATCCAACGATTACTGCTATGGGAGAAGTGTTGTTCCAGAAGGTAAGTCAATATGCTATCATTATGAAAATTATCACTTCAGCAGTTAAGGGATATTCAATATATGATTAAGAGATGTATGCACTAGTTCAGGAAATAAAGAAATGGAAACATTATTTGTTTGGTAAAGAAACTATTGTACACACTGACCAAAAACCTCTCTAGTTTTTTCAAACACAGTCTAAATTGTAGCAGGTAAGGTACTACAAATGGATGGGGTTACTTCAAACAATTCCATTTGATAATCAAGTATAAGAAATATAACACAAATTTGGTGGAATACATGTTGTCTAGGCCGCCGACATAGGAGAAAATATCTAGTTTGACCACTATCTCTAATGCTGAGCCCTTCATAAAGGAAGCATATGGAGAGGCATATGCTCAAGACAAATATTTTGGGGTAACATATCAACAGTTTCAATCCAAAGGGGCTGAAAAGACAGAAATTGATGATTTTTATCTCAAAGATGGTATGCTCTACCGATGGGGTAAGATTTGTGTGCCAAAAGAAGAAAGGCTTATATTGATGAGGGAAGCACATAACTCGAAAGTATCAGGACATTTTGGTGTTGGCAAAACCATGGCCTAATTACAAAGGTATGTATACTGGCCCACTATGCAAGAAGAAGTATCTAAATTCATAAGAGGATGTAAATTTTTTTGTATTTGCAAGCCTAAAATTAGGAAGGAAGGTTTATATATGCCTTTACCAGTCCCTACTCGACCCTAAGAGGACATATCTATGGATATTTTAGGTGGACTACCTATGTCTAAACATGAGCCATGATTATCTATATGTTGTTGTTGATAGATTTAGCAAAATGTGTGTTCTTATGGAATGTAAAAAGACAATAAAAGGACACGAGGCTCCCGAACTTTCCTTTGGTAATGTATGGGTGCATTTTGGTTTTGCAAAGTTTATTGTTTCTGATAGAGATTTTAGGTTCTTGGGGAAGTTTTGGACTATTTTGTGGGACAAGATGGACACCAGGTTATAGAGAAGCACAACCTTCCATCCCTCAAATGGATGGACAAACATAGGTGCTAAACAAGAATTTGGTACAACTAATTAGAGGATACAATAGAAAATATCCACAGACTTGGGATGAGTTCCTTAGCCTACATTCATCATTCCCATAACAGGGTGGTACACACATCCATTAAGAAGTCACCTTTTGAAGCATTCTTGGGGTATCTACCTACCAATCCACTAGACATTGCAGTTGGAAAACAGGAAGAAGGGGAGATACATGACTCAAAATAAGTGACTAGAGAAGTGAAGTTCATTGAGAGGATCCAACAAATCCATCTCAAGGTGAAAGAAAAATTGGAGAAGTCTCAATCCAAGTACAAGGATAGGCACAATCAACATCGCAAAGAGAAAAAGCTTCATGTTGGAGACAAGGTTTGGCTGTACTTGAGCAAGGAAATACTACAAGGTCAAGAAAGGAAGCTCAAACCACTACGGTATGGACCCCTTTACTATATTAGAGTAGGTTGGAGAAAATGCTTTCAAACTTGATTTTCCACACTTCATGTGGATGTACTCGGTAGTAAATTGTGAGAACTTGCACTTATATGATCCATCCATGCTTGATGAAGAAGAAGAATGTCAGTTGCTACCTTCCATATAATATCACGTCTTGGATTCATGAGGTGAGTTAGAGGAGGATGTAGTGTTGTAACAGAAGGTCAGAGAAACAAGGAGAAGTCCACATGAATCTTGGCATAGGTTGGACTCAAGGGGAAGACACCAAGGTAAGCCTGGTGGTACTCGAAGGAGAAAGTGAGGGAATTGTTTCCTCATCTACTTCCCCACTAAGCTATTGTAGGACCAAAATCCTCCTGAGTAGGGGAGGTGTGATCCACAGGGATCTAAGAAAACACCACTTCATCAGAACAACTAGGATAAGAAGGAAAAATTAAACAAAAGAAGGAGAAAAAGGTTCAATTACAAAACCACCGCCTTGTGTAGAGTGGCAGTTACATAACCACCATGATGGTTGTTTAACCGTCCCTTATGCACAGGTCGAAAATTAACCATCACATCGGTTACGTAACCATCACATCGGTTAAGTAACCATCACATCCCACCGGTCTAGGTTCATTGAAGGTCTTTTCACTAAATAAAAACAAAAAAATACATCCATGAACAATCATGGATTTGAAGCATCTGGACTATGTCTCTTCCTTGTTTGTCCCTTCCTATTCTCCTAGTGCACAGGAGGACATAGGAAGCAAGCTATAAAAGCAAGAAGAGCATGTGGATTTGATCATCGATTCATGGGAGAAGTGAGCAAGAAGACTTTGGTGTAGTAATTGATTTGTAGAAGGAAGGTGTATGAGTAAAGAAAACAAGTAGAGAGGGTGGAAGTAACATTATTGTCTTCCTTCAAATTCTTGTAATTTGTATTCATTTTAATTGACCAATATATAACTGGGAAGAAAGAGTAATTTCCCTTTTTGACTTGTTTTTCCCTAAATATGGGGGTTTCTAGGATAAAAATATTGTGTGTGTGTTCAAATTATTCATTCTTATTTGCTGCAAATTAATTTCTAAGTGCTAGAATTCATTCACTAACTTTCAGAATTGTCATTTTCAAGTGAATCGAAAGTAGGAACAACAATGTGTGGTTTTGTAAGTTTCCAAAGTAGAAGTTTACAGACAGCAGGAAATGAAGGAACAGTCATTACCATTGAATCATTAATAACAAGACAACCATTAAGGGAGAAAAAGGTCCAAATGAAAGCACAAAAAGCTTCAATTTTTACATTATATGAACCATTACAGAGACAAATTAAATAAAAAACTGAGCCATTTAACCTTTTGCTTTACCAAGTACAGAAATGCACCCCACACTAAAAGACCAAATAATTTATAGTGGCTGCTGGTTGAATGTGTGGCTGTACCATTTCTAAAAAGGAAACATTACAGGCAATCTGAAAGCTTATCTAGAGATATATATGCAAGTGGCAGGTCAGTCATACTTGTATCTGTATAAATTTTGATGGGGCAGATGTCTAACCAGTTCAAATGTAAAAATTAAAATGAAATATGCCAAGTAGAGACCAAGTCTGTTTAGCAGAATAGAGACACGTAAACAGCAAAAATTATGCATTTTGATTTTGTGGAGCATTTTGTCCGACATTGTGCAAGTTAAGCCTAAACAAGCATTGTTTCAATGGGCGTGAAATTTCCATATCACCCACTGCTGTATTTCTTGTAAGCCAACAATGCAGTACAGGACACTCAAACAGGACACTCAACCCAAAACAGTATGATTACAATTTCTCCAGTACTCAATGTCAAATGATTTTCCCTGCAAGTCTTCATATTATCATTTTCTTTAATAGGAAATTTAACAGACAAAATAGTATACTTCAGCCATGTACAAAATGGAAAAGAAACATTCAGCTTCTAATGCACTTTTTGCAGCCGTGCAATGTATTCTAATTTCTACCATGGAAAATCTTATATTTACTACTTGCAAGCTCTGGTATTGGATTGGTAAAGCAAACAGCAGCTAGGTTCAAAGCTTTCAAACAAAGGAGATTACAGGGAACAAACCAGCATCTAAAGGAGACAGATTTTGAGATGATGGAATATTTTGTTGCTGCTGTTGAATATTATCATTCGATGGGCGTGGGACAAGTGCCGGGCGATCATGAGTAGGCAATTCCACAACCTTTTCACAAGCATCACTTGTGTGTGCCTTTCCTGATCTCCATTGCAGCAACAAAGCAATTAGGCAAATCCATTATCATTATCCTGACAATTGGCATGTAAGAGAGAAGAGCTGGTTTTACCAATTGGACTACTATTAGGTGCAGCAGAAACATTCCGAGCTGGCGAGGGAAGTTTAACATTGACTTCGCCCCTCCAAGCTGCATCACATCCCCGCGCAGCAGCAGTTGCAGCACGCACTTCCTGAACTTTGCTTTCAAAATATATTAAAGAGTGGTTAATAATTCCTCAAGTTCCAGGTGGAATATGTTTCAAAAAGGTCAGCACAACACTTTAGTGTTAAAATTATAATTTAGCTTTAACCAACAAGATAATGTGAATGGGTCAAATCTTCAGTCTGCTTTTATTTTTTTTAAATTGTGAAAAGAAAGCATGCATAGAAATAACCCACAAAAAGCCTTACTCTAGCTTCCATCTCCTCTTGGGTCTCTTTTACAAATGGATGTTCCAAAAGAGCAGGCCACGTCAATCGATTCTGTGAGACCTACACGAGATGGATATCCAAAACAAGAATTCCATTTTAAAATTTATTGAAAATGGCACTCCTAGTTTTACAAACTACACAAGTTTCTTAATGCTTATATGTGCCACAGAACAAACCTTGTTGAGGAGACCCTTCAAAAAACTTTTGAAGTTAGGGCTAATATGTTCAGGATATTTGACTGGGTCCTGCTTGACAGCATAATAAGCATTGCTTCACATAGTTTCTAATTTACTTAAAACCAACAATCTCTATGCAAAAGAAAAGACATGAAAATGACACGATATATACCTTGACAATGTGCCGGATAAGCGTATAAACAGAATTTGTATAAAAAGGAGGTTGACCAACATAAAGCTCATACCTAAACAAGACAATTAAAGAGAACTTTATAAGTCTATAGTTATAGATAAGCAAAAATATTAATGACTTTCTCAATAAGGTTATACATATTAAACAATAAGGTTAAATTTTGGTTTAAAGCAAAAATACTGTAAAACTCATTCCCAAAAGTTGTTTCGTATGCATTATTTACTACATGAATTGAGTCAATGACTACATAAAGGTATTGACGCAGCATTAACACTACCAAAGATTTTCACATTGGACGTTACTATTAAAATTGTTTTGAAAGTAAAAGACAGATAGGGACAAGCAGACACTATAATATTCTAATGAGAAATATTATCCAAATCAAAAGCAAGCAATAACTGAACCCAATTTCACAAAAGATTCCTAATTTTGGACATTATAGGTCCGCAAAGAGCAAATGATAGTATAGAAGAGCCAATTTATGCATGTAAATAGCCTGCTAATATTGCCAATAAACAGCCTAATATGAAGCAGATAACTCTGAACAGATGATTTATAGGAAGAAACTCGTGTCTTTAATTGATGGACATAAATTAGTCAACAGAAAGCATATCATAAACTTTGCAGTACATGTGTTTTTATCCAGAAGGAAGGTAAAATCTTGACTGCCAAGGCATATGTTGGCTGGGTTTTTTATCACACTTTCATCCAAATGGTTGAAATATACCTAGCTAGAAGTTGAATAAAAAAATTGCAAATGGTATATAAATATATATATGAAAAAAGTACACTGCCCGAGTTTTTTTAGATTTATTTTAACTTAAATAGCACAGATATGGAATTCACGAGAAATGATTCTGTCAGGTTAATGATTTTAGATGTACATGTACTTTAGTATAAACACATTTTCTACTAGATACTAAAATATATATTCAGAAAAAATGAAGATGGTTAAGGACCCCCATATAATGTACTAGAAAAGAATCACTACTGGAGATATGGCCTAAGATAATATGGCAACTGCTGCATCAATCTCGACGGTGGCATGAAAGTCTACCGGAAACAAGACTAGTAGGTCCAAAACAAGACTTCTGTAGCAAGTCTGCTCAAGTTTTCCGGGAACAAAAGACGTTTGCCCTAATTTGAAATGATACATCCCATTTGCAATTTAGTACTTAAAGGCTAAAGCCATTAAGAATAACTTCATATCCAGTTTAATGTTAATGGCAATCATAAAAGGTTTAAATATCAGCTACATACGGGATTAGCATGCAGCATAATGAATGGATAATTATCCAGTTATAAGAAAGTCTCATGGGAAATTTTCATCCTGATAATGTTTCTATTATCATTATAGGAGAGCCTAAGAGTTTATAAGTTGAGGGCATGATCGCCATAGGGATCATCACTGTATGTGATTGTGCCTCGCTTCACTGATCACCAGATATCTATATCTGCATTGCTTAGATGATGTATCAAATAAATGCCATTAGGCCCCTTGTGTTGATTATATCATTATGATTGCATGTGCTCTCTACACTTGACAGTGATACTGAATATGCCCCTTCGAAATATGCATATCTGCATAAGCAATACGGTAATTTATATGATACACTCAGGATACAGCCTGGATACAGCACATAAAACATATTGAGGTTAAAATTCAGCCCAAGTATTCTCAGCAGCCTTACCTAATGGAACCAATACAGTATCCAGGTTGTATTGCACTTTCAAAACTACAAAACTAAAATAAAATTTTCGAGAATTTATGAGTGACAACTTTTGGAAAACTAAATCTGGCAACCTGTGATAAAGGTCTATTTACTTCAATTATATATAAAGGTTAAGCTAAAGCAGGCCAGACACCAAATTGGTGTATGAGACCCTCCTTAAGGAGGCCTACTGGCAGATTTCTTTTTTCACTTACCTTTAGATATAATTAAAATTTTATACCGAGGTTTCAACATCAAAATCAGGCTCGGGCATAAACGAATATTTCCATTCTATCAAACCTCATCTACATATATGTATGTGTGTATAAAAGTTCAATCCCAATTGCATCATGTCCAAGCACTTTCAAAATTTTGTCATATCTATATCATGTCAATGCTTGTGCTTAATTTCATGTAACTCAGGTGCTTATTTATCTAGTTTTCAAATAAACTTGGACTCGACAAAAATAACTCGTAAAAATTGATTCAATACACAGATAATGTCCAACAATATATATTACACCCCCACTAAAGGGGTAAGAAAAGATAGGATTAAGAATCATAACACAAAGTTCCACGGAATCCTTTTGGCCAAAATTGCATGACAGTGATAGTGGCAATGAGCCTTTGACGTACTACTACCTTTGAAAGGAAGAGTCATTACGAAAAACAGAAAAAAAATTACTCTTTGATTTAGCATTGGCTCAAATAAAAGGCACAAGGAGAGTTTGTAGACTCACAAGATAACACCAAGTGACCACAAATCTGCAGTATGATTGTAAGGCTGTTCACGTACGAGTTCAGGAGCCATATAGAGGGGTGTTCCTGACAAGGAAAGAGGAATTGTAAGACTCAAAGAATTAACCAAAAAAACTGAACTTTAAATATAGCATTCGATCAGATAAACCACAAATGTATTAGTTTGTAAATAATATAGAGAGGTGTCAACCACCATCATAACTAACAAAAAATATACTCCATATATGATTTATAAAATTTATTCATAGAGGAAAATGCTTACATCATAGGCAGATCAAACAGGTGGCTTACTATTAAAAGTAATATGTAAATACATGAAGGCAGTTACGTAATTATACTCCTGCCAAAGTAACATATTGACATCTAGATTTAACAAAATAGTATTCAGCCAAGAAAAGTTATTTTTTCTCTACAACTTCCAAACTGATTTACAGTAACATTTGAACCCAAGCAATTAGCAAATGTTACTAGCTAGTATATACATCTATCTAAAATACGCCAAGAGATATCAATCTTAAGGTGCCTATCTAGACTATGTCAAAAATAAAATATAGGCATTTCAAGATTTATATCTCTCAAAATATTTTACATGGTTGTATTTGAAATATCTATGCTAGTATATTAGAAGCTTACCAAAACATAAAAATGAAAAATGAAAATACATCCATTATAATAAATATATCTATCTGAAATACAATAAAGGGTATCTGTTTCAAGTTTGTGTGCTTATATCTTTCACATACCACATTGATTAGTAACTTCATTACATTCTCTAACAATTTGCCACTGATTTGTGGCAAATGACATCAATTTAGTAGCACCATTGTGTCAGTCTCAAAAATATATATTTAGAAAATAAAAAGGCCCAAACATTACCATATGGCCAAGATATTACTATTTTTCGATTGACTTTTCTAAGAAAAAAGATTAAACATTTAAGTGATGGTCAAATGAATGTTAAATTTAAGGATGAATTGCCGCATGACGGTCAAATGGACGTCAAATTTAATGTCAAAAATAAAAGTAAACAACTCACTCCATTACAGATCTGGCTGACATTGTAACAATTAAAAAGATACCATTTTACCCACTAAGTTCCGGCATGGGAAATTATGCTCCGCATCAAAACACTCAGATTCGCAAAATGATATGACAAATCTGAGGTGCACCAATAACCCTCCAAAAGATTCACCTCCAGTTGAAGCTCCTCAAAACCCTTCCTCACCAACAATATGGCAGGAGCGAAAGGCAAAGTCAAAAGAAATTTGCATGGAGATGGAACCTCTTCAACACAAAACCAGTTGCAATAAAGTTGACAACAAAGCTTTTTGCCAGCTTCTGGGAAAAACCCTCCAACTTCTTATTGGACTCTATCAGATCTGGCTGACATTGTAACAATTAAAAAGAGACCATTTTACCCACTAAGTTCCAGCATGGGAAATTATGCTCCGCATCAAAACACTCAGATCACAAAATGATACGACAAATCTTGCACCAATAACCCTCCAAAAGATTCACCTCCAGTTGAAGCTCCTCAAAACCCTTCCTCACCAACAATATGGCAGGAACGAAAGGCAAAGTCAAAAGAAATTTGAATGGAGATGGAACCTCTTCAACACAAAACCAGTTGCAATAAAGCTGACAACAAAGCTTTCTTGCCAGCTTCTCGGAGAAGCCCTCCAACTTCTTATTGGACTATATCCCTCTGCCCTGCCAAGTTGCTCAAGTCAGAGTCACCCCCTTTAATTTCTCGCCACAACCCTTGAACTATAGCTCTTCTTGGAAATTCCACTTCCAACTTATAGTTATATCAAGTCTCTCTCCCTCTTAGAGCTAATGGTCCCAAGATGCAAGTTGCATAAGGTGCCCAAAGAAGAGATCATATCTTCTATATCCAAGATAAAAAGATGGGTAAGGTGGCTAGCATGGATAATGCTTCATTTGCATTAAAGGCAAGTGGCAGGTGCGCATAAAACTTGTTTACAGGTGGTGCATGTAATGTGAATCATTTCCCCAACTTGTCATATCATGATCTCCAAATTAACTCTCACCATATAACCTAAGGCCTGCCATTCATTTCAATATTGAATCAAGATATTTTCATCAAGATTGCATTCATAAGATAAATATTTACATTAGTTGTTATCTATGAAAGGATTAAAACAAATACATCTGTTACCTTTTAAATAATGCCTTAGTATACGAATTATATACGAGTAAATTAAAAAAATTGGGTGTGAAATTTAAGATCAACCCATGCTACATTGATAAATTGAATTCTTCATGCTAGAAGAAAAATGGGATGTATGAACAAGGATGGATTGAAGACCGGATTTGAAGTTTATTTCTGCAAATAAAGTGTCTTATCATTGTTGGTTTGTGCCCTAGCTATAGTGAATCTCCTTGGGGATGTTGGTACCCAGATTTACTCTTCTTCAAAGGCCAAGCAGCATCATGGATTCGACAAGACACTCAAAGGCAGATAGATGATTATGTGTGTCGTTTTGTAGCCAGGGAAGCAGATCTATCTGGCTTTTTTAGCACTCTGGCTTTGAAAGAAGTGGGTAGCACCTTAAAAGGATGTGATCTTATCCTAACTATTTTAGGTCGTGCCTTTCAACCAAGGTAAGAGAACCTATTTTGTAACCTCTGCTATTGAAGGAGATGCAGATACCTTTCTTTTGCACAAATTTTATAGAGAAGACCTTGGGGAAAATATGATCAACACACCAAATCTGACTCTCACGAGTTGTCACTTCCAGATTATGGAGATATTTTCAACACAAGGCTAAGGTTACTGAAGACATTTGGAATCCTGATATGTTCTGCATACTTTAGCAAATGGATTTTGTTCTTCTGTGGATATACAGAGCAAAACAGGGGTAGTTCGGGGTAGGATGGGTTATTTGAATAATTTTTTGGTGGGAGATCAACAAGATAGATTGGACTTTGCCAAATCCTTAAGAAACTTCACAACAAATGGAGAACTCAATAACAGAAAGCTTCAAAAATAGTTAAAACATTCCTTCAACCAGAAGGTGTGCATCAATGGAGGCCCAAACATGCACTTTTTCACACAATCTTTGAAATTCTAGCACGAAGGCTCGAGTTAGAAGACCCAATAAAACATCAAAATCTAAGATTAGTCACGCCTGAGGTACACCCAGAGGCTTACAAACAATCTCTTTCAACAGATGAAAAAAAGTGATTTTAAATAGTTTATTTCATTCCCAGATGAAAGCTCTTCTGAAAAATGAAATTGCAAATGCCACTAAACTATCACAAGGATTGAGATCTGTGTGATTCAAAGAGATTTTGATACAAGATTGCAATAGGAACAAGAAAAACTGCTTGCAAACAATCTGAAAGTGAAATAAACACAAAATTTGCCAGAGATTTGACACAAATTAACTCAAAGTTTATCAGATTCATCAATAGGGGAGAGTTATTTTAAACAATCTCAAAGCTTGTTGATGGCTATACACTTGTAACCAACTCAACATGAATGAAAATCTAACACAAAGGAAGTTAACCTGGTTTCTCAGAAAGTTTTCTCAAAAGATAAGCTTTTTTCAAAATTTTCTCGTGAAAATGAACTCCCAACCATTTGCAAGAGTAATCTCATTGCATTTATGATAAACCCTTTACATCCAATTTTCCCCCCCAAAAGAGGAATATTTGAAGCACCTTTGTTGCACATATCGGATCATGATTTGCAAAAAGTGACATTCAACAGATTGGCAAAAAGGTTGTCAGGTGTTTTCAAAAAGGTGAATCATTGCAAATATTTGCATCATTGTTCCAACTGGAGGCATATTCTTCATCCTTGGCGCCTGCAACACCTTTTCCCCTCAAAAGAGAAGAATATTCGAGGGACCTTTGCTTGTTACCAATTTGTTTCAGATAGAGACATTTAACAAATTCAGATCCGAAATTTGCCAGGTGGACCAACTATGAACAGATCACGTTTCTTGGGCCCTCGACTACTGACTAGGATGCCATGCCACAACTTTTCGGGAGTCCTTTTAATCATTCTGATTCTGTCATGCGAGAAATCTCCTTTTTAATCATTTTTCGGAGCCTCTGCATAGCTGGACTTGATAGGTCATCCCTTTTTGTTCTTGAGGCACACCTTTTTCACCTTTTGCGCCTGTACCTTTAATCATTTCATCCCTTTTCCCTCTAAAATTTTACTCTGCAACTTCTGGATCTGGCATATTGCGTTTCTACACGAGCCCGAGCAAAAAATCCACTTCAAAAGTACTTTAAATCTACAAATTGAGCTCCCAAATTGATTCAATTAAACTTTGCAAACCCAAACGACACAAATTTGCCAAAAATTTGATGAAGAATGATGCAAAAATGCATCTCCAAACATCTTGGAGCTTCAATGGTGGCAAAATCAAATGAAATGCACAGCTACCGTTGATCCTGCGTTTCAACTTTTAATCTGAGCCCTCCGCATGGCAAAATGCGATTGGAAACGGATCTGGGGGCACCTTTTGACATTTTATAATTTTTTGGAAAAAAGTAAAATGTTAACATTTTCTCCGCCCCTCCGCAAAACGGGCTTGACACATATCCCAATGTGGGTCCCAGCGGACCTACGCTTCAACTAACAAATTTTATCCCTATTTTCCAAAAAGGAAAAAGTTCCATATTTTCCCCGCGGGCCCGCACCTCCGTTTCCCCGCCTGCTACGTGTCTCAACGACACACTTTGAGATGGTCCCGAAAAGTAGAGACCCCAAACAAGCGCAGGCCCAACACATGTCTTAGTCCGGCAAAGTCTCCAAGTGTCATCCTGGCGCTTCTTCAAAATAAAACTCAAGGGCCGGTCCCCAAACATGCGCGGTCCCTCCACGTGTCCCAGGCCCCTTTAGGAAGTTGCGTGAAAAGTCTAAGTACGGGAAAGCCCGGCGGAAGCCTCCACGTGGACATATTTTATGTTGAAGTGAGCCTTAGAATTTTTAAAGTGCCCCGCAAAGCCGCTTCCAACCAAAAAGGGCCACTTTTCAACTGATGCCAAGAAGTAACTTTGACCGAGAAATTACACCCGTCAAACCGTAACATGCAAGACAACCACCATTTGAGCCCGAGGAGACAGAAAACATAACAGAGGCCATAATCTGAAGAATTTCAATGATAAATGGGGCGAGACAAATTTGAGCACCAATAGGGGAGTTATTCTGCACATTCTTTGAGCTCACGGTGTATATTTCCTTTTTCATGTGGAGCGAATGACTTGTGGGTGTTGTGCATGGTTAGATCTGCCTTCTAGGGCTGAAGCGACGTGCATATGTGGGGTTTGCATCCATTTTGGAGGGTTTTTATGCTGGGAGAATTAGTAAAAGTGCAGTTTTGGGTACTTTAGAAGGGATTTCTCATGATTAGCATTCATATTCTTGTTCTCCTTATTTTTGTGAGTCTGTGCATAGTTTATTTGTGTGGATCGGAGCATTATTGAGTGAGTTATGAATTTTTGAAGTTGCAAACAAAGGTTTGACATAAAAATCTCCAGAGCTAGTGCATGAAAATTTAGTTTTCCTGCATGAAGTTGTTGCTAATATTTATTTAAGATTTTTGGGCACACTTAAGCAATTTTTGAGGTTGAATTAACCCTAGTTTCAAGGGTTCGAATTCCCCAAATCAGCTGCTCCATTGGGAGGAGACTTCAGTTGTGTAAGGAGTTGGTTGGTAGTGATTAGGGGGTCTAAAATCAATCTTCAGATGCCGGTTTATGACTGTCATTTTCAGATTGTGAAATTCATATTTGGGGTAGGGTTTATGAAGGTTAAAGCCCTCAAATCTATATAGGCTTATTCGCCATACTTGGGAGGATTTGTTGGTTGGTTTATGGTTGTTGCAAGATTATTTTTATGCTCTAATATTTGTGCTTTACAGTTGTGTGTGATCAGATTTGTGGTGATTGCATCATTTTTCAATGTGCCCTAGAAAGGGACATTACAACGTGCTCATTCTTCATCCATGTTTGGGTTCAGTTTGGACTCACAACATCCATTATGTTTGATTGTAGTACACAATTAATAAATCATTTTTGGCAAACATTGTGCGAAATTATGGATACAAATTGGATTCTTCAATGGCATTTCATCCACAAACAGATGGACAAACAGAAGTTGTCAACTGCGCACTTGTTCATTTGTTATGCATGTAAAATAGTATGCAACAACTCATTGAGGATGACAATCTACTAAACATCCAACATGCCTACAACAAAGCTCTTCACAAGTCTACAAGGCATGGTTCATTCCAGACATGTCTTGAGTTCCAACAAACAGCACCCTTACACATTTTGTCATGCACCATCTCACACATTGTTATGTGCATAGGGACGTGGAGTGGACGAGGTATAGAATTTTATGCAACACATCCAATCTATTCATCGGCAAGGTTAGCAAAAACTTTCGCACCGAAATCAAAAGTACAAAGAGCACATGGATTTATGGTACCTTCGTACATTGGTGCACTGCCTTGTGTGCTACCACACAACTCCCAAGTGTCATGCAACGTCTCCTAAAATGTATGCCCTACACATTATCTTGCAGCAGTATACATACTTCACAGTTCACACCATACAATGCATAACTCTCGCGACACCTCGTCCATATGTCAACTTCACACTACCACACAGCACGCCAAGTGGCAACTTCCATGTGCACGCCATGTCAACGCACCTATCAACACGCTGCGAGCTAGAACTTCAACTATCACAGCTATAAGAAGCTCAATCGTCCTCTTTTGTAATCGTCACCTATTGTAGCCGAATTTTGTAAAGATGTATATATATGTAATATGCTTAATTGACCAAAAGTCAAACACCAAGATAATAGAATGTTGTGAGAATCTAGTACTTCTCATATATATGCGTAACATGTTCCAATCTAGGCAAATAAGTTAGGAAGTGTTCCTCCCTCTCTAATCATGTAAGCTCTCACTCTCACCCTTATTGAACAATGTAAACCATTGTACTTCCCTCTATTCTTTCTCATTCAATAGAAGTTGCACCATCCTGCATGTACTTCTGCATTTGAATGTCGTTTGGTTTTAAACTATATTCATTTTCCTTTGCACATTCTACAACCCGTAATCTTGCCAACCAAGTTACATTGTTGTCCCCCACACTGACATCTTGGGTCTCATGGTGTGGATCAAAATGAGTGTTTGTCGATATATACATACACTTGATGTAGATGGTAAAGTTCTTCTCAAGTTTTCAAAAATATCAGAATGTTGTCAAGATACACTAACATTAAGAACCCTTGTTGTGTCCTAAATGCTCTTTCAGCAATCACTTGCAGATTTGCATCAACCCTCAAAATCAATGCATAAATTAATGAAATTTGGATTTCCTAGCACACCCTTCTAACAAAGATACATAAAGTTACTTGTTTTGGCTAACTTAGTCAAATTATTCTTTACTTTAAGTATTTAAAAATACTTTTCATTTTAATAATAATAATATTATTATTAAGTTGCCCAAAAGATTAGAAAAGGAGACATGACAGTCCTGTGGTGTGGGTCAAAATGAGTGTTTGGCAATATATACGTGCACTTGATGCAGATGGTAAAGTTCTCAAGTTCTCAAAAATATCAGAATGTTGTCAAGATACACTAACATTTTGATTTGTGAAAGGCCTCTGTACAATGTTCATTGGTCTCATGAAAGTAGCAAGTCTATTATGTGTCCTTGGGGCATCACTAGCACATGAACCCTTGTTGCGTCTTAAATGCACTTTAAGCAGTCACTTGCAAATTTAAATCAACCCAAAACATATTAAGAATTCACTACCAAGTCAACAACTATATATGGAACATTACCTCCATCATGCAAACAAAACACTAAGAATGACGGCGATAAATTTTCCATTGCAATCAACGATTGCTAAAGAAGCATGGAGTCCAAGAAAATGAAGAACAAACAAGCTTTGGAAAAAAACTTTGTATTTTCTATCCTTACTTGACTTTGAAATCAAAGCAAAATTTTAGACAAATTTAACTCCACTCTTACATACATAAGAAAAATGTTAATTCTAAAGCATATGTTTATGAATTTTGCGTACACAGGTTCCCAACTTTAATACTGATGGAAGACTAACTATATCTAGAGTAATTTGAAAGTGAATGCCTAGATGTTGCAATTCCTAAAGACCTAGCTTTAGGTATGAAAATTTCCTTTTAAAATATTTTTAATTCTCTCCTAATTTTCTTGTTGATTTTGTAACTCAATTTCGATAAACTACTGAAATATTTGAGTCAATCAAATGGATTAAATACTCAGAGTTGAATAATCCCACCAATGAGATATTACAGCCTTCTTAATGAATTGCAAATGACATGCATATAAAAAATATATACAAATCATAGTCACCAGATTCGTACGAATCTGTGTGAAGATTGGTTTGAACCGAACTTTTGAAGATTACCGAATTTGTTCTGTATATTCGTTTTTCTTTTAAAATTTGATTTGAAAAATAAATAAAATAAAAGGTCGGTTAACGTAAAAGCGAAACCCTAAATTGTTGAAAAGTCAAAAACACTAAAGCAAATACATAAAGCTAGTGTGGAAGGGGAAGAAAATGTTTTAAAGGCAGCAACACGTTGAAAGGAGGCCAACACAAAAGAAAGAGCAAAAGCTATTTAGTGTTCACCAACGCCAAATGCTAGAGAGAAAACATGAGCACGCTGAGCAGGATTCCATTTCCACCTAGACGCGACCTGCAACGTGCAAAGTTTGAAATTTGTAGCAAATGCCGGCCAAGTTAAACTCCTCCACCATTAAAATTCGAGCCTTGAGCAACTGAGCATCATTGATTTAGGACCAACTGACCAAGTAAGTCGATTATATTTAGCTATTTAGGTTGTTTTGTTTCTTTGTAGTTGTTTACTCAGGGCTGCAAGAGAATATCATATCATTTATGGTATAAATTTCTAATTTTTAAAACTTAAATAGTTATATAGATTTTAGGTTTTCGGTTTATGTTAGTTAAAGTTAAAATGGTTTACTTTTAAATTTTTAATTTAATATTTAAATTTACTTATTTTCTATAAATTCCAACGTGTTACTTAATATAATTACAAACTTCTAAATTTTGATAGTTTGTAATTATATCAAGATCATTTAATATTTAGATTTTTTAAAAAAATTTAAGTTGTATTTTATTATTTACTATATTTTATAAGTAATAATTTTTAAAATTAAATAATAGATTTTATTTTCATTTTTGAATATTATCATTTAATATTTAGTTTTTTTAATATAAATTTTAAAATAAAAAATTTAAATTGTATGTTAGTATGATAAGTTATAATATCTTTAAATTAAATAATTTTAACTTTAGGTTTTATTTTCATTTTTGAATCAATATTGTAAATTATTTTTGATTAATTTTGTAGTATATAAAAAATTGTAAATTATTATTTATTAGTTTGTTAGTTTATAAATAATGTTATTAATTTGTTAGTATGTAAAAAATGTTAAACCATAATATTTGAATTTTGTAGGATCACAAAGAAGTTGGATGGTAAAGGGAAAGATGACACAATAGTCAAGATGGCTAGCAACGGTCGTCTCTTGGAGATGAAATACATTGTCCAAGAGATGATAACAAAAAAACCTATGAGGTGCACCTTCTTCAATGGCAATATCATAGGGAGTGTCACTAGAATTCGGTACTATTACCTTGGAGGATCCTCAAATGTGAAGTGGTGTCCAATAGCAAATGATAATTTAGAGGAAATAAAATATAGAGATCTCATAAATCGAGTGCAGGCTAAATTTAATGTGAGTCGTGCTGGATCATTGGATGCAGAAGCTAAGAAGGCTAAAATCCAACACTCCATCTCACAAATGGTCTCCTTCAATAGTTCAAGTTGCTCTCCATCACCATTTGTCCAAGGAAGTGGAAGCCTCAGTGAAGTTCAAAAGTCGCAAGGTTCATTGAAGTCCATGTGGAGGCCACAACAAAAACCTGAGGTAGACAAATTGGCAGCAAGATTGTTTTATGCAGAGGCCACCCCTTTCAATGTAATCGATTCTCCACATTTCAAATCTTTCATAGTTGTAGCAATCGAATTTGGGAAGGGTTATAAGTTGCCTTGTTATGAAAGACTAAGAACTAAGTTTCTTGAAGAGGAGGTAACATCCATATCCAGTGAGCTAGATGAAATGAAGAACAGTTGGAAAAGAACAAGTTGCGCAATAGTAGGTGACGGATGGTCTGATTCAAGGCGAAGGTCCCTCCTAAATCTTTTGGAAATATCTCCGCAAGGTGCAAAGTTTATAAAATCAATTGAAACAAGTAATGAGTAAAAAACTTCTCTTTTCATTTCCAAATGAATTGAGTTGGCGATTTTGGAGATAAGAGAAGAGAATGTTGTTTAAGCAGGTAATGCAGTTAATTGCAAAGGAGTAGGTGATATACTCATCGATAGATTTCCTCATATCTTTTGGACACCATGTGCAACCCATGTGCTAGATCTTTTGTTTGAAGATCTATCAAAAATAGACTGGGTAAGTAATATTGTGATTGAAGGAAAACAAATCTCTAAGTTTATCCTCAATCACCACTTGACATTAAACTTGCATCATTCTTTTGCAAAATGTGAGCTTCTTTCCCCCGCCAAAACATTTGACACCAACTTCATTTGCAAAGGGAGGTAGATGAGAGGACAAAATTAAGAAAGGTGGCGGTTTTTAATGAATGGATAGATTCAAAGCTTTCCAAGAAAATCCATTCAAAATTAATAGAACAAACTATCTTAGGGGACACATTTTGGGAGGTGGCCAAAAAAATCATGAATGTGTTTGAGCCTCTTGTTCGAATTTTAAGAATGGTTGATGACAATCAACCTTGCATGGGTTTTGTATATGAGAGCATGGACAGAGCAAAGGAAGAAATTCAAAAGATACTAGCAGATGATATTGAAGAAGTCAAGCGTATACGGGAAATCATGGACAAATGATGGTTCATGATATATTGTGCTCTACATGCAACATGTTATTTAGATCCTAAATTAGTAGAGGTAAATCGTGATGCAGTTGAGGAGTTAAAGAGAGGTATACATGCAACAATAGACAGGTTGGTACTTGATGAAGATGTGAAGGAAAAAGCAAGAGAACAACTTACTATTTTCAAGAACCAACTTAAAATGTTTGGTGAAAAGGAAGCAAGGGAAAACAAGATGAAGTGGGAGCCATCGAAATGGTGACAGATTTATGCGTCTTCCACTATAGATTTGCAGAAGCTTGCTGTGCAAATTTTTAGCCAATGTTCAATTGCTTCTACATGTGAAAGAAATTGGAGTACACATGATTTAATCCACACAAACATGACGAATCAATTAGGGGCTCAAAAACTCTCTGATCTTGTTTTTGTGCATAGCAATTTACGATTGCTCACTCACTCTCTTGCAAATGAAAATGACAATTCTCACCTTGGAGAAGCATGTTATGGAGATGAAGAAAATGTTGTTGATGATGAGCCTACTACTGCAATACTAGATGAAGATGCTAGTAATACTTTTGATATAGAAGCATAATTTGATGTTGCAAATGTTTACAATTGCATTCTAGTTAATGCTGAAAACTTTGAAGTTTGAGCAATGGATAATTCTCGTTGCTATATTTTATATCAATATATATGAACTACGAATTTTGACTATTTGAGTCATAACTATAAATCTTAACAGTTAACACTAATGGATTTTGCTATGCATTTATTTGTTTTAGACTTTAGAATACTTGCATGTTTATTAATTTGTATGTGTGATTGATTTTTTAAAGGAAGTAAGGATAATTTATTCATTTTTATATATTTTTTAAAATTCATAATATTTTTGTACCAAACCAAACTTTTTGCAAAATCCTGAACTTCCGATCTTTTTTCCTATCCGAACAACCCAAACTTTCGAGCATGGCTAACTATGTTACTCATGAATATGTGGAGAGAGAGAGAATAAAGAAGAACCATGGATGCACACAGTATTGATTGTATGTTTGTCATATTTATTATGTAATGAGATGGTTACAAAATGGTTGAATTGGCTACCACCGTTTATTAGTTAATACTTAACTAAGATTAACATAATGCTGAATCAATAACTTTATATTCTAATAACCCTTTTTAATGCTTACACTATAGAAAGAGAATACAAACGTTTTCTGACAGAAGATTAAAGAATAGGACCACACATTCTTTAGAATGTTTTCCCTTTGAAAATAGAGCTCCATCAAGCTACCTCGTAACCTTCATAAAGGTGAAATTCCTCAAGCCAAGTTCTCGAGTTCCTAGATTCCACCTCTCCAAACTCCCAAATCACAAACCTCCTGAAATTATTGGACAGCCATCCATATTGAGCCACATCCACAATGCTCCATCAAGTTGTCTCATAACCCTTGTAAGGGTATAATTTTCAAGATCCTCAATCTCCCTAACTAACTAGGCAACAATCCATAATGAGCTTCATCTACTCTAGATCCCTTCTTGTCTTCAAAGTGTGCGGCTTCTTTACGTATTCTCCATCAGCAGATTCTTCACCACTTTTAGCATCTAGTGGATCTTCAATAATGGCTACATTAACTTCATTTGGGATGTTTTTGAGCTTTCCCTTGAGAACATCATTGGCTCTAATGGTATTGGTCCATGTTGTGTGACCTCTTTTCTTGCAATAATAGTATCCAATCTCTCATTTATCTTTATCTAATCTTTTACAAAAGTTTCTTGAATGTAGTGCACTCTCATATTGAGGATTACCTTTTGTATCTTTTGTTCTCTTTTCTTCAGCTTGAAGAGTTGAAATCATATCTTCTAGAGATTGAGAATGTATTTGACTGAGAGTAAAAATGACATTACTAGATTTAGAAGGTAGACTATTTAATAAAATACCTTTGGCATCCTCGTCATCTATCAGAGCCTTAACTTCTGCTAGTTGTCTGATAAGAGACCTTAGATTAATTATGTGGCTTGACATAGTAACACCATCATCCATCTTGAAACTAAACAACTGAAGTTTTAGAGAAAATTTTGCATAGACTCCTTTTGCTCCAAATAATGTATTCAAAGTATCCCAGATTTGTTAGAAGGTTTTTTCCAAGTTGACGTGATGTAACTAGAAATAGCAAGGCCAATAATAGCTTTGGCTCTATCATCTTCGGTCTGCCAATCTAATAATTTAGTTGCATCTCAGTAATATTTCTTTCCCATTTCTATTCCCCACAAATTTTTACTCAGTTGCATTTGTATTTTAACTTTCCAACTTTGAAAGTTGAGACCAGAGTATTTGTCCACTGGAATTTCCATTCTAAAACTTTAATTTAAACCCAACACACAAAAATTGTGATGAATGCAAATAAAAAATAATACCCGGACTATGCCCTAGGCCACTTCAAATGTCCTCGAATCCAACTTGTATGAAATTGCTTCTAGAGTTGTGGATTAGTTTTATGTCTTTCTAAAAACACTTTGGGTGATTTTCACGATTTGCAACTTGCAAACATGTTTATGCCCTTTGGCAATTGTATTTATGCCCTTTCACGACTCTATTAAAACCTTCAAAGCAATATGAAAACATTTTGCCATTGTATTAAAACAATCTGAAACTCATATCCTATGCCCTTGCGACTGTTATTAATGGCAGAATATTTTTGATTAAAAAACAACTCTCTATTGATAAAGAAAATATAGTAAAGTGTTAATCATACAAAATATGTGTGGTATAAAAGCACACCCCAGAATCAAAATCGGGAAAACACTTACATCGAATTAATAGAGAATGTTCAATCAAAAAACGGGTAATAAATAGAAAGCACAAAAGACAAGACATTATGTGATAGCAACAAACATAGAGGCCAACAGAGGAGGCAGGGGAGGGTTGTTTAGTTTGCCACCCCACCCGCTAACACCAAACAACTAATCTAGGATGCCTCTCAACCATCTTGAGTATCATCTCTGTTATCTCACCTAGGAGAAATAGCCAAAGCGAGGTGAGGGAATTCATTGGAAGGGGGAACACCCCAAGTACCACCGCCAGAATCACTGCCACCATCACCGCCAAGGGGGAGCATCCCAGTCACTTCCACAAGCACCACCAAAGTCACCATCGCCAGTACTACCACCACCAAAGCGATTGAAACTACTCCTTCCATTGCCCCCACAAAAGGGAGAGAAATAGTTGAGAGCGGGGGCTGAAACTTTTGTGTGCTTCTGCGTCTACTCCATGAGTGGCGACAGGGAAGGCAACGGCCATGACCTCGAAGGGGATTGTCATTAATGGAGGAAACGGCAACTTCGAGGTTATGCCTTCAATGGCGTTAAAGTGGTGTCTTCAATGACAATGATTGTGCCTTAAAAAACATTTAAAACTCTCGTGTGTGCCCTTGATCGAACTGGATATCCTTCAAACTCTTTCTCCTCATTTTGAAGATCCCTTCGAGCACCAAGGGCTCTAATACTAATGTCAGAATATGTGGTGAGAGAAAGAGGGAAGAAGAATTAGAATGCACACATTATTCATTGTGTGTCTATCATTTTATTATGTAAGAGATGGTTACAAAATGGTTGAAGTAGTTACAACCGTTTATTAGTCAATACTTAACTAATATTAACATAATGCTAAATTATAAGCCTTATATTCTAATAATTTCTTGTAATGTCCCTTTTTTCGAATTGAGGCCTAAATATGGACTTCTTGTGATTCCCTTTTCGTGGCAAAGAAGAATTATTGAACAAGGAAAGGAATTGCATTTTTATTTCAGTTTTCTTTATTAAATTTAATGGTTTCTTTTAGTGTTTCCCTTTATAAGGCAAGTTGACTGTGATTGGGAGATTCATAAAGGCAAATTAAATGATAAAAGAAGCTTAAAGAGGTTAATCCTCTTTTATTTAGCCTTTTGCGCCAAGGGAAGGATATAAAAGGGAATAAAGGGCTTCATTTGCAATCATCTTCGCGCATTTTTCATATACAATTGGTTTGTTGGGCTAGTTGCTCACTACCTTTCCACTTGAGAACGAAAACCCTCTTGGGTGGCATCCAAGGAAGACGGAAACCTTCCTTGTGGCTTGGTGGAGGACGGAAACTCTCCATTTTGAGTTGAAGAAATCAAGAAGGATTGCAAAGGCTTTACATCATTTTTGGAGCTCTTCCCTACGAGAACGACTAGGATTTGAAGCTGGTTTGGTGCTTTCTATGGCATAAATTTCAAATCTGATTTTATATTCTAAATCTCCATATTTTATAAGGTCGTAATCTGAACTTGGGTGAATTTCAGTGGTGAATTTCAGTGGAGATTTACTATTTTTCCTAGCCCTCAGTTTGGCAGGACTGCTGCTGTTATGAATAATTAATTTCCGTTGTGTTAATCAAATATTTCTTCAACCTTTTGATGTATTTGTGATGTATAAATATTGTTGTGGCTAGATAAATTATTTTGTGGCATTCTACATTGATTTGCATAGTGAAAAGTGGACTTGAATCTCCTAGGCAGTTCACTGCCCTAGGAGATCGCTGATTTTGAATTGGTTAATCGTTCTAATTTATTCTTAGCTACTTTCAAATTGTTGTGTGTGTACTTGAAGGTGTTTTCAGATCAGATTTAATGGGGATAGTTAGTAAACCCCTTTTCTCCATTTCCAGCCCTAAAAGGGACATTACACTTGTATAGCTTGGATAGAGTACCTAAAGATAACATAGAATTTGCCTTGACAAAGAGCTCTAACAAGGATATTTGTTAAAGTTGTGTCAGTTTGATCCAATTTTCATGATAAAGCAAAAAAGTGAGAAAAAGCTAAAGAAAAAACGGTTAGCATATGCAAAGAGAAGAAAGAATTTAGAGAAAGTTGAATGCACACTCAGACAAGTGTGACAGTGTTTATTATATAAGATGACGTGGTTACAATTTGGTTGAACAGTTATTAACCGAATAACAAATATATAACCGCACTATAGGCTATATAATGCTCTATATTTTAACACCCCCTCTTAATGACTAAACCGGAAACAAGACCAAGTTTGTCCTAAAATTTTACAAATGTCCTGAAGCCCATATGTTTAGTCATTAGATTTAAAGACTGTGACATAGGTTGTACTTCAAAATCAGCAGTCCATGATTGTGTTGCGGTTATCGAATGGAGAACCACAAAACAAAAATTTGGTCATGCGAACAAAAGATATGGCAAGTGGTCCACTAGTTCTTTGTTACATGATTCATTGACCAGTGATGAATCATCAATGGATGAGAGTGTCAGCCCCATCTACAAAGTGCTAGAATCAGAACCTCGGAGAGGTGGATTTAAAAAAAAATTCTAGGCTTGTGTAGCCTGTTGGAGTTTGTACAGAGATTCAGTGATCATGCAATCAAAGTCACCTCAATCATGTCCTTGCAACACCATGTAGTGCTCATCCAGCTTTCTCAATAAGAGAAATGTGACCATTTGTGCAATAGGAGTTAGAACCAACTCTGCAATAGTAGGAGAAATGTTGGGCCCTGCAATTGACTAAGTCCCAAGGAAGAAGTCAAAGCGCAAGGGAAAGGCGCACAGTAGAAGAGGTTGGCGCACGCAAGAGCAAGAAGGTTTAGGGACTTCGCCATATTTTGAAGGAGTTGTCGCAGGAGAAACACGTGAAAAGCCCGAGTAGGTGTGTTGAATGGATAAGGTGCCAACCTGGATCCTTGGAGGTCATGAAAAGAATATTCCACGTAAGGGATATTCCCAGGATGATCATTACACATAGTGGAGGCATTTGCAAGTTGACATAGGCATTCGACCATGGAGGACCACACTTCCACTTGGCATGTGATCTGCTCATGAGGGAAACCAAGGCGATGCATCCAGATCCTATTTAAAGAAGTGCTTAGGTCCGAAATGAAGAGAGAAAAGGGTGAGAACGAAGTGCTAGGGAAATGAAGGGTTAATGAGGGTTTTAGGTAGTGACAAGGTGCTACAGAAATGCTTGTAAGAAGGGATTTGAAGCATTTTAGGCATGGATTTGTGTATGAACAAGGGTTGTACTGGGTAGAATAGCTAAGAACTCTCTCTCTACAGAGTATTTTTGTAGGGTTTAAGATAATATCCCTTTATGTATTCGGTCTGTATGACCCTCATGATGTAATGGAGCCATTGTAAGTGTTTATAAATCAATATATGTTGTGTGATTTTGGTTATTCATGCTCAAAAGTGTAAACCCTTATGTTCTTCATATTATTCTAAGTCGGATCTAGTTTCATTATGCTTATTTACAATGTTCATTTCCATTTATGATGCATATGTGCATGAATCTGTTGTCTGTATCTTATGTTTTTGAGTGAATGTCTATGTTTCCATTTTTGCAACTTGTTCTCCATCAATGGTGGACCATTCTCGCGAAGCTCACATAAAGGAGGGGCTCGGTGCCCGCACGCGCCTCAGGTGAGTGCCCAGTGTATGTTGAGTGATAGGCCGGCGCGCTTGGGGTAGAAAGAAGGTATATGAAGAAATGACTACAAGAAATAACCATCTCCGTTTCATTTGTCTCAGCAGTGGGAGAAATAACTATCTCCGCAATAGGAGTGAGAACCAACTCCTCCTGATCTATTTGCTCATTTATCCCCCCTATTGGGAAAGATCGTTCACAACACAATGAGCAAATTGTTCATGCTCTATTGTCCTTCGTGTAAGTACCTCTGAGAGAGTGGCTTGGTATGCCATCTCACCATGCACCGTCAATGCATCTGGAATAGTGGAGTCTCCATCCACAACAAATTGTTCTTCAAAATGAGGAAATCCGTCCTCCCAAGGCATGTCTGTCTCCTGTACATCTAGTATAGTGGATATTCCCTCCAGAATAAGTGCATGTAGGTTGATTGTATCCAAATCAACAAATCTGTGAGGAATGGCTTCCTCCGAAGGCATTGTAGCCTCCTACACATCCTGTATGGTGGAGTTGTCCTCCACACGTGTATTCATGTTGATCGTAGTAGGATCAACAAGTTGATATTGGCCATCTTGCCTAATACCAAGGGCAATCATTCGTCTTCGTTACATATCAAAAACAATACACTTCTTCCCACATAAATCCACAAAAATATTAGGATTTTCAGTTAATTGACGAATAGCTAAAAGATTCGTTTGTAAAGAAGGTACATATCTAACATTCTGTACCAACAGTTTATGAGCATTATTCAATACAATGCATATATCTCCTATCCCTTCTACTGCAAGCGATTCTCCGTCAGCTAATACTATTGATTCAAAACAGATATTTGCAATAAATAAAACATACCAGTCCCTACGACATGAAAAGTGTGCGGATGCACCAGAGTCAATGATCCAGCAACTAGCACCACTGTCATGCGAGCATGATGTCGTAAGACAAGAAAGAGCATGCCTGTCATCCAAAACCCGTTCTTCTGCAACTACTACCACATGTTCCTCATCACATGGCTTTTTGTTTTGTTGCGAAAGATCATACTTCCACTTCCAACAATCCTTCTTAAGGTGCCCAACCTTGTGACAGTAATAGCATGTGGCATGATATTGAGTCGATGACTCACCAGAATGACGTCTCCACTTTCCTTTTGACTGTGACAAGAGCACTTTTTGATTGGTCACAATTAGATTTTGCCTGAATTTGTCTCCGCTCCTTTTGCAATAGGTAGTAGCTCACCTTGTCAAACGTTGGAGTTTGAATTTCAACCATTAAATGGAATGCCTCCATAAATGACTCATACAAAGAAGGTAAGTTGTTCAAAACCAGAGCCACCATATCATCGGCATCCACCTTTTTGTTGATGGAAGATAATTGGTCTCGGAGGTCTTTCATCCGAAGTAGGTGCTCAAACAACGATCCACCTTGTAATTTTACGGAAAAGAGCACATTCTTCAGGTATAAAACCAGACTCTTCTCTGACGTCTGATATTTATCCCTCAGACTGGCCCACGACGTGCTAGCCACAATAGCATTCCGCACTTCTAATATCATATCATCTGACACAGATATTTTGAGGAGCAATAACGCTTCCTTATGATGTTTGTCATAATCCGCAAATTTTTTCGCTGGTCGAGCTTCACTACCCGTGATTAATGTATCACAATCACAAAATTTTGCAAGTGTTAAAATCTTATGGCTCCATACATTGAAATTTGTACCTATTAATTTTTGCATCTCTGACAAAGTCAAGTGTGAAATAGTTGCCATTTTATTATTCCAAAGTAACGGAAATAATAAAATAATATGTTTATTCTAGCAAATATTGTGAAATTAATTATGCAAATATAAGGTGAATACCTTTGTTGCAAAATGAATATTATTTTAGCGTATTAATTCACCAACCTTCTTTCAAAAGGAAGAACAGGAAACAACTCTCCCTTTGAGTCTTTCTGTCGTGACTTTGCCTTTGTCAAAACAATTCTACCTCTGTCGAAACGACTTTGCCTTTGAGGTCTTTGCTTGCGACCACATAGGACTGTTATTGGCCCACACGACTATTCCACATGGTTTGAATTTGCGACTGGGTATAGCCACGACTGTACTCAACGTATTTCCACACGACTGGGTATTTGCTTTGCCTTTAAATTGCCCAAGTTTCTCTCCCCACGACTTTGTCCAACGTATTGCAGGAATGAAACAAATTGTGCCCTCACGTTTTTCTCTTGTTCTGCCCGTCGCAACTGGACTTTGCCTCGAACCAAGTTTTTTCACAAAACCAACTAGTATTTTCCCTTGTCTGCCCTCGAATCACAACTTTTGGGCCTCACGAATGCCCTAGCAGCTGCATGTCAGTTGATAAACATGACTAATGATTCATGTGTCTTTTGCCCTCCAAAAAGACAGTCTTCGACAATAATCAGCGAAATAACTTCTTCAGTTTGTGCCCTACTAGGGCTTCCCCAAACTTCCAATTCATGCCTCTTGAAAAGGCTTCCTCGAAATGCAAACCGATCGCTCTAATACCAATGTTAGCATATGCAAAGAGAAGAAAGAATTCAGAGAAGGCTGAATGCACACTCAAACAAGTGTGACAGCATTTATTCTATAAGAAGAGATGGTTACAGTTCAGTTGAACAGTTACCAACCGAATAACAAATATATAACCACATTATAGGCTACATAATGCTCTATATTTTAACAAAAACTGCAGTTGCAAAACTTAAAATATTAGCCTTAACACTCTATACAAGTAGTGCACTAATGCCAAATCAGCTATCCTTTATAATAAGAACACACCACGGTATCGCGAGATTATAAACACAAGAATGAGCATAGTGAATATGCAGTAGCAGCAATATTTCCTATGATGTGTTTCAGTAGAACAATTTAATAATGAATATATAAACAGGTCGGAAACATTAAAGTAAGCAAAAAAGAACAGTTAAAAAAATATGGAGGAGCACATTGAAAACTCGCCTTTGATTGAACGAAGAACCATAGTATTGCAAGACATAGCTCTTGCAAAGCCAAAGTCACAAAGCTGGCAAGAAACACAAAATACCATTTAGACAAATTTATAGGAGGATTAACTTAATAGATATGCTATCATAGATCCTTATTAAGTTTTCACTTTTAAGTCCAACTTCAACAAGAATCCTTGAAAACCGAACTTATAAACTTCAGATCAATAAAATAAAACTGAAACATTAACAGGCCATAATCAAAAATGTGATGCAAATCTACAGCCTTAGCAACACAAACATATAAACTACAACTGTAGAACAAAGCTTCTAGAAAGACTGTGTGAGATTTTTTATCAATGTTTCAGATCATCCTATGTAATCCATAATCACAAAATAGACATGAATTGGGGTTCTAGACTTACAGCACATTACATAAATGATTTCAGCAAACACAAAGATGCTAAAGGGGATCCACCTGAGGGGAAACGATAATTAATAAAGACTAGCCACCGAAAGATTAGCTGTTAAACAACAAGCCCTTAACAAAAATTTCAACCCATTAATTTTACTTTCAATTCGTAATATCAAAATATTAGTTAATTGCTCTCTTTAGGTTTAGTCTCTACCCTAAGTTTATGGATTATAGGTCTCCACGAGAGGCTTAAGCTTAGTCCCTCGTCATTATTCAAATTGTTAGGATATTTACCGATCTCTTCCGCTTTTTCAACCTTCTCTTCAAGTAGTGATCCTTTTTCACAGTTGCCTCAACTTTTTCAATGCAAATGTTGTGTTTAGTCTTCTTAGAGTGTTAGAATTAGATGTTAGGTGTTTGAATCTTGCATGCGAATATTATCTTTGATCTTATTGTCAACATTAGTAATCAGTTGTTCTAGTTCACAGTGATCAAGCTCTGACTATCTACTTGCTCATGTGTGTTCCCTTTTGCATGTTCTTGTTTGGCTAACTCAAACTCCGTTTTATTTGTGTTGGTTATTCAGCTTTCCTCTTCATGCAACATTAGGCTCTGTTTTTACCTAACTCTTGCATGTTCTTTCAGTCCATTCCATTCCACTCCTTTCTTTCATTTCATTCTATCTCCTTCATTCACTTTTCTTCCATTGATGTTCCAAAACACCCCCCACATACAATTTTGAATGTACAGACGTAAATACAGTTTTGGTTTTCAATAAAGGCAGCCTCACCTTCATTGAGGAGGGACTTCGTTCCCACACTGTTGCATGTCATTTGCATGCGTGCAAATCCATATGCTAACATGTTCTAAGTCACAAATAATTTCTCGGCAATGATGACAGTGAGTAAAACTTACCCTAATGAATTAGGGCCGCTGCCTCCGTATTCTCTGTCATTCTGCAACTGCAGTTCTACCTGCACCTGACTTAGACTGGCCGCCAACCAGCTCACCTCCCTGATTTCCCTTCCGTCTCCTTAGCATGGCTGCAGGCATGGATCCCTCTGTGTGGATCTTGCATCTCAGGCTGGAGATTCCTGTTCTGGTGCCTCTCTGTAATGGCTGCCCTCATTGATCTCTCTCCAAGCCTTCCTCCCTTCCAGCATCTAAGCCTGCCCAATGGCCGCTCCCAAATGAGCTCAGGATCTCAGCTCCTGATCCTTCCTCTCCTTCAACTACACCTAGGTCAACCCGCCAACCTTTCTACATTCCCCCCTCCAAAGATTGCACCTTCCTCTTCACAGCAGTCTTTTTTTCTCCCTCGTGCTCTTGGGATATCATAGCCTTCTTCGTTGCAGTCTTTTACAGATGCCCTGAAGGTGCCTATCTTTGTTTCTTCTGCTAAATCTTGTGAACAGTGGCCTAGAGGTAGTTTTGTGGTGGAAGTTGCAAATGATATTCCAATTGTAGATTTGGGTTCAGAAGTTGTGGATCAGGTCTTATACAAGTAACATGGCTTGGTTTATAGATTTAATGGTTCCTGGCCCAAACTCTCTGAGCTACAGGAGTGGATTTCTGCCTCCTGGAAACCCTTGCTCTCTCGTGAAATCTTCATCTACCCCTGTGCTACGGACTTCTTTATTGTGCAATATGATTCTGTAGAGGATCGTAACCACAATCTTCTTGCAGGTCCCTGGTTCTGGGGTAATGCAGGTCTATGCGTAAAACCTCTGTTCCCCTCTTTTGAACCTTCTCAGGATTATATTTCATTTGCCCCAGTTTGGGTGAGGGTCCCAAACCTCCCCCTTCAATTCTGGAATTCTCACAGCTTACATGCCATCAGGAATGCACTCAGGAAGTTCCACTTCTTTTATCATGACATGGCTCGGCAGCATATAACAACTTTCACCCGGCTGCATGTTGAAATCAACTTTTTCAAAGGCCTGCTGGATAAAATTTGGCTTAAGGTAGAGGATTGAATTTGGAAGCAATAATTGGACTATAAATAGGTTGCCTTCAGATGTAGAGCTTGTGTATCTCTTGGCCATTTAGCAGTGGTATGCCCTAACAAGCAGTCTATGAAGCCTGTTGATCCTGGGGGTAAAAGGAAAAATGGTGGGAAATCCTGGTCAGCTTGGTGGCAGAGTGCTGAGGAGCGGCACCACTTGGTGGAGCCTTGTCCCAAGAATCACGCTACCTATTCCTCACCTTCCTCCCTTAAGGATGAGGCATATCTCGCTGCAGGTTTGTCGCTAGACTGTAAGGTTGTTCCTTTAGAGAGAGTCCTTTTGTGCCCTGGGGAGCAATTTGTCCTCCCATGCGGGATGAGCCACAAGCCTCCTCTCCTCTTCCGCAGGCAAATGATCTCATGGACTCTCCAAAGCAGCTGGTGGTTGAATTGACTTCTGCTCCCTCAGCTTTCTCAAGTCCTCTGCCTCCTTGCCCTCTAAAGGTCCTTGCAATGGGGTCCCCGAGCAAGGGTGGACAGGTCAAGAAAAGAAAGGAGCAAGGAAATTTCCGTTTCTCAGCGTATGACACTTCGATCAGAAAAAGTTCTAGCCTAATTGCAATTATGTTTCTCTCTTCCCCCGCTATGTTCTATGTTTTTTTTCTCCTCTCCTCAAGCTTCTCTTCTTCCTTTTTCTTTGTATTAGTTCTCTCCTTTGTTTTTTGTCATTTGTACTTTCAGCTATTTAATTTCAAGGGTGAGGACCCCCAATAGAAACCCTTGTTTTAATTATCAAAAAACTTTTTGGCTCATATTTTTATATAACTAAACACTTTCGGGCTTGATGAGCCAGCCAACATTTTTAGGCAGTTGGTTCAAAATCCCACCTTTTTGGTTAATGCATCCACATTAATCATATTTTTAGGTTGTAATTTGTATGTGATAAATAGGTTGTCTCAAGCAGTGTCTTTGAAAGAAGCTTGTTCTCTCTAATAGTTGGTCAGGCTATGTTTCTGGAGTCTCTTCTCTTGGTCAGTTCAAAAGGCTTTATCTCTGGCCATGTTCAACCACCCATTCTGCTCTTGGAGTTGGCAGAAATTGGAAACCAAAGCTTCATAAGAAAGTTCTCTTATCTCTTATGTATTGTATCGTCTGTTTCAACAATATGATAGCTCTATTTTATATGTATCATTATTGAGAATTCATACAGTTCTTCCATGATTATTTTGTTTTCCTGTTTTAAAAGAACCAGAAGTTAACAATTTAGCGGGTAGTTTCCAATATCTTTTTTGTTCAGTTAATTTTTCCAGTCCTTCAGTTCAGATCTCGGCTACTACAAGCATAGAGCTTTACAGCACTAAGTATTTCAGTCTTTCAGTTTTCTCAACAGTTTTAGATATCGTATTTTCAGACGTTTCACGTGTACCAGATTGGAAGAAAAAAATCATAGGCACAGCTTTTGCACGAGCTTTATGACCATCTATATCCTTTATGTCTAAAACCTAAACAACAATGTATCTGGATTTCTTAAAGCTTTAGCAAATTACAAAAATCTGAGTCTTGTATTGTTTAAAAGCAGACGTGAGAGTTTTCACTATGGAGGTGCTTGGAATGCCTAACATGCTCTTCAAATGGTGTATAATTACATTCGGTCCTATAAGGACCTTATCAGTTGGAGGCTCCAGTTATTTCCCCACTTTAATCAGCAATCTAACTAGAAAATTCTCCTAATATTCATTGCATTCAAAATCAGAGGCTTATTCCCTTTTCACCACTTTTGAAGCTACATTTGAACAGTAAAGAAGCAAGAAAAAGAAAATTATTAGAGCTAAAAATGATGCTGTGAACATATCCAGAAATTTTGATAATTTTATGCAAAATTCAGCAACATCGACCAATTTAAAACCCCTAAAAATACAGAGAATAATGGGATGGAAAAAAGAATACTGTCACCATGGAAAAGAACTAAAGTATAACCAAAGTAAGGACAATCTGGATCACAAATTCTAGGTAGAAGTTGTCAATAGTGTCACGAGTAATCTTATCATGCAATAATTACATTATTAGGTGTTATCTTTATAAAAATAAGTCGTAAACTCCATCATAAGGATCAATAAGAAATGCATTCAACTCTTTCATCCATAGTCTGTTCTAGCTCTTATTTAAAAAAATTCAAAGCCAGATGCAATAAAGTTGTTTCTTGCCTTTGGCATTAGAGGACATCAAAATATCTAACAAATATTTTGTCCATTGGCATTGAAACCCATTTAAATAAATTTCACCAAGATAACATAATAAGGTAACATTGTGCCAGCTAAAGATTTCAATTGTAAATCTTGTTTATTCTTTACCTTGACAATACCTCCAGCTCCAATAAGAATATTTTTGGGGCTTCATGTCACGATGTATGATACGATGAGAATGGAGATAATATAATGCCCTCACCTACATGTTTACATTCAAATAAATACTTGAATACCTGAACAACAAAAAATATTGTTTGAAATAGGCATACAATAACAATCAACAAATCTCCCTCCTTAACAAGCTATCTCATTCTGAATGTAACTCATAATCTTAATATTTTAAAATTGAAATATGATAAGCAACTATATCTTGCAAAGGATCATGGGTAGAATTATCCAAGCAATGTTCAACTTCAAACATAAAAACCGGGACTGAAGTAGCTCCACAAAAGCAACGTGTCGCATGAAAAGAAAAGGATGTACGGAAGATAGTATATTTGGCATTAATTGTGGTATGGCAAAGTTTGTGTGGTGAGCCTTTCTTTTATCACTGAAAATCACATCATAGCTGGCAACAGGACCGAGACATAACATGAAAATCATTTTTGTGGCATATTCACCAGCAGAACCTAGACTACCAAGGGAGGTAATTTGATAAACAGATTGTATGTCACTTAATCTCGAGCCAATTACATTTAGCCTTTTGGGAGATTAGTGTATGGGCGTATACTTCCAGATAGAAAAAAACAAATTTAAAAAGCATCAAAAAACGTTCTAAAATTTAGCTTTGTCAATGCTGTACAATTTTTAGAAAAGACAATATACCCAGCTGAAAGTATACTTTCCATAGTCTAAAATGAAGCGTTCCAAACTTATAAGAAGCATAGATTTCCTTGTAGCTACTAATGCATAAAACAAAGAATAAAATACCAGTTGTTTGGCAATAGCTTGAACTTGTGCTTCAGGAAGGCATTTATCATCTTCAAGAATCTCAAAAAGTTCACCCTAACATCAAAATTGAGAAGTCTGTCAAAACATATTTCTATTGTTTTCGAACCAGGATTTCAACACCAACTAGACTTTGAAATACCAAAAACAACTAGAATGAAATTGCTATGGTAATATGCTACATACCTGTGCAAATTCTGTCACAACGCAAAACTCCTGCGGGCTTTCAAATGCGTCTAACATTTCTATGATATTCTCATGCTTCAATTGGCGTAATATCTGACAAGAATTAAAACACTTAAAATCACATTACAAATGTGCCATCAACATATTATCTTTTATAGAATTAGCAAATGTTTAGTGGGAAAGAATAAAGAAAGAAAGAAATTATATAATGTCCGCAAATGACATCAATTTTTAGGAAAATATTTCCATAAAAAATAGTAGTTCAGTCATTAAATTTATACTATTTAATGTCAAAGCTCTCAATTATAGCAGAAAAGAAATAAATGGAATTAATAATAATGAGTCCCCATATTCCAATTTTGTATCAGATAAACTACTGTACCAACAATAATGATGACCAGGGTCCAGAAGTATAGATAATTTGATAATGAACTTGTTAGGTTTACCTCTAAAAAAATTTTAATACTTTAAAACACAAATGGAAAATAATTGTTTTTCCCCACCTTGAAACAACATCCTTGACAAATTTAAGGTTTCCATTTACACGACTCAATAAGCTCAATTAACATAAGTATAATGTAAAAGCATCACACACATGTGGAAGCTCTAGAAAATCTTTGTCATGTGGGCTCTTGATTTTCTAGCAAATCATAATAAATTCATTTTCTAGGGTGCTTGAAAAATACAAATACAAAAAGCATCCTTTAAGAAACATTATTCTGGTCTACAAAATCTATGCCACTACATATATGGAATTATTAACACATAAAATTACAGGTGTGTTGGGTGACATCGTAGCACATAGACCTTGAATTACATATCAATAGATCCACCAGAGAGTATTATAGTAGATACCAATAGAGTGTATAACAGCATATTCCACCAGAATTTGTTAATTAGTCAAACATGGGCCACATTGGATGCACTAGGAGCAATAAGTTATGCCAGCAGTGAAACCAACATAGGCAGTAAGATATATGTCTGCATCCAAATAAAGCATAGAAATGATAGAGGTGTGTACTAGAAATGATACAAGTAGCCATTTCTCTATAAATGGGCACCTGATGAAAAAACAGAGCTAGAAACCATTCCCATCACATTTCTAGGCTAGAAATTTCACCAAGTTTCTCAAGTAAGAGATATGTTTCTCAGCCCAGTAAACAATTAGCATGTCTTAAAAAATTTAGAATGTCTCTTGCCTACAAGCACTTCAAAAATAACAGTGAAATAAAAAGAACAACCCATTGTTTTAATGACTCTTCACTTGCAAAAGGTGTGTTTCGATCGTCCTAAGAGACCTCGTGACTTAAAGAGTTTGAGGATTTAAATGTACTATGGAGGAATTGGGAATGAAATTTGAGTTTCAAAGGAGCAATCTTGTAGCTAGAAACTCCCTAAAACAATGTGGCAGAGGATTCACTTGTGCCAGAAATAGTTCTTCAAATTTAATGCCAATATTTTTTAGGCACTCATTTTATTGGGTTTTACATTTTCACAGCTCTGTCTTCTTCAATTTTTTGCATCAAAATTGCACTTGTACGCTCAAGCACCCATTCTACAGCTTCAAAAGCTAAACCCTCCTCCATCCCAAAACAAAATCAATCAAAACATAAGCCAAAAAGGCATTTTAGCTTCGTATGGTGGGGAACCAGATGTCAAGGACCTAATGGATCCACTAAAACAAGGGTTCAGTTTTAATCTTTATTGCAACACTAAAAGTAACAGTTCAGTAGCACAAATGTAGTTCCACTTTACATATTACAGTAATATTCCTCTCGATTACAAATTAAAAAATATGAAGCTTTCCAGAGACTAGAGAAAAATTAAAAACACAATGAACCTTAAAGAGCTAACACAAATCTAAAGTAACGATTCTAAGACAGAAAAAAGAAACAGCCAGCCCATGCAGATTCATAAAGCGCGCATCTGTCCACTGTTCCCTAATGGAATATTTAAAACGAAATACAAATGTTGATAAGAATTAATGTAAAAACTTCATATAAGAATCAAATATGCAATGGAGAAATAAACCATAATGATCCAAAATCGATCAGCTGAATTAATTTAACTCTGTTCTAAATCAGTTGCAACACACTCAAAGAAACTCTATAGCACTAACGAGTCAAACTTTGCATAACGAACACTTGCAAATATAAAACCATGGATTCAGAAATCACCAAAAATCAGCAATAAATCACGTCACAGACAGCCAGCAATAAATCTTTGCAAAATTTGCGATAAGTTTCAGGGCGATTAATCACCAATTTTAGGCAAGTAATTTTGTCACAACTTGCCAAAAATCAGTTGTGACAAACATAAAATCAGTTGTAATTTCTCTGCAATTTTTCTCTTCGTTATTTCTCTCTCTGTAAATGGTGTGACTGCCTGCTAGAGTTTCACCTTGTCATCATTGTCTGCTCACAATTTTCACTGGTCAAACTTCAAGGAGTCAATACATACTTTTCTGCATTTTCACTTTTCATTGTTCAAACTTCAAAGATCAAGCCTCATCTTCAAGCCGTCAAGGAATACAGCAGCACAGCCTACAGGGGTAACAGGTTACAAAACCACAAGTATTTATATTTATTTTCAATGTCCACGAGTCATAGTTGCATTCACTTCTCGTGTCATTTAATGTTTTACATTTAATTGAAGTTTATTTTAAAAATTTAAATGTTTTTTTAAAGTACCGATAAAGTTGCTGAGTAGTGCCAATAAATTGCCGAGTCATGAGTTCCGAGTCAAATTTTGGGCTGCCAAGTACAACTTTTTGAACTATGCATAAAATTGTATTGTTGCGGGTACTGTACAGAATAACAAGAGGAACAAAAACAAACACATACAGCTCAAGTAAATTATGTCTCCCGTAAGCAAGCTGGAAACTAGCCATGTCGTCTACAAGCTGGAAACTAGCAGAGTTTGACAGGTAGATATGTACTGCCAGATTTGTCAAATACAACATAGGTGAAGAACAATTGCTCAGATGAGAATATGAAGCAGTTTGTAACCCGAATTGGGAATAAATCTATCGATTGGGCACTTGCAATGCGATCATCTTCATCGAGAATGAAATCAACTGGCATCAAAGGAGTTGTACGCATTCCACCAGAATGTAAAAGATAGTATAGAGATGTTTGAGAGAGTTGCACAGCAGACCAAGCAAGGAGAAGCATTTTAGAGGTGTTGATGTGATCAACAATGTTTTCTATGGCTCCAAAGAAAATCAATGGCTCATAATCTTGCTGATTATAGTTGAGATAAGGAGGCATAACCATTTCCAAGCAGGAGTTTTACCACATTGGGTTTATTTAAGATATATTTTATATCCCTCTTGTTGTGAAGTGTTTGTTAAATTTTTTATTTCCTTCATGCTGATTTCATTTCCAGCGTTTAAGCAAAACATTGCAATGATATGTTGAATTAATTTCAAACAGGCTTCTAAGTTTAAAACAATGTTACCTAAAACTCCGGGACAGCAGGATGGCCGCACGTGGGGTCGGAGTTTCCAGGAATGCAAAAAACATCAAAATTTCAGGATGGCAAGGGGAGCAAAATAATATATAAAACCATAAATATTAAAATTATTCAAATAAATTTTAAAAAAATTATGAATAGCAGTCTGTGGTAATCCATCATGTGCATTTGTGCTCGAAAATGTATATATTCATACGTCACTCTTGATTCTTAATATGTCTTTGTAATACAATGCAATCGCATTATGGTTAACCAGTAAACGTTTTGATCTATGCCTTATTGCCTTTATTATCTATACAACCTTTCTCTTCGTATAGAAATATACATACAGACTTTTTTAAGTTATTGGAGCTTCCAAAGTGAATTTTAATCAGATTTATAGTTATACGTACAAACATATTACTTTTTTTTTAATAGAGATGAGTGGCTTCCAAAAACAATCTTATACTACAAGAGTGCAATTTAAAAATCATTTTTAAAGAGAAAACAACAAAGAAATCATTTTTTAAAGAGAAAACATCAAATCTCCACCTGATGTGTGTTGGTTTTAGCAGCAAATTGCATTGTATCAGCACATAAGTAAAGTTAAAACTGTATTGATTATGGATCACCACATCAACAAGATGCTATTAAATTAAGAATTTGGGAAAGTGAAACAGAGAAGGGAAAGTGTCTAAAACTTAGCAGCTAGGAGGAAGGCAAAATAACAAATACACAAAAATAGCACATAATAAACAATAATATGTATTTTTGTTTAAGCTAAAATTTCCATTTGCATTACCTCAATTTCTTGCCTCAAATTTTCGATGTCTTTTTCACTCTTTCCATGTTTCAGAATAAACTTCATCGCAACAGTCTGGAAACAAGAAACTATTATTTACTGCAGCTAATAAATCCTTATCGACTCTGAATAAGTGAAGTAAAAAATTGGGAATTAACTCTTACAGAATATAATCCATGGGACATACTAACCTGTCCTGTGTACTTCCGCCTTCCTTTATACACCTTTCCAAAAGATCCTTCACCAACTAGCTCTATAACATGATAATTTTCCACACCCATCCTATAACAAATAACTTATCGAAAATGCAAGATAAGTTTATCATATTATTATAAAAAACATATAAAACAATGAAAATTGTCAGCCAACATCTGTAAACAAGATCATCACCACAATATTTTTTAATGTATATTCACTGTGTTATAAGCTTCGAACTAGTTCAGATATCTTTATATACATCTATCTAAAAGACACCAGGAGATATCACATTATAACCTAAGTCACAAGTTTCATGTTAGAGTTCATGTTCGACGAGGATAAAGTGCGGTGAACTTTGAACTTTTTCAATAAAGTTTGGCATACCTTTGACATAGATTATAAGTTCATAGCATATAAAATGCTATTCAATGAATATCTTAAACCACAATTGATATAGGATATCAGTTGAAGAGACATTTGATATCTCGGTTGGTCATCGTTGGAGGCATTCTAACTATATATCCTCAGCATAATGATATGCTAATAATGACTAACAGTAAATCATATAGAAAAGACTATATACTAAATGAATATTTTCCTATCCTAATAAACCCCAAAAATGTTAGGCGCATAAAAATAGAATATCATAGCATAGATGTATTTATCAATAATCTTATGGTGCGTGATTTTAATATCCTATTAATGCATTTTAAGATATCTTAGGTTTTATATATCTATTAGCATGTTGGAGCATTTCGAAATATGGAATGTATTGAGTCATCTTAGATATCAAAATATGGACTGTCAGACTATTTCAGATACATTTTCAAACATAACATAATGACTAACATTACATATGTTAAGATTTGTAATATTGGTACATGATAGTCATTTCTTGCCATAGATTGAAACATACAAATGGCATCTTTTAAAATATACATTTGAAATATACAGTCATTGGACTGAGGATCTGTATTTTTAATATGCCCAAATATATTTTACTACTATTGATATGTTTTTCCTCATTATATAATAAGACGATATATGATGTTGATGTGATACGATTACTAAATAAACAGGATGTCATTATTAAAGTCCATGTTTTTAAGGATATCTTCATGTATTTTGGATTTTACACCTCACTTAAACCTGAAAATGCAGAAATATGAGACCCAAAAAAGAGAGGGCAGATGGTAGAAAGGAGTAGCGGCAGTACAACAAAAGCTGTATTAAATTTATTGAAAATACTCCTTGTTTGGTATATTTGCATTCCAAAGCACCCTGATTTATGCAAATAACAGCAGTACAATTTTGGGCGAATAAGGGGATCAGTAGTGCCTCACTTGACTTATTTCGCGCTTCCTTCACCCCTTCTCTATTTCATTGCAATGATTTGTTTGATATGATTTAAATTTGTTTCTGTTTTTGTAACATGTATATATTTATATATGTTTTTAATTGTTTATTTATTAGGATATTATGATCAGCTGTTTTTAAGTCCGATTCTGTTTTTGTGTCGGCAATTAAAAATGAACACACTCACGAACATTACAGCCTGCAACCACCCCCCGCCTGTCACTGTAGAAATGCCTCTTGGGGTAGCTATTCTTCCCCTTAATACCTGCTGTTGTGGCTTTCGGATTAAAAAAAAGTTAAAAACAGAATTATTACCAAATCAGTCTAGGGCTAGAGCATCAAATAAATAGATTTCCTGTTAAGAAAGAGAAATCATACTAATATCCAAGGATGACCAAAGCGGGTATGTCAGACTTTAAAGTACAACAAGTTACAATTGCTAATCAGGAGTCCTAGACGAAACCCGAACCACAAAAGCAAAAGAAAAATGCAAATGCGGCACCAAGCAAACAGGCTAACAGACAGATTAAAGACTTTAAAAATGCAAATATAAAGCCCTACCTTGATAAACCCTCTTCGCTACTGAAGTTCCAACACTACTAGCGCAAACCCTCCAACAGAACCGGAAAAAAAATTAAGTGGCTCTTTAAAAATATATTCAAACTCTAATTATTGTACAGTTATGTTCCTACTGTAAGGGTTGTAAAATCACTGAACACCCAATAGAGTTCGGGATTGTAGGCTTCCGCTGACTGTTTGATTTTAACATTTTGAATTCCAAATCGTAACTATTTCAGGCAAAATTCAACTCGCATTTGCAGCAAGGAGGACTATATTAACTTTTGAAAGAGAATGTGAAAGACGTGTTTGAGCCGATTAATAAACAGATCCAGAAGTTATTTAGATGAATAACAGAGCATTTATTTGTAAGTAAAGAAATAATAACTTACTTTCGTCTGTGCCGAAGAAGTAATTCGCAAATGCAGCGGGCAGATCGAAAGAAGGGCTCCTTTAGCTTAAGCTTGAATGGATGGTTTGTTTTGATTTGCGAATAAGCGAAGGCGGGAAAATGGACTGTACTCAGCAAATGCAAATGCAAAATGTCAAATGCATTATTGTCGTTGTCTTTTGTCGATTTGACCTTTTTTGGTAGAATAAACGCATTACTTCTGATTTTATTACATCGAAGCCGCTTTTTTACTTACTATTACAATTTTACTATTCGAACTAGTTTCGCACGCTAGGTGTGCGATGGTAACGCCGAAAGATGGGGACTGAAGGAGTGGTAGAAAGGACGTATGCATAGGAAGCATGTGAAATAGGGCGAGGAAGAAATTACAAAAATAATATAGATGTGTAGAGAAGAAAGGGGAAGGCAAATAAAGGGTAAGAGAGCATATGATAAAGGAAGGAGGCAAAATTGTTAGGGGAGGTGAGCAAAAGAAGTTGAAGGAAGATTGTGTAGGCGAGATTCCTCGTGAAGGCGAGCTTGAAGGAGCAAGGTGGAGGACATTCTGGAGTAACGAGTGAAAGAAGGAGGAGGAGAAATTTGAATGGCGGATAAGGAGGGCACACGGGATATAGTTGTGAAGGTGAGTCCTTGTCTTTCAGTTGCTCCAATGTCGATGGTCGCTTGTTGCAGAGTGAGGCCTTGGGATTTGTGGATGAAAAATGCCCAAGCCATTTTCAGTGGTAGTTGCCTGCAGTTTCCCTCTAGAAATACTTGGAATGGGAACATTTTGTGGGTTGTTGGCATCCCAGTGAGGCCCTATGTATCGATCAAATTTGACCACTACAAATAAAGGCAGAGCAGGTGGTCCGAAAGAGCTTTCGTAGACAATATTTACGATGGAAACCTATGGCGCCATTAGCAAGGCCTGTTTTAACCCCACAAGTTTACAGAAAGCATGACTTTTTTGTTGATGCAAAGAAGGACTTTGTGTTTCAATTGATCGTCGTCAACTTCACCTGATTCAGCACGCCTTGTCTTTTGAGCAATTGATCTGGCAACAGGTAAGTTGAGTGATTTCAACATTTGAAGGTTGTGGTTGTCAACCAGGTCGTTTGTTGCAAATAGATGTGGTTGTTCTTTGAATTCATTTATTTCCTGTTCAGAGAGCTAAGAATCAGTTCTTGACATAAGCATCTCCCAATCTTGTAGCACATGGACAGAGTTGCGAATGTTGGCAAGTAGTTTTCGGAATGAAGCTTGTATAGGGGTGGAACCTTGTTGTCTGAACACAGATGTCAAGGAGATTGTTGTTGTGAAGTTCTTCCACAGGTTTGCACCGTAGGAGTTGCTAGCATAAAGAGGAATGTCCATGACGGGTGGAAGTTGGCCAAGGTCCCCAACAAGGATGACAGAACGGTTACCAAATTCTAATGTTTTGTGGTGAGGAAAAGATTCACGAAGGCGGTAGTCAATTTTGGTGAGAAATTTTGGGCCTATGAAACTCATTTCATCAATTAGAATGTATTGGATATGTTTAAGGGACTCTTGAAGAGATGATAAAGCTTGGTCATCCAAGGGTTTGAGTTCTTTGATAGGAATACGAAGGCATGCATGTATAGTGGAGGCGGAAATATTGAATGTTGCAACTCCAGTGGGGGCGAGAAAAAGGAGAGGTGATTGTCCAGGGGTAGATGTGGTGGCAAAGGAGGACCTCAAAGCATTTATTAGGAATGATTTTCACGTACCTACAGTGCCTTGGATTATTAGTTTCAGCAGAGGTACGTTGGCACAACTTGAATAATGGAGAAGAACAGTATCGAAAGCCAACTGTTGTTCTAGAGATAAAGCAAAGGCGGGCGAGGTGAGAGTAGTTTGTATGCAGGTTGGAACGAGAGTAGGCTTTTGATCTTCAATAAAAGTTGGGCCAATGGATTGCAAAGTAGGCGGTACGGTATGTTCATTCCAATTATGCATGGTGTCAAAGTCACGGAGACCTAGCATGTGGAGGCTATCAAGGCTGGAGGTGATGTCCTAGCTCGTACACGACAAAGTATCTGCCATTCTTACAAGATTTCAAGAGCTTTTAATGCTTCTGTGTTAGAGTTAGATAAATTTCGGAATGATGTGTGGAATTTGTCTCTGAGCAGGTAACATGCCACGACTTGTAACGGTTCTTGAAAAGGTTCCAGGCAGATATGGTTTCTTGAGGGGTGGAACCAATATCTACAAGGATAAGGCAAAAAGGCTTGTACAATAGGAGCTCGGACCAACAAAAAAGTTGGAAGGAAGGTGATTCTTGTGAAGGAATGCATTGAAATTTTGGAAAGACGCAAACAATAGCGGGGCATGATCGAAGCTTCCACTTATTACCATTACGATATTGTTGTAACTCTAGTCACGTGCAACTTCAATAAGGAAAGGGGCTCCATACTAGTAGGGCATGTCTTATAAGCATCAAAAAAAGGGATGTTTCCGGATCTTCGCATTTAGCTTCAACCAATCTACGTAAAAAAATTATTCCTACATTGAGTGTAACAAAAGCATGACTACACAATACAAGTGGTAATTTTAGGAGCATGTGGCGTGTTTCCTGTGCACTAATGTCGTGCTCAACGACACTTTCTGTTAGCATTTTTCTAAGTGCAATGTGCGAGGGAAAATCTGGATCTGAGCCTTTGGATATTCTAGAGAGCATCTGGTGGTATGTTTTTGACCTTTGTTCAGCTTTGGAAGCATATTTTGCAATGTATTTCAGGACTGCATGTTGGGATAGAATTGGCTGACAATCAATGTTGGCCCTCCATATGGATAACATTGCTTGATTGCATGTGTTCAAGCGTTCATCATTCCTGTAAGGGAGGTATTTAATTGCACCACTCTCATCAATGAACAATGCAGAACTAGATCTAGTCTGCCATGGTGCATTATATCAGCAATGAGGGCGGTTTTTTTTTACGCAGACAAGTCTGTTCAGAGCATCTTGTGTGACGATGAACATGATTAATTAATTCCTCTAAGTCATGAAGTGGGGAAGCAACAAGAATATCTGCAGAGGGCAACAAGCACGGATTGTCTTGGAGTGATCTGTGAACAAAGTCTGACCATGTGGCAAAAGACCGTGGATTCCATGCAGAAATGTACAAATCGAAGTATTGCGTAACTTTGTTTATAGATTTATTATTTGTCTAGTCAATGTTGTCGACGTCAGGAGCATTTACTAGCTAAAGAAAACCATGCACATGTGCAAATCCTCTATGTTGTCATTCATACATATGACAAAGAAAGGTTTACATAAGTATGTTATAACAAATGAAATGAGAAACAAAGAAATTGTTTACAAAAGTACGTTATAGTGAATGAGTTTAGGAGGAAGGGAAGTTTTTTACATGAACCAGTAGTCTCTCGCTCCAAGGTGGTTCTATAAGACCTCTTCACAAAATATAGTGAATCTTTGATGCAAGTAAGTAGCTACACGATGAGGATGAGAAACAATGTTCAACGTCCTGAAATGTTGTGCAGCCCGAGCGTCATCTGGGGGATTTCCGGGCATGATATTCTAAAGGTTTGGCCATTTTGTGTCTGCTACACTTAAAGTGAAGAAGAGCATAGGCGATCCCAATCATTCAATCACATCCGAGACTTCGCCTCTACTTTTTGACCAGAAGGAGCGTGTCCCTCGCAAGTTTGTACCAAACCTCATCAAAATTTCAGGCAGGAAATCATCCAGGAACTCTTGAAGGTGTTGTTGAAGTTCCCCAATAGTGGGGGGGATTCCATGCTCGATATTTTGCCTCATGAAGATTGCAGCCGTAGACTGACTTCTGTGTCGCATAATAAGATTAAGCAAGTAGTAACGAAACCTTGGGTGGGATCCAAAGCGGTTGTCATGGTAACACATCAAATGGAGGGCATACTCATGCATATGAACTTCTTTCATTTGGGGTTGTTTAAACATTGTTGCACCTGTTGGGAACAAAGTTGGAAAATCCACAGAGAAAAGACCTTCTGTGGTGTATTCATTAATTGGTGACGAGCCAACTTTTGGCCAAGGCAAAGTGAAGGGGCCATTGCGGTTATGTGAAAGTAGGTATTTCTCAATGAGTTCCTCTTTAGTACCAGTGTTATGAATGGAAGGAACGAAGGAGGATGTGTCTTAAGGTTGGTCATCAGTGGTGTTAAAGGGGCAACGCCAATGTACGAGGTTAAGAAATCTAGAGTTGGCAACTCAATAGGAATAGTGCGCAGGAAGGAGGATATATTTGTTGGGTCCAGGGGCAGTGAGGAGAGGGCATCATTATCGATAAGAACATCCTTGTAGTACGGTTCATTGGCAATTTTAAATTACAAAGTTTCCCATACACGGGACTTACTTACATAGAAATCATATTTTGTTTGTTACATACATGTCTTCTGTACGAGCATTAGGTCTAAATCATTTAGGCGACAGGGAAGGTATTTGGCAATGGAAGAAATGTTATGTGGGAAACTGATAGTGTGACAAGAGTATTTGTATTGGCCACCGTGCATTTGAGTAACTTGTAGAACAGGATTAATCCAAGAAATCAACATGTCTTTGACCTGAGTCAAAGATTTCATAACGACAGGTTGTGCGCCAAGGTCCATATTGTTCCAGGAAGAGAATCAATGGCCATGTCTTTCGGACTTGCATCTAATGCAAATTATTTTGCCACCATGGAGGATAGTTTTTATTCCTGGGTACAGTTCTAAACAAATGGTGCATGTGTGGATGTTTGACAAAAGGTCAATCCTGTGACGGAATCGACGTTGGGCCTCTACCTAGGAGGGAATAGGTCTAAAGGAAATGTTGTTTGGCGTAGGAACAACAGGTTGCTAAAAAATATTTTCAGATTCTAGATGGTGACTGGAAGTAAAGTTGTCACGAGAATGGGATGAATAAGGTCGTGCAAGTGAAGGAGAAGGATGCATAGTAAGAGTGGGAAAGGTATATGGCTGGAGCGGAAAAGCTAAATGATTGGAAAGGTCAAGGATGTGAGGCAAAGTAGATGGAGAGTTCAAGGATGGCTGGATGGGGGAAAAGTCATTCTGAATGGCATGAGGTAAATTGGGTCTTGAACAATTAGTTGTCATTGGGGGTGTCAGAAAATGAGAGATGTTTGAAGTGAAATGGACGAGGTTTGGGGGGTATGGTTGTGGAGGATGGGAAGTTTTGGGACGAAGGCTAGATTCTCTCGCCATTTGTTTGAGGTGATGAAATATTTCACGTTTGTGTGCGTTGATTTCATTTTTTCGCGACGCATAAACCTCTCTTCTCCTTTGTTTTTATTCAGGGGTCGACATGCTGAAGAATCCAGAGCCCTACAGAAATCAGAAACCAAAGAACGGAGTAAGAAAAAGTTTTGAAATGAAACATGTATGTATGAAACAAAGATAGAAAAATGATAATACATTTTTCAAAGCATTCCTTTGAACTACTTTTGTTATATCGAACCATTAGAAAGGTTTTAATTGAAATGGAAACAATCGCATGTTGTAAAAATGTATAGCGATCGTAAACATGAGAACAAACAAATGTGAATCTTCAGAACCATGGAAGAGAAACAACTAAATATATGGCGAGACTTTTTTTTCTTACGTAAAAAATATAATGAAGGAATAAAATAAGAAGAATGGAAAAACTGCAATTATTGCAAAAGAAGAGCATTAAGTAAACACGAGAACAAACAAATGCGAATCTTCTGAACCGTGGAAAAGAAATAACTAAATAAATGAGGAGACTTTTTTTTCTTACGTAAAAAATATAATCAAGGAATAAAATAAGAAAAATGGAAAAACTGCAATTACTGCAAAAGGAGAGAATCAAGTATGCTATAAAGGATTTCATCATTTTTACATATATGCATATTGTGATTATACATCACAATGACAAAATTATGCCTTTCGGTGAGAACGTAAACATTTCAGTTGAGGGAGAACATGGATTTACATTGCAAATTCTATTGACAAAAATTGTCTTAAAATCCTAGGGGAAGTTGTAGCCATTTATAAGGTTGCGAGAAAATAAATTTCAGTCCTACTGTATGAATACAGAGAGAGGAGTAGAAGTGTAGAAATCATATGGGTTCAAAAGTTGTTTTACTTTTTGGGGGAAAAAAGAGTCAAGTAGGGGATGTGAAATCCTCCATTTTTTAGAGTCAAGAATGACACATTTTAGCTTTTTCCTTCCCCGGAAAGTCTCTTATCGCAAGGAGAGAGTGAAGCTATATTCATGGCCGATAATATGATTTGCAATCTCGGAGGTGGCATCATCATTTATGCAAAGAAATCACAAGTCTTTTGCAGTGACTCCCATGATGGATTCTGCAGAACTATCAAACGCGGTAACTGATTGTAGCTCCCCTGTGGCATCTTTTAAATCTACACGAAGTGCGTATCTATACTCACATTGTTAGACACGTGTCTTACAAGTTGCACAAAACCACGATCCATCTTGTTCAATAAGGACTTTTTTGTTGCACTGTTTGTCACCATTCATGATAGGGCAAGCCATGTAGCAAAAATTATCCATTGAAATGTTTTCGATAACAACTTTGTTGGTGCAAAAATCTGTCAGGGAGGGCAAATCTATGGATAGACGAGCCAACAGTGTGCAAGGCATAGCCCCTCTTTGAGACAACAAAGCAAAACTGGTTTATTGCTATCCTACCAGCAGGAATCTGCGCAAGTCCTACAGTATTCTGCCTTCAGGGGTTTAGGATCTCGTGCCAGTAGGGGTATTTCCGATTGTGAACAGAAAGGAATGAAGGGAGGAATGGAGATAGGATAGATCTGAAGGGAGAAAAGAAATTGAATTCCAAAGCAGAAAGGTCAGAGGGTTTATGTTTTGGGTTGGTAGCAAACAGAGCCAAACCTACTTACATAAACGAACAAAGCAATACTGATGAGCAAATGACAAAAAAGTAGAGATAGATCTAACAGAAAAGCAACACAGATCTAACTTAAGAAAGATCTAATGCACATAACACATCCATTGAGCACAAAGTCTTAATTTTTGTATTAATACTTTTTGTTACAAAAAGTACAAAGCCTTTTTCCTCTCGCTTATATTTTTCGTCTAAAAAATGTTCACCCCCCTTTGAATACAACAAGTATCCAAGTATTTATAGAAGGAGAAGGAGAAAGAAGGCAAAAAGGAGCCAACAACTATTTACAAAATATTTACAAAATATCTAAAAGTCAACTGTTGACTTTGGGGTTAATTTGGTGGATGACAACATCCCATGTTGCAACATGGATGATGTCATCATTTGTGCCAACATTATTTTAAATATTATGACAAAAATGGGATAAATCTCAGGAGGAAGGAGACTATTCATTGTCGTCCCTTGGCTGGAAAGGAGTATCCCCGTTTTTACCCAGGGGAGGAAATGTGAAATTGAGCTCAGTACTCCATGAACTTACTGACCATCGTTTGAAGTTGATCCTGAGCAGGACCCTTGGTATGATCCCCGATGACTTCGCAAGTCTCCCGTTCATCTCTGAGTCTTTCTGGGAGTTTAAAGTATTCATTACCTACCTCCATCAGGTATCCAACAAAGTCACGATAGGCCAGAAGGTTGTTGATAGATTCTGCATCAAAAGTGACTTCTGACTCTAAACCCTGCGATGTGATTCCCTTGAAGAGCCAAATAGTGTCATTTGCCTTCCTCAAGGCGTATGATGGGGTGAGAAAACCTGGAGACATCCTTAAAATGATCTGCTCCATTTGATGCATTGCATCTAAGGCTTCCTCCTTGATTTTGTCTATTTTCTCTAAGACAAATTCCATTTGGTCAACCCGATAGTCCAAAGCAGCAAAGACTTTGTTGGGTGCTTTTGGGTGACCGAAGATGTAAAATTTCATTAAGTCATCGACTGGGCAGTCGAGCATCTTCTGGAATGTCTTGTGTTGTAACCTGACATGGTCCAACTCTTCGGAGATAGGTCCTATAATTGCCTGGAGTTCCTTATTAGCCTGATCTATATTTTGATATAGCTCTGTGAATTTTATAATCACTTCCTCACTATCTTTGAGGATCTGGTCTCTCTAGGCGGACACTGCCATACCTTGCTCGCCAATCTTGGAGTACTCATTTATCTTTTCCTGACTAAGGGCTTCAGGAGTTTTGGTGGCAGCTACAGGAGGTGCACTGCCCATTTTCTGCATGGCTTGGAGAAGATGCTTGTTTTTCTCTTTCAATATCCTCTTCTCTTCCTTTGCTTCCTGAAGATTTTTGCAAAGGGCATCCACTACGGATAAGGCCTCTCCTTGCAGGCTTTATGAGGATGTTCCCATTGTGACCCGAGTCACTGTAAAATCTGTAGGAGACAGATCTTTTTTCTCCTTTATGGGATCAGGGTATGCGATCTCCATAACTCTTTCGTCTAAAGCGCTTTGAGAGAAGCAGGTTATAGCCTTTTGCTTCTTAGCTCCTTTAGCCAAAATCACGGAGAAGTCCATAGGTGCAATGGGGACTTCCCTCTTGTGTTGGCTCAGGTGTTTGGAGATCCATTATGGACTTAAGGGAGTGGGACTAGGGGAAGAGGAGGGAATAAGAGTGGAAGGAGGAGGAGTTGCAGTGGGCACAGGGAAATGCGTCGAGACACTCGGTGGTGACATCGAGAGAGAAGCCAACATAGTGCTCACGGGGGGGTAGGAGTCACTGCAGGAGAGGAAACTGTGGGGGTGGAAGGGATCTAAGAGATGAGAGAAGAAATGTTGGGGGACAGATCTGCGAGAGAAGAGAAGATGGAGGAAGAGGAAGGGGAATAGTAGAAGAAGGGGGATAAGACACAACCAAAGGAGTGGTTAGTTGAGCGACATGAGGAGGGGAAGGAGGAGCGGGAGATGGGATGGTGGGAACTTCACTAGTTGCAGTAGTGGCAACATCCTGAGTGGATGTGCCCGTTGGAACACTTACTGATTCTTCTTCTTCTGGGGATATCAAGCTTACTACCTGTTCCTCGGCGGCAGAAGGAGGACTCTTGGGAATTTCTTCCTGAGCAATGCTTGTCTCTCCCTCTTTATCTTTCCCTTTTCCCTTTGGCAAGTGCTTTAGCTTGGCAGGTGCATTTCCCAAGGGAGACATGGTGAAGTCTACGCCAAGGTAGATGAGACTATTTTTCTTGCACCAATGCTCGGTGCACTGCAGAGTGCCCTTAACCCTTTCCCTCAATAGTCTGAGGTGCCTTAGTTCTATCAATCTCAACAAACGGCCAATTGTCCCTGTCCATGTCTAGATAGACCTGATCAACTTCTTGATCAGTTGCTTGGAAACCTTTTGGGACAATGGCCACACCATATTGGATGATCTCTACCAAGGCCAACCAGGAGTGGTCCTTTCTTCTGAGCTCGACTTCGTGATACAGATCAATGTAGATATCTTTGATCTGAGGGACGTGAATTGGATCGAGCTTTGCCCTTGGAAGGCAATTATGAGGATCAAAGTTTGGCCTCGCTAAGAAATTATGCTTTAAGTTAAGCAATTCAAGCTCTACAAACATCTCCCAAGCTTTGCTTTGTGAAGCGCAGGTGTACCTGCCCACTATGAGGGGGAATGGAGTTCCACCCTTCTTTCTTTTCAGACACTTCTCTGTGGTATGTGTTAAGCTGTCTAGACAGCTCTAATAGGATCAACTTAGGTCCCGCATACCTCGGTAACTTGGTGGATCCCCCAAGAAGTTGGCGTCTTTGAGATAGGTGAAAGTGGGGAATTACGTAAATTACGCTCCCCACTTCTCTGTGGCAGTGACCACGCTCTTGGTCATCCGACCCATGAGTCATATTGGGCCTCAAGAGGCAGATGACGTCATAGAAGAAGGCATCATTGATTTTGTTGAATTGGGCTATAATGTTTTCCAGCCTTAACTCTGGATAATACTCATATATTCTGACCTGGGGCCATACCCCGCATCGATTCAGTGTTGGGTAGTCTCTTTCAGAGGCAACAACATACACTACATAGGAGTTCATGTAGAACCTCCCAGTTGTTGAAGCTGCTCAGAGATTGTGCTGCTGATAATCTCTACCCATTCAAAACGTTGATCCAGGACATTTTTGCTCATTGTTTCTAAATATATGAGCATCCACTTGTGGAAATAATGGGCATCAGGAAGCCCAAACACCCTACTTAGGAAAGTGACGGTGTCACTCAGCTCTTCTGAGAAGTCACTGCGATGAATGACTTGTGGCCACCTGCTCGCTACCTTCTTGTTTTTGAGGTATACCTCATTCATCAGCTGCATGCATTTGTCTTCGTTTTCATTCCATCCTTCATGCAGTCATCTTGGCTTATGGCTACAAAATGCCGGTGGTGGTGGGTACCCAACATGATTTCTCATTCTCAACACATCTTGTGTCCTTATTGTAACAACGACCCACCACCATCATGAACTCGTTGTTGATTGCGCTCACCGGGAATTCCTGCAGTAAAGTGCAGACTACTGCCGACCAATTTGTCCATCCACGGGCTTCCAATGACCTTCTTGGTTTTAGCCCAGAAGTCCTTCATGTCAAAATGGCCGAGATCTGAATCTCTGATAGCTAGGTCACACTCTGCAAGGGATTCGGGCATCCTGACCCTTTGGTATTTATACTTCATTTCTTCTTCTGTTAGCTTGGCTTTACCCTTGGACTTGGTTGGCTTCTTACTTGATGAAGACATGTGTGGATCTGAGTTCAGCTGTTGATCTGCAAGAAGAATTAGGGAAGTCCACTGCAGAAGAGCCATTTTAGCTGTTAAGTCATCCATCAAAGCTTACAGAATGAAAAGTTAGCAATTTATGGGCTTCTGGGTGTAAGGCGCAACTTTACTGTAGGCTACAGGGTCTCAGAATAGCAAGGTGCGCATTTGGAAAGTGTTGCATGGGAGAAAACAACACCAAAAAGGGGCGCAGAGCTCGGAAAGACTACACACAACATTCAGATGTTGGTGTCAATGGATGTGCGTCTGCATCATATGAAGGGTTTTAACTGGGCACAGATTCACTTGGTGTAACAAGGTCTCAGGGTGCGCCCTTAGCGCAGATGTGGTATATGTCGCAAAGCATTATGATGTGCCAAGGGGCACAGATTCAAAGGGTGCATTATTAATGTAAAGTGCGCCAAGAATTTAACTTTGGCGCGTTGCGGGAAGGGCCTGCACAACATTCAAATGTTGGTGTAGTTGTAGTTGCACTTGCGCCTGTGTTATTGCTTTAGGAATTTTTTAAGGCGGGGATAGGGCCAATGTTGCATGCGGGGACAGTGCGCCCCTTTGGCTCGAATGTGTTTGATGTTACATCAATGAAACTTGCACCAAAGAAAACACAGTGGATGTTTTGCAAAGACTTTATAATTTTTACTCTTTTGGCAGGCTTTATGGTTAGCAGATTTTGACAGTGAGGGGACCAGAGGAAAAAGGGACAGGGATCCATTATGAGACAAGGCCTTCCAGGTTAGCAGATCTAGAAGGAGAGTAAAACTGGTTTGAAGGTGGGTTTGATTTGCAAAATGAGCTGGAGTTGCATTACCTTCGTAGGTTCATTTTTTGTTTTTAATAATACTAGCCTCCAAAAACAACAAAGATACCACAACAAATCTACAAGAAGAGCAAGGGCCACTTACAAGGAATATATAAGATAGAGAAAATGATGTGGGGTCCACGAATATGACGAAAAAGCAACACACGGGGCTGACAGAAATGCTGACAAGTGCAGAAGAATAACTTTTCACATTTTTTGAATTGTGAAAATGACAATTCGGATGTGCCTATTTATAGCAAAAGGTGTAATAAATGTGCCACCAACTTTTCTATGGCGCCATTAGGGAGATGTCGACACGAAACTATTTGCGCAATGGCGCATCTTTTAAAGTGTCGACACTGCGTTTTCAGCACCTTGGCGCAACATTTGGAGTGTTGACAAGTGGGCGCATGCGCCTTGGCGCATTTTAAAGGCGCAACATTCATAATGTTGACACTCAATAGAATGCGCCAAAGGAATATAGGGGGCACAATTTTGGTTGATATGACGTGAAAGAAAACTGCGCCCAACCCAAAAAGGTTGAAAATGACCAAGTTCCAAAAACTAGATTTTTTGGAAAGGAATTTTATGCCATTCCGAATGCTAAGAGACCTCGACAGGGAAACAAAACGGAAAATTTTGGTATGGTTACTTGCAAAATTGCCCTTGTCAATTTTACAGGATAACAAACTTTTAGTGTAACCCATTCTTTACCATTTGTATTACCCATCTTCAGGATTTGTGAGATTGTGGCTGTAGGTTTCAGGCTGGTAGGCGGGCCGAGAAATCTATTTGTGATGGAAGTTGTTGTAACAGAGTAACTATCGGATGTGACCCAATCATTTAGCGTTTTAGTTTTGGGTATTTGAGGGTTGACAAAACATTTGGTGCAAGAGATAGTATCTAGGGAAGTTCAATTGAAATTGGAGATTTGCGTTGCTTTTAAAGCTAGAACCAACAGCAAAGGAACAGAAAGTAGTTCCTGCAGTTCTTTACCAAGATCCTGTAAATGGTTTCCCCATAAGGTGACGGAAACACTAAATCCAGACATGTCCTTGAGCTGAAGAGTTCTCCATACAGTTTCACTCTCGTCATGCCTACGTATGGTGGAGCACGAAGATATTACCAAAACAATACCAATAATGTCAATGGAGGATCCAACAGGTTTACTGGATATATCTTTGATTTTTGCAATATGGAAAATATGTATAGGTATTGTTTCATCACTAACAAGAAGAGGAGAGATAGTTGAAGATGCTTGGAGGAAAATCTCGAAACCGTTGTTTAAATGGTTGTAACCCATTTTTGCATTCCCTACCCTATCATTTTTTGATGGTGTACATTTTTCCACTCTCTATTTGGCTGAAGAACATTTCTACAACTTCGTTGAAGCCAGTAACATGGATTTCAGCCCCTTTGCTATCCACAAAATCAAAGCCAAAATAGAAGCCACTACCTTTTGTATTGTTATATTCTCGAAAAGTTGTTTTCCCGACAGCCCGACCTTCAATAGACCATGGATGCATTGTTGTATTCAAATCACTGATTTGTAGAGTTCTTCTTGAACTATTAGGAAAGCCAAATTTTTTTTTGAGGAGGTGTCTATGGGATGGAGACATTGCCAAGTGCACGATTTGCATCTAGATCAGATTATTTTCCACGTATGATATGTGCAGGCAGTGGAGTGGGAGTAGCAATTTTGGAATGTGTTCCCAACAATATTTCCATTTTTGAAACAAGTACAGTCCTACAATTCACCCAAAAAATGGAGGGGGAAGCATTAGTGTTGGAAGGGAAAGCATCAACAATAACATCAATGTCAAAAAAGGGTATGTACGTACAATTCACGGTTGATCATTCTGTAAAGAGTTTTCTGAAGCTAAACAATGGATCCCTCTTTCAAACTTCCATCTGAAATTTGGCTCACAAATTTGGAGGGCAGCAAAGCCAGTAGAAAGTGCATGCCATCTGAGAGATCGACGTGATGTTGGCGTTCAACATTTAAAATTAACGGAGGGGGGAAAAGTTGAGAAGCTAGACTGCTGGTTGAATATCATAACAACCCTTAATCAATAAGGAAAGTCCCCCAGTTGTCAAAGTTTTGGCCATGACACAAATATTACCCTCGAAAACTTTCTGCAAAAAAATATCAATCACTTAACTATCTAGCATTTGCAAGCGAAGCTCTTAACCTGAAATCAAATGAAATATATGCAAGCTTTGAAGGGGAAAACACATTAACCTTGCATGCATTTTTTCGATTAGGGTAGATATGCAGGCACACAAAGGTGAAGTCGAAATGGTGTTGGGTGTTTGCTTTTCAATAGGATAGAAATCAAATTTGGGCTAGAGATGTTATGTTATAATAACAAAGGAAACAATGTTTTTTTCTATTTTAGAGTTCGGGGCACCTATTTATATAGGAAAATGTTTGCCAACTATAATCTCTATAAAGTAAATGCATCCTGCATTTATTTTTTTGCCAAATAAGATAGCGGTATAATTTTTTGTTTAATCACTGAAAATCTAAATGACAAAAAGATATTGAAAGCATGTATGCTGAATAAATATAGTTTCAAAATCTAAAAAATAACGCATACAAACTTTTCAATAAAGAAATTACAACAATGTATAAATGAAAACATTTATTAAACAAATATAAATCTTCAAATAAAAATATTTAATTTTATCAGTCAAAGTCACGAAGATGGGGACTAAATAGCCAAATGTATTGTATTTTTGTTTCTAAACTATTTTGACTTCATGTGGCAAGCCACGGGTCAAGAAAAGAAACGGGGGGAAGACAAGATACTCTAAAGAAACGTATGCATCTACAAAAATGAATCCGCTTTATCAAGATCAATTTTTTTGGAGCCATTTTTTATTAGTTATATGTTGATATTAGTTGACATTGTTATGTTCTCATTGCCATGATTTATGAAAGGATGTTAATTGCAATCAATACCAAATAAAACATTCCAAGTACAATAATTCAAGAGACCATTTTGATAATATATATTTATAATTGACAAAAAAGAATGATGTGAAGTATCATACAACATAATTAACTTCCATTTAATAAGTATCATACTTTTGATATATATTACATTAAGTAATATACGAGAATAATTTGATAGCTAACAATTCCCATCAAATAAAAACATTACAATGGCTGAAGTGAGCAATCAGAGAGATGAATTTTCAATAAAAAATAATAAAGACATTACAAAGCAGCTTAAACTCCTAGAAACCCTTCTTCAATATTGAAATATTTTGTATTTTGTACTTGTTAGTGCGAAATCACAGCACCCCCAAATGAGTTCTAAAAATCTGCTTTTCTAAGGCAGAATCATCTAGTGTTATTGCATAACATTGAACTTTCCCCAATGTGTGGGACCTTGCAAAAGTGGGAAAGCTCCCTAGATTAAAGGCTAGTTCCTATTCCTAAACTACCTTCCACGAGCTACTCCAGTGCAGGAAAACTAAATCTAACCTAATCTAACCATTCCAAGGAACCAAGGAGAGAGAAAGAGGGAAAAAATAGAGCCTACACTAAAGCGGTGATACACTAGCAAAGGAAGCGAGATATTTTGTTGAGGGAGAAAGAAACAGAAAAAAGGAGATGAGGGAGGTCAGACAGAAGTAACATAGCCCAGATCTTCAAATTCGCCATTAAACTCCATGAAACACAACAACCTGCACCCGCAAATGTGAAATACATGCACAGAAAAACAAATTTGGAAGGGAGAGGCACGAAGAAAGAACAAAACAATGCAAAGGGTTGAAGAACACCACAAAAACATGTTTTTATTGCTCTAGAAGGTGCACATACCATTACATTTCTGGAATAGAGGCACAAATACATTTTCCAAGTGTGGGAGAAGGTTCGCTGCTAAAAAAATGGCTTCGAGAAACAAATTTGACACAATTTCTCTATGCCTAGAATGTCTCTCCTAAAAAATGAGAAGTGTTACAATATTTAGAAAGAATGAGAGAGAGAGAGAAGAGGGAAAAAAATCGAATCTTACTCCAACCACCATGAGATACGCATCGAATCTCACTTTGAAAGCTCAACCACTGAATATCAATGCCTTTTGTAAATCTGCCCACCATATGTTGCTTCTAATTCCCCAATGGATTGAATCAGATCTAGTAGTTGAGAAAATCGGATCCTATATTAAATGCCTGAAGAAGTTTCTCCATGGTTCACCTACCAGGGCCTAAGAAAAATGATTTTTTAAAATCTTTCCATAGCATAGAAGACGTTGAGACGCTTCCAATGGTGTCAAATTTGCAATATTTCGAGCCCTGAGTTGAAAGATATACCCCTCCGAAGTTTGTATCGAGTACGTACAAATGGACGGGAAAACAATTTGAAAAATTGGGTCCCCTTTAATATGGGACACATGACAGCCAAATTAGGGCAAAATCAGGTTTGTGGGTTCGTAATTTATCTTTTCCCCTTTTTCCACAAGAATTACGAAATCCACAAAACTCTCGTGGCCCCGCCGCTCCACTTGGACACGTGGCACCCTTTGGTTGGTTGGGGGATGCGCTTCACCTTTTGTCTCTGGGCCTTTTTGTCAAAAGGAATTTTTTCACGTTTTGCTCCGACGACCCGCTTTCCTTGACTGGGCCTGAATGTTGACTTTTTCCTTTGCCTTGTTATGGAATGTGAGCTCGTAGGTCTGAAATGTTTTCCCTTCATATTTTCTCTATGTGCGGGGTTTGTTCGGACAAAATTTACCGGGGGTGAATTTGGGATAACAGTTCTTTAAGTAGAGCTCATTTGTTTGGTCAAGCTAAAGCTAAAAAATCATAATTCTTTGATTATTGTCTCCAAAAAAATCCATTCAATGGTATATTACATTAAGTATAGCAATTTTGTTTTCCTAATGCTAAAAAATAGTAGCTAGCAAGGAACTACATCACAAAAATTTCCTCTGTAAAAGGAGGTTTAGAACATGAGAAAAATCGAAATCTAAAATAAGGCAACAACATGTCCACCTGAAATAAACTGTATTTATAAGTTTTGCAAAAAGATTTTTTGACAATATAGCCAATGTCTAGCCCGAAGGAAACAAAATCTGCTAAAGGTTAAAAAAGACCAAAAAACCAGATCCAAGAACTTTTATGAATACTGCATAGTTATGTACTTTTTCATCTATATACAATATATGTCTATGCATAAGCTTTAGGGAACATAATCAAACCTGTATTTTTTTTTAATTTTCCTAATTTTTTTACTGCAAACATTGACAATATTTTTTGGCACTATGTTTCATTTTCCCTTTAGAAATTATCTCTAAGCTAGGGACACCCATTTTTTTTCAGTTTGTGCGTCGATTCATACTTCATTGCATCTTCATTGCTATCATAGGCCAACCCAAACCCTCAAGAATTTTAACTTGTTGTGCGAAACTTGGAGAGGTACAAAGGGTTTGGAGGAAGCAAATGCAGGCGTTCTCTAACAAGTTCAACAATCACTGGCTTAGGTGGTTTGGACTGTCTGCAATGTAACACGTTAACAACAAACTTAGTTCAATTAAACTACTCTTCTCTCTGCAAGTGGGGAGTGGTGATGGTCACACCATGTGGAGGAACAACAATTGTGTTTCTTGTCTTCATTTCTTTAAGATGGAAATGAAGAGAAAATAAGCACAGTATGTCAAATACCAAGTGAGAATCTATATCAAACGTATTACATTCGTCTCCATTGAAAAGAGGGAATCAAAACACACAATTTTTTGTTCTTGAATCTGAATAAACCATGCAAATACATGTAAATGGGTATAATCTATTGTGGCAGGCAACTTTAAAAACCTTAGCAATAAGCAGTCTAACGCGAGCATTTCACTGAGGCCTCCCAGGGGTGGAAACCCCTCAGCCCACACTGAATCCTGCCATCATCAAAGGCACTTGCTCCTTCATGTCAGTGTGGTTCAAAGCTTACAAAAGTTCCTTTTTTTTCAAGCTCATATATTGTAGGACCAATATAGTTAACAACTAAAAACTATACACCAATATACTACAAGGAAATGCAAAAAAAAAAGTCTACAATCTAAGATTTCTTTTGCAAGCAACATTTAAAAAAGGATACTAAATGAAATGATCCAAATTAAACCCAAAAGCAATATACGTTTATAAAATTACTGATTTCATAAACAAAATAAATTCCAAAGTACACACTAGTTTTAAAACTTGCAAAAACAGGATTCAGTATTGAAGACTTAGACCGTTATTCATCAAATCTACAGAAAACATATTTTCTTATTTTGAGTTAGATTTTGCATATAACAAATAGACCTATTTGTAAAGACATGTAAATAGGTATAATCTATTGTGATAGATAACTTTAAAAACCTTGGCGATAGGTAGTCTAACGCGAGCATTTTAGTGAGGCCTCCCAGGGTTGGAAACCCCTCAGCACACATCGAATCCTGCCATCGGCAAAGGCACTTGCTCCTTCATGCTAGTGTGGTTCAAAGCTTACAAGAGTTCCTTTTTTTTCAAGCTCATATATTGTAGGACCCACATAGTAAATGATTGAAAACTATACACCAATATACTACAAGGAAATGCAAAAATAGTCTATAATCTAAAATTTCTTTTGCAAGCAACATTTAAAAAAGGATACTAAATGAAATTATCTGAGTTAAACCCAAAGGAAATTTACGTTTATAAAATTACTGATTTCATAAACAAAAATAAACTCCAAAGTACAAACTGGTTTTAAAACTTACAAAAACGGGATTCAGTATTGAAGACTTAGACTATTATTCATCAAATCTACAAAAAACATATTTTCTTATTTTCAGTTAGATTTTGCATATAGTAAATAGACCTATTTGTTCCATAAATTTTACATAAAGACACCAAATTCAAACCCAGACAAAAATTAAAGTGACTTGGATTACAAATTTACAACAAGAGAATAAAAAATGAAGGATGAAAAAAAACCTCAGGTTAGGTATATTGGAATGACAAAAGCATAACACTAATAGAGAACCCTAAACACCAAGAAAATAATCCCAAAAATATAAAACGTCCAAAGGAAAAACTATTTTTTAAACTTGGAAAAAACAGGGATCAATATTTGACAATTACACCCCAATTCTTTAATTCCGAGAGAAAATAAGCTTTTTTATTTTCTAATACATGCCTCAACGGGCAAACAAACCATTTTCTCCCATAAAATGCAAATGAAATTATGGAAGCAAAGCTGAACATTACGTCCACATAAATGAAACATACCTTAAGCTTGCCAACACTTATTGGGAAAACAACCGACTTCGCCTTATATGTCTTTAATCGTTGAACATTAGCTTAAAGACCCTCCAATGAACGATTCTTGCAACGATGATCAATTGTAATACCTATTGTTGGCGTCAACTCTTTACCCGACCGCGTTTTGTATCCTCACCCACACAGAGGAATAAAACAAACAGACCTTAAAATGCATGCTTATAAAATGAAGTCCTCCGTCTATTCCCTAGTTAGTATTATTTTTATTGGGTCATTCAAACCGCTTACTATTTTCTCGTGTAGAAGGGAATAATTAAGGTGGGCGGATCCCACATGAGGCACTTGCATTAACTCACTGACGTGTTTTCTAGGGTATTGTGATTTGTATTTTGTGGGGAATAAAATAATTATTCTTCCCGTAACTGCTCATTGATTATAAACAAGCCCATAAATGCATTGTAGGGCCTTAGGCCCGCCTGAGAGTTTATAGCCACAACAAAACCACACAGCCACCTTCGATTTCACTATTGGAAAAAACGGGATCCGGGTCGCTCCCATCTCAAGATGAAACCTAGCTAGTTAATTACAAATGGAAAATAATGTTTGTTTTTATTAATTTAATATCTATGCCACTATGTTTTAAATTCCTTCCCATGCATCTTTTTGTTGACAAATGACATGAATATTCTACAACAAAATATTATTTTTAGCACTCTAATAAATTTTGTCAACACTTATTTGTCATGACATACCCTGCTCCTGACAACGATGATGTTCTTTAGCAGCTCATCAATGGTGGAAATCCATTCACCATTAAACTAAAGAAAACTCGGCAACATTAACGTCAGTAATATCTCTTACCCCCTGCACATGAGGACAAGTGCACAGTTGCGAAGGGCACCCCCGGCTGATGTCTCTTGGGATAAAATTTGGGGTTTGCGCACATGTTGTTGGAGTGCCCTCTGTTACTGACACGATAATTTAATAATAATTTTCAACAATATAATTAACCTATGGTGAGGTCGCAACCTCTGAAATACTGTCACATTTTACCAAGAACAAATATTGTATGATTTGGTCAGTTTTGCCAGCGCCCCTCCTGATAGCCTTCGCAGCAGCGAGTACAGCTGCTATACCTTGCATTTTTTGCCCTCAGGCACCCTCGAGCACGCATTTGCCTATTCTTTTCTATATTTGAATGCCGAATGACACGTGTAACATGGATGATGTTCCGTATGTCATCAACAGTTGAATTCTCGCCCTTCGTGTTCATTCAGTGTCAGAGAGGCACCTCCCTTCTGGCAGTGCAAACGCCTTTCGGCGTAAATATAAGCGAGTTACATAGTAAGGAGGCAATCAGACAACTCACAGTCCAACAAAATGCCATGAAGGCAATAGAAAATGCCACAAAGGCAACAAAATACGCCACAGAGGCACACTATTACAATTTTTAAAACACGCCAATGTTAACATGTTGACTCTCTTTAGCTCATACCGTATATAATTGATTTTATTACATTGGGTAACTTCTTCTTGTGTTTAACAAGTTAAGTTTCCTTGATGTTGGCCCTATAAAAGTGCTTTCATTGCATTCAATAACTTTTTATTGAAAAATAACTAAGCGACATATTGAAATATCCCTTATGGGATACTACTTAAAAGTGCACAAAATATGGGAAAATTGCAGCAGAGTAAAATTTCTGATTTTTACTAAAAATGTCCAGCTAGGACAGTGAATGGTATTAAATTGATATCACACAAAATATTTTCCCACAGTGCATGAAATTTTGAGGGAAGCTTGCAACAGTAATAATAAACACTATGAAAACATTTTTTGGAATAATATATTGCTGCCAGAAAAATTATAGAATGCCCTAGGCGGCTGGAAAAATTCATAGGTTCGTAACCCTCTAAATACAAGAGTAGTAATAAGGGTCTTTGGAAATAACATTAACAAATATAGGCAGTAATAGTTCCATCTTCATATCTGGAAACAGTTTAACTGGAAAACCCCCAAATAAAGGCTGTAAGATTGCCTCACTTGGAATGGGGTCGAAAAATGATGAAGGCGCCTTCAACGAGCCACCATGCCCAACCCAAATGGCTGTTGTGAATTTGATTTGGAGCCCCTCTTCTTATCTTTTCAAAATGCCCCCAAGACCCTCGAGATCCTTCCTCTAAAACCTTTGTTAATGTCTTCGCCACACAACCCTAAAAGCGGCTCCAAAATGACAGACTAGGGTAGATCTCTCACTACTGAAGAATGCCTTGCTAGCTAGGGACGACTCTCTCACCACCGAAGCTAGGGTCCCTGTGGGATTTGACTCCACAAGCTGTAGATGCACAACAATAGCAGTTGCACGAGAAGGGGTCAATAAAATGTATATGCCAAAAATTTCGTCTCCTTTCTCTCCCAACTCCTTATATACTTTCCAAGGCAAAAGAGACCCAATAGACCTAGGCGCGTTTGATTCCACGGAGGGGTCAATAAAATAAAATAAAATAACTTAAGTTACTTTCCCCCTTTGAAGCACCATGGTCCAAAAGTGACCCTCACCGCAAAATTTGAATATAAGAACCATGTGGCCCCTTCCCAATAGCTCTCTGCGTCCACTGCCCCTTGGGTCTGACCACGGGTTGGACTCTACCTAGCCCTTAGGCCTTTGGCATAGGAAAAAGAGGACATTACAGTCCTCCCTTCCCGAGAAATGCTTGATCCCAAGCATTATCCTATCCTGCTGCAGAAGTTGAATACCGCGCTGTAAGTTTCTCCACCTCACCCTGCTGTCAACCAAAGATTGGTGTAATCCGAAGTAACCAAGAAACCCCATGCAGTCATCACGACCTCCATATGGTATCGAGATCAATGGTGTCCGTGAAGTATAATAATACCCAAACCGACTCTCCACTAGTACCTGCATCAAAATTTCCAATCTATCCAATCCCTGCCAATGCAAGGTTGTCATCATGTGATCACTCACTGCCTCTCCAATCAACCCCTAGGTATGAAAGTCCACTCTGAATCCTGTAGAATTCCCTAAATCAACCTGTGAAATAACTGCTATCCATATTTCACTCCCGAGCTAAATATTGGATCGAACCATGACCCCGCATAGAAGGAACCCGAGAAAACTCATCCAAATCCTGAAAATTGGTTGCAAGAAGATTCAACAATGGAGTGGCGGAGGCCAAGAAAGATCAAAGGACCCTTTACAGAAAGAAAACGACTCTGTCGGGTCATTTATACATCTTAAATCCATCCTCCAAGTTACAAGCAGGCAGAACTATAAAATAACAAGGTCAGACAATAAGGATCAGTGCTATAAAGAAGCCAGAAGAAGGAAGAATGACGAAGATTTGAAGTCCTCGGGCTCGAATTGGTTCAGGAAAAGGGCAAAAAATTACTAAGTATGGAGGAAGAAGCGAAAAAGGGCCACGTGCCTTAACGACATTGTTTCAAGGGTGAATCCAAAAGGATAAGTCCAAACTTGCGCCAAGCTTCCATGGTCCAAAGTCCCCAAAAGTTGCGGGGGCGTTGAAAAGTCTTCAACTGAGAGCGAAGCGTATTAGGTGCTAGCTTGGTGCAAATTCGTAAAGGGAACCCAGGGTAGAGACTCAAACTTGTGCCAACCCTCCATGTAGCCAAGGGTCAAACAGGGTCAAAAGGCGGGCTTCGAAATCCATTAATATAAAAGTGCAAGTGGAGAGTGCCGCATGTCAGCCTGGCCCATTTCCAAGAGTCAGTCCCCAAGGTGGAAACCCAAATGAGCGCTGAGGCTCACCACGTAGCTCAAAATCTAAAAAGTAAGGACCGTTGAAAAGTCCACAAAGCAGCGGAGGCCAGACAAGTGTCAACCCGATGCTCCTCCAAAGGCAAACTTTGGGTTGGATTTGCAAACATGCGCGGTGCCTCCACGTGTCCTCAAAGGGGGTAGAGTTAGTTGAATAGTCAATGCATAAGCTAGGCTGGCGGAGGCTACCAAGTGTCTCAATGGCACTGATTCAAGGGTCAAATAGGAGAAAAGGTTCCCAAGTAAGCACCAGATTGATGCGTGTCCCAGGGGAAAGTGGGGCATCAGGGAAAAGTTAGTTTTTTCACCCTTTGCCCCAAAAGGAGTAAAAGTTGTAAAAAGGCCCGTGACTCCGCCCAAGGAAAAAGTCAACATATAGACCCGAGTCAAAGCCAAGGCAGGGAGTCGGGGAAAAAAGTGAAAATTTTCCTTTTGTCCAAAAGGCATAAAAGTAAAAATGGAAGCGCATTTCCCAGCCAACCAAAAGGAGCCACGTGTCCATGCGGAGCTTCGGGGCTGCGGGAGTTTTCTGGATTTTGCAATTTTCACAGAAAAGGAGAAAAGTTAAGTTCTGAGCCCATAGACCCGATTTTTGTCCCAATCTAGCTGCCACGTGTCCCAATCCAAAAGGGGGACCCATTTTTCAAATTGTTTTCCCACCCATTTGTACAGAATCGATGCAAAACTTCAAAGGGGCATATCTTTCGACTCAGGGCTCGAAATATAGCAAATTTGACATCATTGGAAGCATCTCAACGTCCTCTACGCCATGGAAGGATTAAAAATTATTTTTTTTTGTAGGCCCTGGTAGGTAAAAAATGAAGAAAAGTCTTCCAGGCCATTAATGTAATCTAATCTCTTCAACTACTAGATCTGATTCGATTCGATTCAGCTGGGGAACCAGAAGTGACATATTGTGGGTGGATTTGCAGAAGGCATTGATATTCAGTGGTTGAGCTTTCAAGGCAGGATTCAATGTGTATCTCATGGTGGTTGGAGTAGGATGCGACTTTTTTCCCTCTTCTCTCTCTTTTCCTTCTATATATACTGTAACACTTCTCGTTTGAAGAGAGAGACATTCTGGGCATAGAGAAACTCTGTCAAATTTGTTTCTCGACGCCATTTTTGAGCAGTAAACCTTCTCCCACACCTGGAAAATGTATTTGTGCCTCTATTCTAGAAATGTAATGGTCTGTGCACCTTCTAGAGCAATAAAAAAACATGTGTTTTTGTGGTGTTCTTCAACCCTTTGCATCATTTTGTTGTTTCTTTGTGCCTCTCCCTTTCAGTCTTGGTTTTCTGTGCATGTATTTCACATTTGCAGGTGCAGGATGTTGTGTTTCATGGAGTTTAATGGATGATTTGTAGATCTGGGCCGTGTCACTTCTGTCTGACCTCCCTCATCTCCATTTTTCTGTTTCTTTCTCCCTCAATAGAATATCTCGCTTCCTTTGCTGGTGTATCACCGCTTTAGTGTAGGCTCTATTTTTTTCCTCTTTCTCTCTCCTTGGTTCCTTGGAATGGTTAGATTAGGTTAGATTTAGTTTTCCTGCACTGGAGTAGCTCATGGCAGGTAGTTTAGGAACAAGAACCAGCTTTCTCTGGAGAGATTTCCCACTTTTGCAAGGTCCCACACCTTGGGGAAAGTTTCAATGTTATGCAATCACACCAAATGAGTCTGCCTTAGAAAAGCAGATCCATAACTCATTTGGGGGTGCTGTGATTTCACACTAACAGTTTTGGCACGCCCGGTGGGACCAAGAGGTCTTAATTTCATTTCATCAAGTTGATGTGTTCTTGGTGAGATTCAACCTTTAGAGGCACATTCAAAGCACATCTGGTGACTCCATCTGGTCAAAAACCCATTCTCTGAGTTGCAGACCTTTTCCATCCATTTCCACTCATTTTCATCCATTTTCTTCTTCCATCTCTTTCATTTTCTCCCACTCCATGAAGTTGTGCAATCATGACTTCATTCCCTTCATGGAACTCACACTTACAGTAGCAATACAGTCCACCTCCAATGTATTTCCCAACTCCTCCAGATCAACATTATGATCAGATCCAGAACCATTATGCTTACCCATATGAGCAGTGTCAAAACCAGTTTGACTATGAAGCTTATCAAGGACAAGGGGATGCATATAATGGTGATAGTTATGCATAGAAGATGTTGATCTGTTGGAGAAGATCAAAAAAATGGAGGCAAACATGGTTCAATTAAGGGCAACAATTCAAATGAGGGCTTCCAGCATTGGTTGCAGGGCACCTTGTCCATGGGAAGGCCCTTTTCCAAGACACTACAGCCCTCAAGAGAAGCTAGACTTCATGATTGGAATGCTGCCCCAACTTGCACAATGGGCAGAAGAGATAGAGGCCTATAAACTTGGTGCCAGGACAACCTTGTCAATGGGTAAATCCTACACCATTCCCTGGTAATTTTCTCTCTACTCCTCAAGCAACACCATATCAATTTGGGCTTCAATTTCCAAGCTTCCCATTGAATGTTGCCCCAAGTGTGAAATCCATTTCTCCATCCCCTAGTCTTCCACCTCATCTCAGTTCTTCTATCCTTTTCCCTTCCAAACAATCATCCCCTCCAAACAAACAAGAAGTTCCACCTCTCTCCCCACCACAAACAATTGCAAAGCTGGTTGAACCCCAACCTGCCACTCCTCTTGCTTTCCCAAGCCCATGTTGGGAAGAGACTCAAGAATCCAGTCAAGGAGAACAAAGCAAGAAGAGGAGCCCAACAGAAAAAGAAATGACAGACAATCTGAAGAGTTGGGCTACCAAATTTGGGTTTACAAAGGTCCCCTTGATGGTCAAGCCAATAGAGGAGGTCAAGGTTGAAGAACCAATGGTGGTTGAGGCTGAGTTTGCAGCAGAAGAAGAGCAAGAACAAGAGGAGGAATAGTCAGTCCCAAGCCCCATTGAAGAGGAGCAGCTGGGAGAGATCAAATCAGTGTTGAGGCCACTCAATGAAGAAACATCATTGAAGATTTTTTACTTTTATTTCAAGGGCCTGATTTGATTGATGAACCCATGATGGAGGAGGACCATATAGTTTCAGAGGCCCCAAGTGTGGAGCAGGCCACATAGAAGAACCTTCAGTTCTTCCTCCCACTTCATCCCCTTCAAGCTCTGATGTTGAAGAAGAGTTTGATCTTTCAAACTTCATGTTTGAGAGTGAAGGGAGAACCATGGTGATCAAGTTGCAGATCAGGAAGGCACCATGGAGGAGGTAGAGCACATGCAACAGGACAACAAGGAGGCAATCATCTGTCAGACTTGAGGGATTGCCTTGATGGAGGGGAACCCATGGAGATCACATCATTTTTTCCTCCATCTCTCACATCCCACACACATGAACCTGCTGCCATGGAGGAGAACATTCAGGAACAACAACCTGCACTCCATAATGGCCCTCTGGAACCAAGATTGGAAGACATGACTCTTCCATGTTCTTCACAAAAAGAGGAAGGGAAAGAGTAGAAGAGTTTCACCACTTCTTCCACGCCATTCATCCAAGAAGGTCCACAAGAAAACTCCATTCTTGGAGTTGAAACTCAGAACAAAGGGCACATTCAAAGGATCAGACCGTGCCCAATCAGGTACTTGGCTTCATTGGAGCCAAAGGAGAAGCCAAAACCAGTCATGCCTATTTCAGGGCATGAGGATGAGCATCAAAGTACCAAGGGTCACCATCAATACCTCTAGGAGTCCAATGCAGGTCAGCTTGAGGAGGTATTTTCCATTAATGTTGATACCTTGATGATTTGGGTGGAGGACCGACTTATGGTCAGTTTTTCACTCATACAACCAGCCATGTTCAGTGTCAAATCAGTTGCATGGCTGCCATTTTTTAGGAAGGGAAGCTATTTCTCCCTGCCAGTTGCAGGTTTTGTTTGAGCTCCCTTTGCTCTTGGTTAGAGTAGTGTAGGTAGATTTGTTTTCAGCAGAAGAAGTGCTTATGCACACTCTGCATGTCTCATTTGAGACATGTATGATTTGATCTTTGTATATAAGTTTTGTTTGTATTGCTCAAGAGGGGCATGAGGCTAGGCTCTTAAACTATTTAAGGAAAGAAGGCTCATGTTTTCCTATGACAGTTGCAAATTGAAATAGGGAACAAATGCAGAGCAACTAAAAGTCATTTCGAGACAGTCCATTTGAGGGACAGATGAAAACCACGGGTCTAATCAATTTTCTACTCTCAGAAATCATTGTCTCAAGGTTTTCTTATGAAAATTGAGAGTGCAGGCTCGGGGACAGGAAAGATATAGAAAAGGCTTGCAGTCAGGCTCACAATGGCTCAAGGATCAGTTCCATGTTTATCAAGCAGACTCCATGCCCAATGGATGCTTCAAGGCCACTGGTCTCTCCATCTAGCAGGAAGATGTCCCCGTGAGTCATGCCAAATTGTTATCCATATTTCGCTCCTAAGCTAAATATTGGATCGAACCATGACCCCACATAGAAGGAACCTGAGAAAACTCATCCAGATCCTGCAAATTGGTTGCAAGAAGATTCAGCAATGGAGTGGCGGAGGCCAAGAAAGATCAAAGACCCTGTATAGGAAATAAAATGACTCTGTCGGGCATTTCTACATCTTAAATCCATCCTCCAAGTTACAGGCAAGCAAACTATAAAATAACAAGGTCAAAGAATAAGGATCAATGCTACAAAGAAGCCAAAAGAAGGAAGAATGACGAAGATTCGAAGTCTTAGGGCTCGAATTGGTTCAGGAAAAGGGCAAAAAATGACTAAGTATGGAGGAAGAAGCAGAAAGGGCCACGTACCTTAACGATGTTGTTTCAAGGGTGAATCCAAAAGGATAAGTCAAACTTGTGCTCAGGCTTCCATGCATCTAAAGTCCCCAAAAGTTGCGGGGCGTTGAAAAGTCTTCGGCAGAGAGCGAACCATGCCAGGTGTCAGCTTGGCACAAATTCACAAAGGGAACCTAGGGTGGAGACTCAAACTTGCGCCAGCCCTCCACGTAGCCAAGGGTCAAATAGGGTCAAAAGGCGGGCTTTGAAATCGATTAAGTATAGAAGTGCAAGCGGAGAGTGCCGCGTGTCAGCCTGGCGCATTTCCAAGAGTTAGTCCCCAGGCGGAAACCCAAATGAGCGCGAGGCCGCCACGTAGCTCAAAGTCTAAAAAGTAAGAAGGACCGTTGAAAAGTCCACAAAGCAGTGGAGGCAGACAAGTGTCAACCCGACACTCCTCCAAAGGCAAACTTTGGGTTAGATTTGCAAACATGCGCGGTGCCTCCACATGTCCTCAAAGGGGGCAGAGTTAGTTGAATAGTCAATGCATAAGCCAGGCCGGTGGAGGCTACCAAGTGTCTCAATGGCGCTGATTCAAGGGTCAAATAGAGAAAAGGTTCCCAAGTGAGTGCCAGACTGATGCGTGTCCCAGGGGAAGGCGGGGTCGAGGAAAAGTTAGTTTTTCACCCTTTGCCCCAAAAGGAGTAAAAGTTGCAAAATGGCCCATGATTCCGCCAAGGAAAAAGTCAACATATAGACCCGAGTCAAAGCCAAGGTGGGGAGTCGGGGAAAAAAGTGAAAGTTTTCCTTTTGTCCAAAAGGCATAAAAGCAAAGATGGAAGTGCATTTCCCAGCCAACCAAAAGGAGCCACGTGTCCATGCGGAGCTTCGGGGCCGCGAGAAGTTTTCTGGATTTTTTGATTTTCACGAAAAAGGAGAAAAGTTAATTTCTGAGCCCGCAAACCCAATTTTTGTCCCAATCTGGCTGCCACGTGTCCCAATCCAAAAGGGGGACCCATTTTTCAAATTGTTTTCCCGCCCATTTGTACAGAATCGATGCAAAACTTCAAAGGGGCATATCTTTCGACTCAGGGCTCAAAATATAGCAAATTTGACACCGTTGGAAGCGTCTCAACGTCCTCTACGCCATGGAAGGATTAAAAATTCATTTTTTTATAGACCCTGGTAGGTAAAAACAAAGAAAATTCTTCCAGGCCATTAACGCATAATCCAATCTCTTCAACTACCAGATCTGATTCGATTCGATTCACTGGGGAACCAGAAGTGACATATTGTGGGTGGATTTGCAGAAGGCATTGATATTCACGTGGTTGAGATTTCAAGGCAGGATTCAATGCGTATCTCATGGTGGTTGGAGTAGGATGTGAATTTTCCCTCTTCTCTCTCTTTTCCTTCTATATATACTGTAACACTTCTCGTTTGAAGAGGAGAGACATTCTGGGCATAGAGAAACTCTGTCAAATTTGTTTCTCGATGCCATTTTTGAGCAGTGAACCTTCTCCCACGCCTGGAAAATGTATTTGTGCCTCTATTCTAGAAATGTAATGGTCTGTGCACCTTCTAGAGCAATAAAAAAACATGTTTTTGTGGTGTTCTTCAACCCTTTGCATCGTTTTGTTGTTTCTCCGTGCCTCTCCCTTTCAGTCTTGGTTTTCTGTGCATGTATTTCACATTTACAGGTGTAGGATGTTGTGTTTCATGGAGTTTAATGGATGATTTACAGATCTGGGCCGCGTCACTTCTGTCTGACCTCCCTCATCTCCATTTTTCTGTTTCTTTCTCCCTCAACAGAATATCTCACTTCCTTTGCTGGTGTATCACCGCTTTAGTGTAGGCTCTGTTTTTCCCTCTTTCTCTCTCCTTGGTTCCTTGGAATGGTTAGATTAGGTTAGATTTAGTTTTCTGCACTGGAGTAGCTCATGGCAGGTAGTTTAGGAACAAGAACCAACTTTCTCTGGAGAGCTTTCCCACTTTTGCAAGGTCCCACACCTTGGGGAAAGTTCAATGTTATGCAATCACACCAAATGAGTCTTCCTTAGAAAAGTAGATCCATAACTCATGATGTGATTTCACACTAAAAATAACTTGTATATGCACAAAGTGTGCCAACTCTCCCACATGACCCACATTGGTGTGAGGGTACAAATCCTCATAATGTATCTCGATGTGTCCCACGGGGGAAAAATCCCAAGATTCCAGTACATTGTCAACCGACAATGTCAACTCCACATAGTTCACCTCCTATGATGAGTGATAACCTACTGAAAAACCAGGTAACTGAGTCAACTCCATCCTTCCACTGACTAGCACATGGGTGAAATGCCCACCGTGCTTAGCAGCAGTAAAATGCATAGGAGTGTTATCCCCTATTGACTCAGAACATGCTGAACTTGTAAGCTCCAATTTGTTATAACGACAAAACGTACATCTCTGTATGAAGTTGGGGATATCCTCCCTCAACCCATGTCATCTGAACATCTCTGATATGAGCTTGTAGGTCTCATCGAAGCTTAGGTGTCTAGTCACGAAAGAACAATGCACATGTCACAATATCTCCATCCTCAACCTTTAGTCTGACACAAGGTATAATCTACCATGATAGAATATCATCTCATTCTCCAATCTGTAGGTCTCATCCTGTATGTGACCATCTAGAATCTCACAAGTGTGTCATTTCTTGGAGTACTCAACAAGCACATGAGATCTCCAGTCTACCGACCCCTTAGATAACCAACATGATGATAAACTCAGAGGATCTGAGCCTGTAACCCCAATCTATGTTATTGTCTCGTGCATAACATTGCTAGTCACATCCATATCCATCCTACTTAGCATTGATCCACAGTAATAAAACTCCTCACCATACTGGAATGTTCTCTCCATCCCCTCAGCTGTAACCACCCTAGGTGCTCCTGTAGATAATCCGCTAAAAATCACATTCCTGCCCTCGGATTTAAACTTCAGCTCCATCGTCTGAAAGTTAGTCTAAAACTCCCCGAGAGAGTGAAGCCACTGCACTCCCAGCACTATGTTGGTCACTCCCATACCAACGATGTGGAGATAATCGGTAACTGTATAATTACCCATTGTGATGCTCACTTGGGGAACCTGCCGTGTGCACTTCATAAACTCTCCATTGGCTACAACCCCGTTGAGGCCCTCAAAATCCTCTGTCTGTAGTCCTCGCCTCTCAACCAATGAGGCATCAATACAGTTGGGTGTTACTCCTCTATCAATGAGTACCCCAACTCGCTGATCCTGCATAACTCCTCTAATCCTAAATGCCTTGTACATCAAAGTACTAGGCAATGTGGCTATAATCTCCCAAGGAAAAGTCTTATCCTCCTTCCCCATATTAGCATTATCCAACGCAACCCCATATCCATCATCCATCTCGCGAGTCTCTAACTCGTCACCTCTGTCACCCTTGCTCTCCTCGAAGACTTCAATGAATTGAGCCTTCCCTCTACCTCTATAATCATGTCTTGGAATCCAAGGTGTGTGGCAATCGAAACATAGTTTCTTTCGCCTCAACTCATCTCTGTGTTCTCAGGAAATAATTGGCTTTTTAACCACCTCCTACCTCGGTGGAGGCTCCCTCTGCTGACATTCATCTAATCCAGATGGAGGTTCCCTTTATTGAACACAAGGTGGAGGCCTCGGCTTTGGAGTGGATAACTCCAAGTCCCGAGCTTTCCTAAAAGCCCCATACAAAGAAAAAGGTTCAAATGCCTTCAAAAATCCAGCGAAAGCATCAATCAAGCTTGTTATGAACAACGATATCAACCTCCTCTCTGTGACATCAGGTACCATGACTGATAATCTTTGAAAATCTATGATGTACTGATCTAGGGGACCGGTTTGTCTCAAATGAGTTCACTCCCTGAAATACCTGTCAGGGTCCCTCTTATCAAGTCTACTTACCAGCCTCTGCGCGAGCTCTGCATGAGTCGTAACACCAATCATGAGTATCTCCCTTAAGATGCGAGCTTGTAAACTTAATTGCATCTTCCTTGTGCATAGGATTCAAGTCGGAGTATGTCTTCAACTTTTAGACCCAAGACGATGCAGTACACTTTTTAGAACCATCGAAGTGTGGAATGGAGATCTGTCCCAATCTCCTTTGTAACTCTACTACGTTTTTTTGCTGATCTCTCTTGGGTCTACTACCAACCTTCATTTTGCAATATTCCTGGACTGACATGTTGTTACGAAGGACTTCACTCAAGGTCTGGTACCACTCCCAACAAGACTCCTCATCCAACATATCTATGGGCTGTTGTGCCTGGTTAACTTTTGGATCCTTCAAGAAAAACGATTCGTGAAGCCCCAAAGGCCTGACAAAAGAATGGGGAGGCCGCTGCCCTGAATGTCCACTCTCACCTCTTTGCCACTGTTGTCCCATATTGCTATTTTCTCCTCTCATTATGACTACTATTATACACAGTCTAGCAGGCTGGGGATGATTAAAAAATATTCTCTTACCCCTTTTTACAATCAGAAAACCAACACCAGTACCTTGAGAGGTACTCTCCCTTCTTGCACTGGAGTCTCCAATGAAGAAATCATGCTTGCCAACACTTGTAATCCCAAAAACACATTTGAATTCCTTCTTTGGCTCATGAAATTAGTCACAAAGTTTTCAACATCAGAATTGATAGTTTTGGATAACTGCCACATATTACCAGGATCCCATACCTTATAATGCCCATGAACCCTTGTATCATGTAAGGTCTTCCATCTTTGCTTCTCTTGTATCTCCTCATAAAGAATATCATCACTCTTTGTCTTCATGATGAATTGAATTTGATGTACCAAATTCTTAGCATTCTTATCGACACTAGGATGAATACCATCATGATAAAACTGTTGTAATGATATAGGATGAAGATGATGAAATAAATCTGGGCTACTATTAACCTCCTTATAAAGAATATCATCAAAAGGTTTGCCTTTTATTGCTGATTTAGAAACCTCCAAAACACCACCCCTTGAAGTATCCTCGTTAAGCTTGGTCTCCAAAATGACTCGACCTTTCTACCACAAATCCTGAGCATTCTGGTCTACAATGGGCTGAAATCCTTCATAAATCAACTTATCATGAGTTGTTAGTTTGGAAATTGTAATAGCGTGAAATTCCACACAAGTGTCCATTTGAGGCTCCTCCTCACGTGTCAGGTGCTCCCTAGAGTCTTCTTTCGTGGTTGTAGACTTCGTTGCATCGATTGTCATCATCGTTTCCTTGAACTCTTGTAAGTGTTGTCTTGCTTGAGTCGCTATCAACCTAGCAGCTCTAGCTCTGCTATTCCATTCCTCACACTTTTCAAGAGTTTCCATTACATCCTCCTTGCTTGCATATACAAATTTCTTCTCCTGAGTTGGAATAATTTATCTAACAAGCAAAGTTTCACTAATGTAATTATTTTGCTCAATGGAAATCATACCCTTTTGTCTAGAAGCCTCTTCTACAAATGAGTTCTTTTCTAATTCAGGTACTGGCATATGATGATCTCTCTTGGGCTTGCTACCAATCTTCATCATGCAATAATTTAGAAATGACATATTATCTCTAAAACCCTTACTCAAATATTGGTATTTCCTCCAACAAGAATCCTCATAAATCACCTATATTGGGTGCCCTTTATTATTGTTATCACATTTTTTCCTTACTGCCCCAAGATTTGCTTTGATTCAAAATTTGAGTGAGTTGACTCAAATAAAGGTTAGTGGCTTCCTGTTGTTTCACCATGTTGGTGAACATTTCCTTCATAAAACCCCCTTTGAGATCTTTCCAAACTACCATATTTAACCCACATAGGCTGGAGGAACAACAACTATAATACCACTGAAATATCCCTTATGGGATATACTTAAAAATGCACAAAATATGGGAAAATTGCAGTAGAGTAAAATTTCTAATTTTTACTGAAAATGTCTAGCTAGGACAATGAATGGTATTAAATTGATATCACACAAAATATTTTCCCACAGTGCATGAAATTTTGAGGGAAGCTTGCAACAATAATAATAAACACTATGAAAACATTTTTTGGAATAATATATTGCTGCCAGAAAAATTACAGAATGCCCTAGGTGGCTAGAAAACTTCAGAGGTTCATAACCCTCTAAATACAAGAGCAGTAATAAGGGTCTTTAGAAATAACATTAACAAATATAGGCAGTAATAGTTCCACCTTCAGATCTGAAAACGACCAACTGGAAAACCTTAAAAAAAAGACTACAAGTCGCCTCGCTTGGAATGGGGTCGAAAAATGATGGAGGCGCCTTCAACGAGCTGCCACACCCAACCCAAATGGTTGCCATGAATCTTATCTGGAGCCCCTCCGCTTATCTTCCCCGATTGCCCCTAAGACCCTCGAGATCCTTCCTCTGAAACCTATGTTAATGTCTCTGCCACACAACCCTAAAAGTAGCTCCAAAATGACAGACCAGGGTAGATCTCTCACTATCGAAGAATGCCCTGCTAGCTAGGGATGGGTCTCTCACCACCGAAGCTAGGGTCCATGTGGGATTTGACTCCACAAGTTGTAGATGCGCAACAGTAGTTGTTGCACAAGAAGGGGTCAATAAAATGTATATGCCAAAAATTCCCTCTCCTTTCTCTCCTAGCTCCTTATATAATTTCTAAGGCAAAAGAGCCCCAATATACCTAGATGTGTTTCATTCCATGGAGGGGTCAAAAAAATAAAATAAAATAACTTAAGTTACTTTCCCCCTTTCAGGCACCATGGTCCAAAAGTGACCCTCAAAGCAAAATTTGAATATTAGAACCACGTGGTCCCTTCCCAATAGCTCCCCGCATCCACCACCCCTTGGTTCTGACCACGACTTGGACTCAACTTGGCCCTTAGGCCTTTGGCGCAGGAAAAAGGGGACATTACACAGATATCGACATCTCTACCCATGTTTAACACATTGAGTCTCTTTGACTTTGACTCTATATGTTGTCACTCGACAACAAATATGTAGAAGGATTTTTACACTAATGGATGGTGTTATAAATTGTCATCCTCATCAAACGAACTACAGTCCTTTCATTTACATTGCATATAGATTATTATAAAAAAATATTGGAAACGTATCATATCTATTAATCGAAAAAATAGAGATAAAAGAACATAGCTGGTTTATAATAAAAGGGTGGTTGGTTGTTATTCATGGCCAAAAATAGAAACAACTGGCAAAAAAACATGACTAGAAATTTGATATGCTCATATCACACATAAATAAACACCACATACAGGAGACATTAAGCATAAGAAGTTGCACCTGAAGGTGGAGGTGGTGGATCATCGTTATGTTGAAAGGAAACCCAAGCATTTGGCTCCTCCGATAATGGATCGAGTTCCACCCAATCGTATTCTTTCTAATTTTAAACAATGAGAAGCAATGATATTCCCCACCCAAGATGACAAGAAAACTGATCTCTTAAACAAACAAGCTATAAAAAGAGGGCCTTACTAGACTTTCCATGTGTTGTAATGTCATTAAAGTGGAGTAATTGGTGAGTCTTGCATTAGAAATTTGTTGCCTAGCACCCTTGTCGTGGTACCCTTCCAATGCAACCTTGTATACTTGCTATTGTATATGATAAAAATTTGATGTGAGCGAATGAATCTTATTATTAATATAAAATTGATGAGAGTTATCTTCTTGATTAAATATGACAACATTCTTATCTTTTTGAAGCTAGAAATAAGTGGTATCTCTAAAAAAGGCTAGCATAAGCTCTAAAAGCAATATATGAAGGCCACTGAGCATAATTATTTTTCAAAACCACTCTTCACCTATGGGATCTAGGTGAAAGGGTGCAAATAAATTTTGGATCCATTATCAAACTTCACAATCATAGGGGCATGTGTACAAGATATGTTTAAACAACACAAGTTTGTGATAAGCAAGGCACTTGGGATGTGGAACCATGTAGAATATTTTCAATATGTGTTAGCCTTTCCCCGAGTGACAAACATTGATAAATCAAACACCAAAGAAAAGGTGCAAGCTTGGGTTCAATCTTGGATTTACAAATTCAATCCAGACAACAATCTAGGTCTGGGGAGAATAATTGAGCCTCCATCAATTGTTGAGCTTGTTGAGAGCTGAAGCAATGGGGGTCATCAATTGATATAAAAATCCAATTGAGTGTAACTATTTTAAAGCCAAAATTTCCATCATGTAACTTACATCTGAATTCCAAGCTTGTGAAGCATTGTAGTCACAAAATCACACACTTATTACTTACATCACACCTCTAAGTATATCATTATATGCACGATTCATGTTGGAGCTTAAAATTGACCATACTCTAGATCAACATGAGAGACATGGGATTTTGAGGCAACATGGGACGATCTTTGCAATGTGGGTCTTGTAAAAGGGAGATCAACCTCCGGAGAAGGCCGACTTCCTCTAGCAATTCTTAATGCTAAAACTATTCCTACAACTGAAAATGCAATTATCTAATTCTAATCTAATCAACCAAGGGACTAAGGCTAGAAAGAGATGCATGAAAATTAAATCATAAGCTACAGAGAAGTGATAACATCGAGAGAAAGGGGGGAAGACGCTCTCAATGAGGAAAATGGGAGAAAATAGGAAAAGAGAGGGTAGACATGAGTGCTACAGTCCAAAACAACATTTAACCTTCCATTTCACACAATGCACAACAAATCTGAAACCTACAAAGGAGAAAAGGCATGCACAACATACCACAACAACAATAGATAGGCAATGATGCAAATAAAACAAGCTAGGGTAGAGAAATAACCACAAAACTAGATTTTATTGCTTGAAGCATGCACAAATCATTACAACGGAGTGGAAGAAGGCACAAAACACCTTATAGATCCCAAATCTTAGGCCTACAACTCAAACCACTTGTGTAACACTTGAGATGATGCCCTTGTGTTCTGAGAGGGTCCAACCTTTACAAATGAAGATAATTGCCAAATATATAGGAAATGGGAGAGAGGGGGGAGGGAAATAAAAATTTCAAGCTTTAGCCACCAATATTGCATTAAATCTATGAAAAACCATCATGGACACCCCTGCAAGACCATCCCCCGTGTCCTTTTGCTTGTAGGAGAATGTATGAGCCCCTACTTCATTAAATATGGCAATTGAGCTACGTGGAACTACATTTTAATTCTATGACTAGTTCTTACCTTTTTCATCTACCTAACTCCACCAGCCATTGAGTTTCATGATGCTAAGTTGAAGTTCATGATGAGACAGTTCAAACAAGATTGATTTTATAAGATTCGGGGTTATGGAGGGAAAGATGTGGTCATGGATTTCTATCGTCGAGGAGGAACTAGACAAAGTTTTTCGTGGGCTGTGACAAACTGCTTTAATTGATTCTTGTACTGGGTTAAGATAAAGCGGATGGGTGGACAACAGAGGGAAGCATAGAACAGTGCCCTGTGTGTCAGTTATGCCCAACTTAATCAGTCTAGTCGATGACAGTCCCTGCCCGTCGATGATTTCGCTCATGTGGGGAACCAAAGACCCCGAGGAACGGTTCCACCCCAGCCATAAATACCTGGCTCAACTGACTTAAGATTCACCCAAGCCTTTCGTCTTCCCCATTAGTCGAGTCGCTTATATGGCGAATACATGGAACCAAGGAACAATTACTTTGGTTCCTTAAACCCCGATTTGGTTGACAAAGGCCTGTTTCTTCCCAATTTGACCCTAAAACATGAAAATTGTTTATGTATGGAAAGGAGGGGCCCGAAAATATGGAACTAGAGTGTTCCCAATAGTGGTTTTTCCCTTTGCTAATCAATTTATACTACCCAAGTCCAAGATGGAAATATAAGCTATCAAAATAACCTTGGAGGGAATATTTTAGATAACAGTTTGGTGACTCAACGGGGTAATCTGCTTGCTAGATAAGAGATCAGTGGCATTAAAGCATCCATTGGGCATGGAGTCACCCCAAGAAATTGATCTGAAGTTTGAAGATCTTACCCTTGAGTCATCACGAAGCACTGATTGGACTTAGCATTTGTTTAAAACTGTTGAATTGATCATTCATATTATGAGATGTGTTAAAAATTAACTTTAATGAGAGTGGAAAATTGTCTTGAAATTGATTTTCCACCGCATCTTTCCTCTTGTAACTCATACTTCCACTATCCAACTCCACTAAAAACATATCCTCTTCGAAGTCTTCCATGAATCACTGTAACGGAACCATGCCATCCAAAAACAACAAGAACATTGTGCAAAGCGCTCAGAGAAAGGAAACTATACTTCCAACGAGACAATGTATTGAAGAGCACTTAGAGGAATTAAACTAATCTAATATGTACAGGGCACAATGAAATAAATTAATGGAAGTGCTTAAGATAAATCCCATTGACTGGGATCTGCAATGCATTTCTATCTAGGTTGGACAACTCAAAAGAGTTGGCCTCTTTGCAAGCACAGATGATGTATAACCCACTCCACAACGCATCAAACTTAGAATGTCGCCCTGGTTTAGCTATGTCCGCATCACATTTCAATATTGAAGACACAAAAATCATGCACTTTAGGCATTATTTAGTCCTGGTCTCATACTACTATTTAAAAGGTTTTTAAGTGAAGAAAGTACTAATCAACCCCCGTCTTTTGGCCATCTTACTTTGTTTTCTTTTGTTATTCCCGACCTATTGCACATGCATGCCTAGTTAACTTTCGTCGTTTCGTGTCATTTTAGCTTTGACTGTGGCGCCTAGGCTAGTCCTGGGGCATCCATGGGTGCCCCGATCCTTTTTGAACTTTCATGCCAATTTTTGGGCACTCTATACTCATTTCAGCTTCTTATCTTTTTGGTGTTCTGCCATTTCAAGGTTAATTACGAAATTAGATCAAGAGAACCCTGTAAATATAAAGTTATGAGACCATAATGAGGGACCAAGCACTAGTCACTACTATCATCCACCTAGGGTTGCATTCATCTAAGACATTTGGAGATCATTTGCATTCACTTAGGTCCATCACAAAGGACAAGAATGGTTCATCTGCATCACACAAGCATAGGAGGGGATTTCATTTTATTCCATGTATACATTCTATTAAATTTTCTACACATAGTTATTGCTTGCTACTTCACAAAGTGCGACTGACATAAGAGCACCTAGGGCACATGATGCACACACACACACCAGAACTACATTTGGGTCTGAAATGTAGTGCAATGCTCAGTTAGTAAGCCCATTGTTGTGCCAGCTGAGGTCAGTATGACCCATTCATTTACATTCTTTTTTTTTTATGATTTTGATACTTCTTGGGGCCTCTTGCAAGACTTTCTTTCATCTTGGATTATTGGCGACACGTGGTGCAGTGCAATGAACCTAATGTGACACACAACGAGGGTTTCAAACTGCTTGCCGAACCTGTGAAACTCAGTTCTGGACCTTTTGCGCAGATCAGGGTGCCCATTTGTAGACCCGAGTGCCCACAGGTGCCCCAGTCCCTTTCCAGGTGCTCCAATCCAGAGAATCAGTCCAGATTTGTCATTTTCAGGATCTCTACACAATCATTCCTTCTTCTAGATTATTTTGTTTATTCTGCGACATAGTCCAACGAGCTCCTCTAATAAGCTAAGTCACTTCCATACTTCTCTTGCATATTAGGGTTTATTCTTTCATTATAGTAGTTACTTGGGTCATTTTCCATAGTCATTTATTGTATTTACATGTCGTTATAGATTAGATTAACTACACTTATTCCCCATTTTTAGTTAATCGAATACCATGTCACCAACTTTGAAAATACGAGCCCTAGCTTTCTTGTCAAACCATTGCTTGGTTGACCTTTGATGTTCTTCTAATATGATCATGGTAGAATTTATCAATTCCTCAAGTTCATCTTGTTCTTCCATTATGATCTCCCTTTGATCTGCGGCTCCTAATTCCAATTGTTGGGCTAGTTGTAGCGAAGGCAATTCTAAAGATAAGGGAAGCCTTACATCTCTTTCATAAACAAGTTTGAAAGGAGAATTGTTAATCGTTTTATTTGTTGTGATTATATCAGCCCAAAGAGCATTTATTACTTTTGTATGCCACTGCCTCTAGTTGATATCCATTGTTCTTTTCATGATTCTAATCAAGTTTTTACTAGTATATTATGCTAAACCATTATCTTGAGGATAGTAATTGGAAGAAGTTTTCGAGTAAATTCCAAGTCCAAGATCCCAATCAGAAATTGTGGAGCCTAGGAAGGCTTGTACATTGTCGGAGATGATGGTTTGAGGAACCCCAAACCTTGCCACAATATCTTCAAGGAAATCAAGGATAGCTAATTCAGTAGTTTCCTTAAGTGTCAAAGCTTATGTCCATCTGGTGAAGTAATCAGTTGTTGTCAAGATCCACTTGTGATCAACACCTGATGGAGGATTAATCATGCCAATGAAGTTAAGACCCCATTAAAAGAATGGTTTATTTGTTTGGATTAGGTGAAGTGACCAATTTTGAATTGATCTTCATCTCTAACCTTGATCTAATTGAAACCTAAGTAGCCATCAAGCACGAAAAACCTTTTAACTCCTACTATTGTTTGCAAAAAAAAAATCCATAAAAGGTAGAGGATAATGAACTTTTATGGAAGTTTTGTTCAAATCCTTTAAGTCCAATAAAAACAAATTAAGTTGTGTTAATAAATCTATGTCATGAACAATCAATAAAAAATCATAATGGCGATTGACACTTTCTATGTTATTTAATGATAATTTATACTAAACAAATCTTTTTTATATAAGATTTTATAAAAAAAATCACATTCCCTACTATTTATTTTCCACCTTTAGAGAAATTGCTAATATTATCTAAAAAATTGTGGATGGGGAATACCACCTAGATTTGTAAACTTGAACCATGGGACATTTCAAGTGATTATTCCTAGTCTTAGTGGTACACCAAATGTTAGACAATTTTGATATCAACCCACCATCGACCCTTCATTGTACGATGATGAAAATAAGACATGTGATTTGTCTCGAGAAGAACTCAGAGATCTTTGAAGATTCCATAGAAGCAACATGACCATAAATAAAATAAGAAACAATGTTGAATTGTAGCTTTCTAAGCACTATCTATAAAGAAACATGTCATATTTTGGTATATGCCAAGGATCTCGACTTCTCAATGTAGCCTATGGGGGAACCTTATATCAAATAGAATAATACAATTGTCTAATATGCTTTATTTCAAACTCTTTCATGTTCAAATTCCTAATTTTGAGCCAATCTACCTTGACATGTAGTAAATATGGTAGAAATATAAAGCATGTTTGATTAGTTTTAGTTATGTTGTCGTAATTAAACTTTCTTATCGGATGTTATTGAGAAAATTTAGGAGCTTCTTCCATACATGAGGTTTGATGTGGTTCTATAGAATGCATAATTTCAAGTTTACATGCCATAATATTAAGTGTAAGTGTATAGAAAAACTCTATAAATATTTCAAGCCATTGCCTTCCAAACAACTCCTTAAAAATAGGGGACAAAAATTCTAAGGCTCCTTTTTTATATAGGAAGATTTAGTTTCTTCCTAAAATATATTGCCAAAAAATTCATAGACATGTCACTGAAAATATTTTTGAAACGGACTCTGTTGAACCTTGTCCTAATTTTTCTGAATCTGTGTTTGACTACTCAGAATGCCCGAGAGCTTATCAGGTAAATGAGTAAGAAAAATACTCATCCCATACTATTTGATGTCTTACAAAAATGAGACGCTGTGTAAGAAATAAGCTCTTCCCATTCAACTTGATGTCTTACAAAAATGAGACGCTCTGTTATTCAAACCCTAATCATGCAAACCGTATGCATACAAAGCGAGAGAGAAAAAATCTCAGATCCCGAGTTGCTTCTGCACGTCGAGGATTGTCTTGGCAGATCGTCTAAGCGCTTCATTTTCTTCACCGGTCAAGGGAATATTAGCAACGCCCAAAACTCCTCCCCTTCCCAACAGAGCAGGCAAACTCAGGAAAACCTCCTCGTCGATCCCATGGAAGCCCTTGGCCAGCACAGAAACAGGATGAATCCTCCTCTGGTTTCGCAGCAAACTCCTGACCAGACTCGCGGCAGAATACCCAATAGCCCACGAAGTGTACCCCTTCAATTTGATCACCTCATAAGCACCATTAATCACTCCCCTGTGAATCCCCTCCAACGTCTCTATTTCGCAGGGGATCTGCTGTTTGTCTAGAAAACTCATCAAGGGGACTCCCCCGATGCTAATGGCGGACCACAGAGCCACAGAGCTGTCTCCGTGCTCACCCAAGATGAACGCCTGCACGTCCTGCGCGTTCACGTCAAGGTGATCGGCAATACTGAAACGGAAACGCGAAGAATCCAGATTGGTGCCGCTGCCAATAATTTTGTTGGACGGGAGACCGGAAAGTTTCCAGGCGATGTGGCTCAGAATGTCGACGGGGTTCGAGACAACCAAGAGAATGGCATCCGGGCTGTGTTTTACGAGCTGCGGAACGATGGAATTAAAGAGGGAGAAATTCCGGTGGAGCAGCGCGAGGCGAGACTCGCCGTCGCGTTGCCGTGCGCCGGCAGTGATGACGCAGATGTCGGATCCCGCTGTGACGGCGTAGTCTGTGGCGGCGGCGATCTTGGTGCGTGGCAAAAAGGCGGCGGCGTGTTGGAGGTCCAGCATCTCTCCTCGGAGTTTGTCGGCCTGGATGTCTACCAGGCTCAGCTCGTCTGTTAAATCCTGCGTCAGAATGGTTTGGGCGATCGCCATGCCCACGTTGCCCACGCCGACCACGCTTATTTTTGAGTTTCTGGGCTTCGGGGAAGGCGGCCCTGTGGCTTCGATCGGCTTGAACAGGGCTTCTGCTACGTCGGCTGCTAATTTTGGGAGATGTTCGGAGGATTGTATGGCGCTTACGGGTTTTCGACGGGATCCGCGGCAGTTCTTTGAATGGAATCTGGTGAATCTGGTTTCAGAGGGAAGGAAGGTGCAATGGTGTTTGTGTGCAGTTGCAGAGATCGACATGTCTGAATGGAGGAGCGGAATTGGGTGAGATATGGACGGTCTCTTCTGCGTTTGTATAATTATTTCACCAAAATATTAGTGTTTCAGGGAACAGCTTTGTATTATGGACGAGTACTTACGACCAACATGGTCAAAGTTTGGAAGTTTCCCACCAGCTCCACAACGGACTCCAATTATGGAACCCCGGGCTCAGGTCAAGAAATTATTCTGCTTAAGAACACCCAATATAATCTGCTCTCAACCTTTTGCAAAACCCTAAAACAAAAAGTGGATGTCAAGTGGGCTTAAAGTGTCGAAGGTGTTGTATAAGTGAGCTTCACCTTATTGTTGCTGACGCGTGTCATTAGATTGTAGGTCGCTAATCAAAATGATATCGGTCATTTGTATTTGGGGAAACTGTCAAATAACACATTACTCACGATGGTATATTTATTTGAGTTCTGCATCAATGTGTGTGGAGATTTCTATCGATTTTAGGAATTGCACATGCCTTTATCATGTCGAATGATTTCCATTATTTTCTACGAGCTTCACTTTGTACCTTCAGACTTCATCAACCCTTGGATTCATTTACTTACATGCAAGTTTAGAGCTTTCTGGTCATTGGTCGACGTATCCTCATATGGATCCTTCTACCTTGTTACCTATTCAACATTTATGCAACCCCATGCATTATATTGAAAAGCCCAATCCGTTCTTGACTACTTTGTCAACATTGTATTAGCAATTACGTGAGTAACGACTTTTGTCAATAGTCCATAATGATGTACAAGCATATAATCTAAAGTGTTTGTCTGTTGGAGCGATAATTACACCTAGTCACCTCACAAAACATTGATCTTGTTTCAACAAATATAGAGCCAATAAGCATCCAATATGATCAGTTCAACTTTGCTAGTGTGTTACCAACTTGTGTTGAAAATGGAGCTTTGAAACATGTTGTGGATATCCGCCGAAGCATTATGAAGAAGGGACATTTGTCAAATGCTTAAGTTGCAAGTGGCGTGGTAGATATGCCTACAAATGTGGAAGCATGTGAATTGTTCGTCAAATTGCCTGAAAGATATGTGGTCTCATGGATTGCAATGATTAAGGGATATGAAAAAAAATGGGTTTGTTGAAAAGATCTTGGAAACTTTTAGGCAAATGCAATTGGCATGTGTAAAGCCAAACTCCACAACCTTTGCCAACACCCTCTCAACCTCTGTCAAAATGGGAGATATAGAACAAGGCCTTTTTTTCATCATCAAGACCTGTCATCTGCTTGTGTTGCTTTCTGAGTATGGCCAATGGGGGTTTAAGCAAATGTATAGGAAAATAAAAATAAAGGCTTAAAATGTTTAATAATTATCAACAACCCTCATATATTTTCAAGAGTGGTGGCTCCTCAGGACATCTTGCACGTTTTCCTCTCTACCCAAATTATGTTACACATGTTAATGGAGCGTTCTCGAACTTTGCATTCAAATGGGAAATTAATCCATGTTCATGTTAATGTTTGTCTTTCTCTAATGTTTTGTAAAGAATAAAATTTAAGAATAGGAGTAAATTCCATTAATGCCCAAAGGAGATAAGTGAAGAAAACAACACCCAAGAGAGAATTTCTAGATTGCACAGCAAGTTTCATTTTGCCTCAAAATTTATACATGCAAACAATAGATCACAATTCACTATTGTTTTCTAGATTTGAACTTTGTTATTGAATGCAGAATGGACATGGATGAAGATAAATATAATCACAAGATGAATTCAAGGTTGAGCAACGCAGAGCTTCTTCTCTGTGTTGCCTCCCACACAAAGGGTGGAATATTGAGAGAGTTGAAGGAAGAAGAGGTGATGTGAGTGGATGATGAAAATGAGGAATATAGTATCAAGGTTGATGTCACGCGATTGAGGAGGAGCCAAAATTACAGAAGGGCAATTACCTCTCGATAGAGAATGGGGGGATTACCAAGTCACTTTCGACACTTGTTAACATCCCTGAGTGGCACCATTAACCATTTTTTAGCAAGGGATGACAAAGACGAGGAGTTGCAAATGTTGGTTGTAGTGGTTGCGGTTGGTATTGATAGAATATTTATTTGTTAACCGGTGAAAATGTGGAAAAATTTTCTGCCCCGTAGCATGTGAGAACACACTTGTGAGACTAGGACATATCCAATGTGAATTCCAAGTTGTCACGAAAGAAGAAAAGACCATATCATGTTGCAATGACAGGGATCCAAAGCTTGAGCAGAGGAACCATCAAACTTGGTGTGTTGTGCCACGTAATCAAATTGAGGATTGATCCCTTTGGTGTAGGTTGTTGTGTTTTCTTTGGGTAGGTGCTCGACCTCTCCACATAATGCAAGCAAGAGCTTGCATTTGTTAAACGTTCACTCGCCCTCTAGATATGCATCGTCATTATGACATTGTTATTCTCGCAATTTGTGAGACTGTTAGATGTTTGCTAGCTTGAATATGATCCTCTAGCATGGACAACCAAATTCCCCAAAAAATGTCATGTGTGCTAACTATTCACAAAACATAAGGGGTAAAATTACAAAAAATAACCATTGCCATTACAAGTGTTGTTTAATTGGACCTTGCCTTTTGAGATATCTCCAAAATGTGTTGCCTTAACAATTTGAGCAACACACCCCCTTTCTCCTTTTAACGATTAACATTAAAGACATGTGGTTCATATGTGTGTTCTTAGAAGAATGAAGAGTTCCACATATGGTCTGTTGAAAAAATTTCCTAGCTTTAATATTCCAATCCTTCTAGTTCTAGTTTTTCAACACATCCCCTTCGGTGTCTCCATTGCATCGTTCACGTGCGATTGCTAGTAGTAAAAAAAATTACAACATTTGACCTAAATCAAAATTCAATCATATGTGTTGAATAGTTAAGATTCTTATATTTCCATGCCTACAACCAGTGTCAACTAGGTTGAAACTCCAAATGCCTGACTTTGGCTTTTCTTTTGGTGGTATTTAGGAATAAAATATATCATTTTCTTCACTGTAACACTTTTACAAAGGAAATAACTTGATATGTGAGTTCCCTATATATATATGCCTCTAACAATACTAAAGTACTCATTTCTTGAAGTCAAATTAGGACCAAAAGGATACACAACTTAATAAAACAAGGTGAAAGACTAAGAGAGGCACAAAACACAATAAAAAAAGGTCACACGGTTAGAAGGGCCCAAAAATGAAAGGGAGTCTTTTTATGGATAAATGACCATTTTTGTGTTATATGAACAGGGTTAACAATATACAAAAGTGGCTAAGGACTTAAAATGTTATAGAAATAGAGAGGGATAGAGAGAGAGATAGGAAACAAGTTAAGAAAATGCAGGGCTAGAAGTGATAAAAAACAACAAGCACCTAGACAAATAGGCCCGACCGGAGAAGAAAGTGACAAAAGACAACAAGAGTCACCAAAGGTTTAACAAAATAGGATATTCAAGTCGATGGTCGAGGACACAAGGAAATGCATGCTAATAAGAGCCTAACCTAGACCAATAAACAATAAACACATGAATATAATAACACCAAATCAATTAAATAGGTCCATGCCCAAAATCAAGTGTTGACATATGCATTTCAAAATAAAGACAAACAAGTAGTCACCTTGAAACACTTTTTGTTTTGGTTGCCTCACCATCCATTGAGACTTATTGAACTCAATGTCTATATAACAATGATCTAAAATTCAAAATGAGGGATGGGGTTAATGTATCCATATATTCCATCTCTCGTGACTTGCAAATAAGAAACTTTGTGCTCCTTAGAATATAGCGCCAAAGTATATGTGCTTTATTGTTTATAAATACTTGTTCATATACATACATAAAGACAAGTGCAAGTAAAAATTTGTCCATATAAAATAATCAAAGTAAAAAATCAACTAAACACATTGGGAAAAAAGGGAAGTTAAGGGTATTAGATAACGAGCACATGGGAAAAAAATTGGAATATTAAAATGTTTTTACGTGATAATGGGTATAAGGACAAGAAGATCCAAATTGCTTTCAAATAAATCCATATCTCATTACAATGAGAACACTAGTAAAATCAAGGAAGATGAGAGACATTCATGGTAAAAATCCCATATACATAGGGCATCACTGATGGGATTGTTCTAATCTTAACAATAAGTAATATTAGAGTAGTGTTCACCCTATTCAATTTGTATCCTTATGATAATGAGACACTTTCTTATTCAAACTCTAAATACATACCTCATATACATACAAAACATGAATGAGGAGTGGAATTGAGTGAGATATGGATGGGGCTTCTAATTGTCCTACATTTGTATATCTAACAAAAAATTATTATTTCAAGGAAAAAATTGTGTTGGGGACGATCAAAATGTTCAAATTTTAAAAGTTTCACAAGAGCTCCACAATGTGTCATAAATACTTGGAATAGACTTGGGAAGGCTTTGAATTCAGTATTTGACCTTGTGTAGTCACAAAATCACACACTTACTATTACATTTATACCGCCAGTATGTTAATTTATATATGGATCTTGCAGTAATAAAAGTATTCACTAGTGACCCATCCTCTAGGTCTTGTTTTGTCAGTTAGTCAGGCGTCATTGTTGTTTTGTCTAGTTCAGTCATCATTTGTCTCTGCAGTTTTGGCCATCTTTTAGGGTGTCTCAGGTGTTGTAATTTTCTCAATTGTTCATCTTTAGGTCTATGCTTGGGTGCCTAGGGTTGCATTGGGTTGCCCCGGTCCATGATTTAGGCACCCACATCGTGATTTTTGGTCTTAATTTATTTGTTCGAGGTCATCCTAATTTTACACCGTGTATTCCCCTAGGTCATAGTCGGCATTTTTGGGTCACTAGTGTCAAAATTTGAGCAAGAGATCCCTATATAAACAAATCATACTCACTACATTATGGGCATACATACTACACATCAAGGGAAGCTATCTACTAAGGCAAGGGACTGCATTTGGGCTTCTTCTACATCAATGCATCACACAAGCATAGGGGGAAAGGGTTGTATTCTTTCCATTCCATCCACCATTTTGCATTTTACATCTAGTTATTGCCCCCTATTACCGCGTCATTAGCACTAGGGTATCCTAGGCACAAAATTACACACACACACACATAAAATACATTGGGTCTAAAATGTAGTGCAATGCTTAGTCATAAGACCACTAGTTTGGCAGCTGAGGTGAATCTGACCTATTCATATGCATTTTTATTTTTTAGGGATTGATGCTTTGGATAGGGTTTTGTAGGTAATCTATTCAACAGTGGCAGTGACATAGGTGACATTATTGTGACACCCATGCGACAGGAGTGAAGATAACAAAAAGATACTGCGACACTACTTGTTTTAGGTTTCGAGCACTTTCCACAGTCTACAGTGCCTAGAACATAGACCAAGGGCCCTGGGGAGCAGCCCCAGTACCCTCCCATGCACCTCAGTATAGACAAACAGTCAGATTTCTCCCTTACTGAAGTAATTTAGTCATAGCTTTCCTAGTCGGCACATCAGTCTGCTACAGTCCAGTACACAGTGAGGTAAGTTATTTATAGGTTAGTAACATATCCCTCTATTTCCCTTTTACTTTGATATATATTCCAAATATAAAAACCAAATTCTTGCATTCCAATATAGCATTTAGTTTCTATTTAGATTAACTCATAAAATAGCTAACAAAATCCTATTTTTAGTTAATCATTTAGAACCCCACATTTCGAACATTATTGATTTTTGATCATCTTTCATTTGCATAGCTCTTATTTTATCATCATGCTTCATTTTAGTGTCAACCCTATTTATGATGAGGCTACCATTTCTGAACTTACAACTTTATATAGTGCTCCTATGACCTTACCCGATGCCACTCAACAACTCCTCTTAGAAGGTCAAAAACATGTGCCAACTAATCCTGTTTGATTCTCTTATAGGCATATGCCTTGTTGATGACCTTGTTGCTTTTACTCATTGTACACCATACCATCCGATGGACTATGATCCTTCTTATTCTTCTTCTTGATATGCCACCCGATGTTTAGATCCTTCTATCATTGATTATTTTTCAGGCATTGATTCACAATATGAGTATGCCTCCTACCTTTCCTCTGGCCACTCCTATCGCTACTCCTATGTCTCCTACCACTTCTCATTATGTTTCTCTGACCTCTCATTCTAGTTCATCAACAAATTATTATTACCTTGATGATCCTATTGATAGTCACGTTTTTTCGGTTGACATTGACTATACTACTCCATCTCTCATTCCTACAGAGTCTCCTTCTTTCTACACTGCTGAGAGTGCCTCACCTCTTCCATCTTCCTCTTCTCCTAAGATTTCTTCTACCATAGTGCATGAGTCTCCGGCATTCTATTATTTCTTCTCATTCTACTCCTAATTTATCTACACTTCCTTCTTCCACTTCACCCATACTGCCTGTTCCTTATAATACTATTAGTGAAACTTCCCCTTCATCATCTCATGTAGCTCCTTCAACACACACTCCTCACACATCTTTAGCTTCGGAGCCTACTATCTCACCTCTTGATATACCCATGATCACACACAATGGAAAGCTTCAACCTCTTAATACATTATTTCCAATCTTCTTCTATTCCATCACATGACATTCTATCTCTCATGCATGTTGTAGGTTAACTTCAGTCTCAGGTTCACTCTCTCACCTTAGAAATTAGGGCTTACTATGCGTTTATAGACAACAATTATTTGCATGGTAATCAGTTCCCAAAAAAATCCATAACTCAACCTTTCCTAAGGATTTCATCATGCCCACATTTACATGCTTCGATGGTACCATGACCATCATGCTCATATTACACATTATCACACTCTTATGGCCTCTTATTCTAATGATCGACTCTTACATCAAGGCCTTTTGGTTTAGTCTAGTTGACGATGCACTTCAATGGTATACCCATCTCCCTTTTGGTTCTATTAGCACTTTTTATGACATGGAGGATGCCTTCCTTTGTAGGTTTATTATCAATAATGGTCCTAGGGTCACATACGATCACATTCCCACTCTACATTATGGCTCTTTCTAAACCTATTAAGGATTACATCTTACGCTTTAATGCATGCATACATCAACTTATCTTTCATCCTAGTGACTTGGAAAAGTAGTTCCTCTTCTTTCGTGGTCTTATTCCTCCTCTAAAGCAACTGCTTACATTATGATACTTTTGAGTCTTTTATACTTTTGTGTTACAAGGTTATTGATTTAGAACATGACCTTCTTGATTCTCCTTTAATAGAGCCTTCCCATGTTTCTTTGATTACTATGCCCTCTGCTCTTCCACCTACACCTCCAGTTGTACATCCTCAACAACCTTCACCCTCAGCTAAAACTAAAAAAAACTGTTCTTCTCCTACTCTACTTCCTAAGGGTAACAATCCAAAAAAACCCATATCTCAACCCAAAGTGAAACAACCTCATTCCCCTCCTTCCCCTCCTACACACGTCTCTCCAACTCCATGACCAATTACTAATACTGCTACTTCACCTCAGTACCGTGAGCCTCTATGTTTTTCACCTAATGCTCGACCTCATGATGTCTTGGGTATATTACTTGATTATTTATTAATTCAACTTCCTTCCAATCAACACCACCCTCCACACCATTTACAATGCCAACATGATCAATATTACTGTAATTACCATCGTATTAGTGGCCATCATGACAATGAATGTCTTAATTTACGTGAGAAGTTACAACATTTAGAGGACATTGGTGTCATATCTTTTGCATCTCATGAGTGATCATTATCTCCTTCACCATGACAGCATAGGCATACACCCCCTGAGTCTTTTCCTGCATGGTACTTAGTTTGATCATCATTCACCACCATCGCATGCACGCTATCCACCCCCTCCATTGCATCCACCTCCATATTCATTACATCCGCCTCACTCGCACTATCCATCACATGCATCCCATGGGTTTCCACGAGTCTCTGCATCTCCCATGGTCACTCCATATGACACACACTTTGGTCCATACACTCATGCTCCATCCATTCTATATGCATCCACCTCCACTCATCGTCCTGGTCATTGGTAGGTGATCATTATCACCTTACCCCCCGATGATGCACTTGTGTTCTTATGGTACTTACATGATTGTTGAGGGATTAGTTTTAAGAACCTTTCACCATGCACTCCATCATTCATCTAGCACACCTCAATCATTTCCCAATGACACACTCTTGCTTATGTGGCTCATACTTGACTGCTGAGGGGTCTTATTACATGAGCCTATTCATCCATACGCTGGGGGAATCGTTACTCTTTCCCCTCCTATTTTCATCACCTTATCATATTACCATTATATTACATTTTCACATATTCATTACGATACACTTGTCTATTTTCACATTTATTCTATTATCACCATTACGTTTCCTACGCGCTACATACTTTAGTCGTCTCATAAATCACATTACATTAGTTATCTACATCATCATTTACCATGTATATTTTATCTACCATTCCTAATATCATCATACAAATTTATACTCATCACATACACAACAATACACATGCTAGAACAATAACCATACAACCATGCGATATCCATTACATCACAATGACAAAACATCTCAAATATCAATCTCATATATATCCAAAATAGGTGTCCATACATATAGTGTTCATACCAATCATCATGACAAAAATGTGTTTCATCACTAGGGGGCAAGGCCCCCTACATCATATACAATCATCACTATCAAACCTCATCATCACTATCACTCTCCTGTACTATGAGAGCCCTAGAACTAGATGCCTCGCCACCAACATGGCACCACATTTCATGACCTCGAAACTTCTCCACTTGTTTACATAACATGCGTAATCTCCATGTTCTGCTCTGAGAATTGATGATACAAATCCACATATTGGGTGAACACGTCCTAAGTGCAAGGGACCACCACCTATCGCCTCTCGGGCATGAAAAGTCTCCTCACATGCCTCATACCTCTCACTAAGAATAACCATACATGTTGCCACTGCTATGGCTACTAGCTCAAACAGAGGGGCATGCTAGCACCTACGATGTCATCCATGTGATCTAGTATCCCTCCACATAATACATCGCTAGGCACATTCCACGTCAACGTGCGGATCGATGTGTCTAATATCAATGACCAATACAGATCTCCTACATACACAACATACAACCTCATGTTAGTCAACACATGTGTACAAAACAACATAAACAATTCATTAACCATAACTGTTAAGCATACATAAATACTTACGATCTTCCATCCTCCACTACAGGGTCAGGGACACCTCCCTCACCCACTCCTCCTACCAGTAACTCCATAGCACCCAAAAATATTGGGTATAACAACACCCATTGATGTGCTACCCACCATGCTCGATAATCCTCCATGAACCTCGTGCCTCATCACCATCCACAACCACTATTGTTGGGTCTACCACATCTAACCCTAGTGGTATCAACTGCTTCTGCTGTAGGTCCTGGCCTCACCCTGCCCTCCTAGGGGCCCTAACAACTTGTAACCATATATATGGCTCTTGGGGCACATCCTACCATCCCGAACTGTCTGCGATACTCTCTCCACCTGAAATAATCTCCGCCACACCTAGAAAGCGATCCTCTAACCACATGGTCCTCTGAATACATCACAACTCTATCACATCCTCCAGCCATCCCCCATAATTACGATATAGCCTCCATATACCACTGACTCGGGCCCCATCTTATCTATCAATTCCTAAAGCTATTTGTGTCCATCTTCCTGCCGCGAATATCAACCCAACATTGAGCATATATCTCTAGCCGCACCCACTCCCCTCGTGGCCCTGCAATTAGTCTTAATACGGTTATGTGCTCATATGCCCATACATGTAACAATGTGGTGGCCCCTATACCCCCACCATGCTCATCCTGCGTGAACCGATACAAGTCCTTGTATATGTGGGCCAACACACACCGTGCCCATGTATATCTCATCCCATCCTCCTCTATCCACTGACATATGTTATGCATCTTATACAAGATGCCGAAACCCCCTCCCTCCACTGCTATACAGGACACTATCACCACTGCGATGAACTTTTGCAAAAGCGGAACCCTCGACTGTAATATCGTATCCAAACTACTATGGGCCTCTATAGGAACCTGAGCCCCTCCAAAATATTGTCTAGCCGAGCACATATACTGACTCCATATCTACTACCTGCCATCACCTGTACTCTCTCCCCAACCACTGACAGCTGCAATATGTGATATACATCCTCCAACGTCACTGTCATCTCTCCCGTAGGCAACCAAAATGTGCATGTGTCTTACACACCACCTCTCACATAATGTAGTCAACATGGGCATATTATGGGGCACATCCCCCATCCGTGCTATATTCCATAGGCTGACATGGTCCAACACATCCCACTCCTAATCCAAAAAACCTAATCCCAGTAGTGTACTCAAGTGGCGACCACCACGGATATCTCCCTCGAGTAGATATCCCTCTGCACAACACACCAATAACGACGACTGTAATGATTAGAAAAATTTACATGATCAAAAAAGGACTACTCAACATGTTAGAAACACATTCCATAGTAGTATCCACTAAAATAAAAAATTTCTAGACCAGGGCACCCAACAATAGGACTAGGGACACCCCAGAGTAGGACACTAGCACCCGGATCTTAGTGCTCTAGTCCCAAGGGTCACTAGCATCCTCATTGCTCTTATTCAGGTCCCAAATGCACTGAGAAAGCTAAACATATCCCAAATATGAAAAAATTCAACTCAACAACCTATTATACCATACATTCAAGCATAATATAACACACTTACTAACTCTGTAGTAGTACACGATGCTACTGCGGGTCGCTACTCTCTTAAACCAGATCAGACGTAATGGTCTCTCTTAAGGCATCCCTACTCACTCCGTATACACTCTTACACTCGTGCCATAAAAAAAATGAAGTGATACGTTACCTTTTCACTTTACTATGTATAATCACATTACAATTTGCATCCTTACTATGGTCTTCATTTTGCACTTATCACCACAACTAATACATGAGACATTGCTTTGGTCATATCTTGAGCGTTTTCACTCCAATTTATACCCTATTTGTGGAATTATTTTTAGATTTCTTCCTACCACTGTACTACACATGTTTTGAACATGTTATACACATTACCAATATTTTATATTCCTTATAACCGTGTTTTCACTTCTTATCGTTACTTTTGGCTTAGAGTCTGTTCCGCTCACCACTCCCTCTTTCATTGAAAGGGGGGGCCAAAATGGGGGGCATATCATTGGGGTTCCCCTATAATTCCCCTTGTGTCACCACATACTCCAATACTGTGAATCCAAAACCTCGCAACTTATATCATGACATTTCACCATAATGACCTAATATAGGGGTAACAATCATTTAACGTTTTCTAAACACCCTCACACATCGTAACTTATCAATTCCCCCTAATGACCTAACTTGCGGGCAACAAGTGACTCAAAATCATTTTACGCAACATCTCATCAATTTCTAGCAACTTTCCCCTAATGACCTAACCTGGGGGCAATTAGTGAAAAACCTCACCATGAGTAACCAATCAATCAACCAATCAAAATCAGTACGTTTGAATTAGACCATTCAAATCTACGAGTGATCTCTCAGATGACCTAACTTGGGAGTTACATTCACCTTTTTGTTCTCAAATGACATAACTTGGGATTTTATTGCATACTCCGCATTCACTTCCAGATGACATAATATGGAAGCCATCTCATTTTCTATCGCATTCGCTTTTAGATGACCCAACTTGAAAGCCATCTCATTCTCTATCGTGTTCGCTTCCTAATGACTTAACTTGGAAGCCTTTTCATTGCAGTGACACCCGTGAAGTGGGGGCAAGAGTGCCTTTCCCCTTATCACTCCTATATGGGTAAACTATTTAGTCAAAATCATTTGGATCCAAAATCACCACTTTTTGATTTGATTCCATCTGCAGCGGCTAGATCTTGAGGATGTAGTTAAAGTTTGGAGAATAATACACTTTTCTCCCTACCTCTTCCTTTAGCGTTAAGATGCTCAAATCCTCCCATTATTCCATTGATATACAAAGCATTCGGGTTGGGAATTGATCACTTCCTACCCACATATTCATTATTAAACTGTGTTTGAAATCATCCAAAGTCCTAATCATCATTTTCATTTCCCACACTTCATCGCAACACTTACAATTTTACGTTGCATGGATCAACTCATTGATCTATGACTCGACACACTTTTATAGTTATATCGGCATACCTCTACTACACATCTGCACGTTCTTCTACAACTTGGGCTTCTTCGGATTTTTCTCAGGTGCGCGTCTCTATCTACTTTATGTTATCGAGATTTCTGCTCATTAATATAAAGTGGGGGAAAATGTAGTCACAAAATCACACACTTACTATTACATCTATACCGCCGGGTATGTTAATTTATATATGGATCTTGAGTGATAAAAGTATTCACTAGTGACCCATTTCTAGGTCTTGTTATGAGTTAGTCAAGTGTCATTGTGTTTTGTCTGGTTCAGTCGTCAGTTGTCTCTGTAATTTTGGCCATCTTGTAGGGTGTCTCAAATGTCCTAATTTTCTTAGTTGTCGTCTTTGGGTCTACACTGGGTACCTAGGGTTACACTGGGGTGCCTCAGGGTGCCCCAGTTCGTGATTTTACGCACCTGTGGCATCGTAATTTTTGGTCTTAATTTCTTTGTTCTAGGTCGGTCCTAACGGTTACCTCGTGTATTCCCCTAGGTCATAGTCGGTAGTTTCAGGTCACTAGTGTCAAAATTTGAAGAAGAGATCCCTATATAAACAAAACATACTCAGTACATTATGGCCGGGCATCTTACTCATCAAAGGAAAACTATCTACTAAGGCAAGGGATTGCATTTGGGCTTCTTCTCCATCTGCATCACACAAGCATAATGGGAAAGGGTTGTATTGTTTCCATTCCATCCACCATTTTGCATTTTACATCTAGTTATTGTCCCCTACTACCACGTCATTGGCGCTAGGGCATCCTAGGCACAAAATTATACACACACGCAAAGGTATTTTAGAGATACTGCGACACTACAAGTTTCAGGTTTCTAACATTTCCACAATCTGTAGCACCCAGCACACAGATCAGGGCACCCTAGGGCACCCCAGTACCACTCCAGGCGCCTCAGTACAGAAAAACAGTCATCTTCTGCCCTTTCTAAGGTCATTCGGCCATAGGTTACCTAGTCCGCATATCAGTTTGCCACAGTCCATTGCACAGTGAGGTAAGTCATTCACAGGTTAGTAACACACCCTTCTATTTCCCTTTTACTTTTATATATATTCCAAATATAAAAACTAAATTCTTGCATTCCAATATAGCACATAGTTTCTATTTAGATTAACTCACAAAATAGCTATCAAAATCATTTTTAATTAATCACCTTGCACATTGGTCAAAAATCAAAAAATTAATCTTCCATGAACTATCAAATTGATCCACTTTAAACTCTTAGATCAAAATATCTTTAAAAATGAGGATGTTAAAAGGTAATTTAACAAAGTATTGAAACTTATAAAACCTAATTGCAGGGTCGCATGTGATAAATAAAACACTAAAATATAGATCAATGGGACACCGCCGATGCTAACGGCGAAGCACAGAGCCATAGAAATGTCTCTTTGCTCACCCAAGGTGAACGGATGCACGTCCTACGCGTTGAAATCTAGGTGATCAACAATGCTGAAAAAGAAACACGAAGAGTCTAGATTGGTGTCGCTGCCAACAATTTTGTTAGGCGGCAGCCCTGAAAGTTTGCGAGAGATGCAACTCAAAATGTGGACAGGGTTCAAGATGACGTCCGGGATGTGTTTTACAAGTTGCGTAACGATGGAATTAAAGAGGGACAAGTTGTGGTGAAGCATCACAAGGCAGGACTCGCCATCGCGTTTTCATGCAACATCTCGCCTCAGAGTTTTTTGGGCCGGATGTCCACCAGGATCAGCTCGTCGGTTAAATCCTACACGAGAATGGTTTGGTCGATCGCCATGCCCAAGTTGCCCACGCCGAAAATGCTTGTTTTTTAGTTTAAGTGCTTCGGGGAAGGCTTCCCTGCGGCTTCGATTGGCTTGAACAGGGCATCACCTATGTCGGCCGCTAATTTTGGGATTTGTTCAGAGGATTGTATGACGCTAACGGGTTTTCGACAGGATCCACAACAATTATTTGAATGGAGTCTGGTGAATCTAGTTTCAGAGGGAAGGCAGGTGCAGTGACATTTGTGTGCAGTTGCAGAGATCGACATGATGCAGAGTCTCGACTCTGGATGGAGGAGTGGAATTGGGTGAGATATGGACCAGGTCTTCTGCGTTTGTATAGGTACCTAACCAAAATATTAGTGTTTCAGGGAACAACTTTGTATAATGTAGTACGGACGAGTACGACCAACATGGTCAAAGTTTGGAAGCCTTCGAATTTGACGTCCGACCACCGGATCAAGTGGTTTTAAAAGACAAGAAATTGTTCTGTTCAAAGAACACCCAATATAATCCGCTCTCAACCTTTTAAAAAACCCTAAAACAAAAAGTGGATGTCAAGTGGGCTTATCTGTATCTATTTTATCACTTTATTATTACATCAAAGGTGTTGTAGAAGTGAGCTTTACCTTATTGCCGCTAATGCACGTCATTATATTAGACGGTGTAGATTCATTGGTTATTGTAGGTCGTTGATCAAAATGATATCAATTATTCATATTTGTGGAAATTGTCGAGTAACACATTATTCACGATGGTATATTCATTTGAGTTCTGCATTGCGGTGTGTGGAGATTTCTATCGACTTCTGGAATTAAACATACCTTTAGCATGTCGAATTATCTTCGCGGGGCTCCATTATTTTTTATAAGCTTCACTTTGTACATTCAGACTTTGTCAACCCTTGGATTCATTCACATACATGCAATTTTAGAGCCTTCTGGTCATTGTTCGACATATCCTCGTATGGATCCTTCTACCTTGTTACTCATTCGACATTTATGCAACCTCATGCATTATATTGAAAAGCCCAATTCATTCTTGACTACTTTGTCAACGATGTATTAACAATTACGTGAGTAAATTACTTCTATCAATAGTCCATAATGATGTCCAAGCATGCATAATCTAAAGTGTTTGTCTATTAGAGCAACAATAACACCTAGTCACCTCATAGAACATTGATCTTGTTTCAGCAAATGTAGAGCCAATAAGCATCCAATGTGACCAATTCATTTTTGCTAGCATATTACTAGCTTGTGTCGAAAATGGAGCTTCGAAACAAGTTGTGGACATCTGCTAAATCATTATGAAGAAGAAACGTACAACAAATGCTTAAGTTGCAAGTGCCCTGGTAGATATGCTTGCAAATGTGGAAGCATGTGAATTGTTCGTCAAAATTCGTGAAAGATATGTGGTCTCATCGATTGCAATGATTATGTGATATGCAAAAAATGGGTTTGTTGAAAAGACCTTGGAAACTTTTAGTTAAATGCAATTTATAGTTGTAAATCCAAACTCCACAACCTTTGTCAGCATCCTCTCAACCTATGTCAAAATGAGATATTTAGAACAAGGCATTTTCCTCATCATCAAGACCCACCATCTGCTTGTGCTATAAAATGCCTACATATGGTAGAAGTGTGTCTTTGGGTTTTAAAGGCATCCCAAATTGTCTTTTATAAAACAAAAAAAATGAAAAATAACAAATCCACAGGAAACTGCTTTCTGAATATGGCCAATGGAGGTTTAAGCAAATGTATAGGAAAACAAAAATAAATGCATAAAATCTTTAATAATTATTAACAAACTTGATATATTTTCGAGAGTAGTGGCTCCACATGACCTCTTGCACGTTTTCCACTCTATCCAAAATGTGTTACACATGTTAATGGAGTGTTCTCAAAATTTACATTCAAAGGGGAAATTAATCCATGTTCAAGTTAATTTTGGTCTTTCAATAATGTTTTATAAAAAATGAAATTTAAGAATAGGAATAAAGTCCATTAATTCCCAAGGGAGAGAAGTGAAGAAGACAACACCCAAGAGAGAATTTTTGGATTGCACTGCAAGTTTCATTTTTCCTCAAAATTTATACATGGAAACAATATAACACAATTCACTATTGTTTTCCATATTTGAATTTTGTTAATCAATGTAGAATGGATATAGATGGAGATCAATATAATTGTAGTTTGAGGTCAAGGTTAAGCTACACAAAGCTTCTTCTCGACATTCCCTCCCACACAGAGGGTGGAATCTTGAGAGAGTTGAAGGAAAAAGAGGCAATACAAGTGGATGATGAAAATGAGGTAAATAATATCAAGGTTGATGTCGTGTGGTTGAGGAAGAGCCAAAATTACAAAGAGACAATTGCCTCTCGATAGAGTGCTGGGGAATTACCTAGTCGATTTCGACACTTGTTAACATCCCTGAGTGGCACCGTCAACCATTATTAGTAGGGAATGATGAATACGAGGAAGAGAAAATGTTGGTTGTAGTGGTCATCGGTGGTACTAGTCAATCACTTATTTGACAACTAGTGAAAATGTGGAAAACTTTCCCTCCCTATAGCCCATGAGAACACACTTGTGAGACTAGGACTATCCAATGTGAAGTCCAGATCATTGCGAAAGAAGCAACGACCATGTCATGTTGCAATCGTAGGAAGCCAAAACTTGAGCAGAGGAAACATCAAACTTGGTGTGATGTGCCACATAATTGAATTAAGGCTTGTCCCCTTTGGCGTAGGTCGTTTTGTTTTCCCTGGGAAGGCGCTTGACCTCTCCACATAGAAAAATCAATAGACTACATTTATTAAATGTTCATTGGTGCTCTAGATACGTGTCGTGTTAGGTCATGGAGCCTGTTTTCATGTGAGAAAGTGTTGAAGACTGTGCACTAAGAGTACTGTACACTTTCCACAGTTGTCTCGCTGGGGTTCGGGCCTTAAAACGTGCCCGATATATCGGGAAACGTGATTTTCTCATATGGGCAAGTTTTTTGAACCATAGGTTTATGGGACGATTTTGGCCCATGGTTTTAATACCCACAATTTTATAAAATTGCTTGAGCAGCTGTCTATTTATATGGTTTTGTGCATATGGTAGATATAATGTAAACATTGCAGATGTGTTTTGAAATCGGCTGCGAATTCTGTAGAGTTTGTTGAGCATAGCTCCAAACGGATCTAGGTATTGTATTGAGAGAGCGGTGGCTTGTAATAAAATCTGAGCAAGTGATTCTTTGTGGACGTAGCCCAAATTGGGTGAACCACATTAAATGCTGTCTCTTTGTGTTGTGTTATTTTATTCTGCACTTTTATTTGAGATCTGTAATATTTTCTACATATTAGTTTCTACTGTTGCTATTCTGTGAGGGATTATTCCGCATATTTTATCCCTTATTTCCTAACATGTCACCGATGTGACATTGTTGTTGCTCTTACATTTTGTGACATTGTTGGATGTTTGCTAGCTTGAATAGGCTCCTCTAGCATGCACAACCAAATTCCCCAAAACAGGTTGTGTGTTTTGACTATTCACAAAAAACAAGGGCTAAAATTGTAAAAAACAACTATTGACATTGCAAGTGTTATTTAATTAGGCCTTTCTTTTTTAGATATCTCCAAAATGTGGTGCCTCAATAATTTTTACACCACACCCCCTTTATCCTTTTAACGATTGATATTAATGACATGCGGGTCATATGTGTGTTCTCGAAAGAGTGAAGAGTTTCACATATGTTCTCCCAAACATTTTCCTAGCTCAATATTTCAATCCTTCTAGTTTAAGTTCTTCAACACATACCCTTCGACATATTCATTGTGCCATTCACATGCGATTAATAGTAATAAAAAAAATTACAACAACATTCGACCTAAATCAACCTTCAGTCCTATGTGTTGAACTATTATGATTCTTATCTTTCCATGCCTACAACTAGTGTCAACTAGGATGAAACCCCATATGCTTGACATAGGATTTTCTTGTGTTGGTATTTTAGAAATAAAATATATTATTTTCTTCAATGTCACACTTGTACAAAGGAAATAACTCAATATGTGATTCTCTATAATATATTCGCCTCTAAATACACTAATGTTATGTATTTATACACTTCTTGAATTCAAATTAATACCAAAAGGGTACCGAACTTAATAAAATAAGGCCAAGGACTAACAAATGCACAAAACACAATAAAATAGGGTCACAAGTCATAAGGGCCCAAAAATGAAATGAAGTCTTTTTATGGAGAAAAGACCATTTTTGTGCTATAAAAAAATGTTTAATAACCCACGGAAATGGATAAGGACTAAAAATGTGCTATAAATAGAGAGGGAGAGAGAGACTAGGAAATAAGCTAAGAAAACATAGGCCTATAAGTGATAGAAAACAACAAGCACATGGAAAAATAGGCTCGACGAGAGAAGAAAGTGACAAAAGACACCATGAGTCATCAAAGGGTTGAAAAAATAGGATAGTCAAGTTGGTGGATGAGGAAACAAGGAAATACATGCCAATGAAATCCTAATCTAGACCAATAATCAATAAACACATGAAGATACTAACACCAAATCAATTAAATAGGCCCATGCCAAAATTAAGGGGCGACATATGCATTTCAATATAAAGACAAACAATCAGTCACCTTGAAACAGTGTTTTTTGTGGTTGCCTCACCATCCATTGAGAATTATTAAACTCATTGTATATATAACAATGATTTAAAATTCAAAAGGAGGAATGCAGTTAATGTATCCATAGATTCAAGCTCTTGTGACGTGAAAAAAAAAACTTTGCGCTCCTTAGAATCTAGCACAAAATCACGTGCTCTATTGTTTAGAAATATGTGTTCACATAAATACATAAAGACAAGTACAAGTAAAAACTTGTCCATATAAAAAAATTCATAATCGAGAAATTGTTGAAATCTAGGAAAGAAAATCTAGGAATGAGTAAACCTAGTTGTGCCAAAAGCAATATGAATACCTCTATGATCTGTGTTTATTTTAATTCTTACTGGGTGTGCCTCATGATGAGAACAAAGTATTTGAATCTAATGTGGGTACAATTTGCATCATTTCAATTCAATGAAGTGATGGTCATGTCATGTCCTAGAGTATATAATTATACAATGGATATAAAATAATACAAAAAATATGACGCCTTTTGAGTTGTGGGATGAACAAGTGGATCACATATCTCAAAATAAAGGGATTACAAGCACCATTTATATGATAGGAAAATAAATCTCAAGCATATATAAAGAGATGTGATTGTGTCAAGAATGTACGCAATATGTAAATTTTCCCTATGTGGGCATGAGTATAAGAAATATAAGGATGATACTAAATGCATGCCTCATGTGGAATATTGTAAAATATGTAAGCAAAATAGGAAAATATCCCAAGGTGTGAAAGATATACAAAATGCCGACTCAACAAATGGAATATTTCTCCAATTTGGTTGAGATATGATAACTACAAGGTAAAAAATGTAGAATAGTGCCCCAAGATAGAAAATATTCTAAGTATTGGGCGTGTGAATATAGGGCACTGGAAGCACGACACGCTATAATAGTATTGAAGCACCCAAAATCAGGACTTAGTTGTTTTGTGGATAAGGGATATTTTTGGAGATAGCATGTGGAGCACACATAGAGATGAAGACTTGCACTACATGCAATGGTATTTTGGGAACAAGTGGCAGATAAGCGCCATGCATAGTTTAAGCTAATAATAGGATTTCTACTTGGAGTTAACTATAGGACATCTATTGTTAGAACACTTGCATGTTGTGCATACTATTGTAAAGGTGCATGGCTATTATCAGCATGTGACCTATTTTGAGAAGTGCATGGGTGGTGAAGGGAAAGTCCCCACCCCTATAAATATGTATTGACTTGTGTAGTTTAGTAGGTGGTGAATTATTGTAGAGTTGTGTTGTTGGTTTTGACGCACATATGACTCATGGAGATACTTTATAGTGTAAGAAGCTTTTGTGTTTTACAATATTTAATGCAATGGAGTATATTGGTTGGATAATGGTATTAGACATAACTGAATCTGGTTCTTGTATGGTTAATCTTATCATAGTTATTGTTTAGTTCATTTATCATGATTCTCTAAGATCTAGATCTGGTTTATGCACTGTGGAATGTTTATGTATAATTATGAATCTGAATATGTTTAAACATCATCACACTAACATCCTGTACAAGAAACTCTAAAGAGGGACCTGGTACCTTTGCGCACTTTGGGTGAGTGCTCAGCTCAGGCTGAGTGATGTGCCAGTGCACCTGGGTTATTCACAGTAAATTCTAGGCTGCATCATTGGTTCCATTGCCTCAAGACCTCTTTTTCAGTTGTTTTCAGGATGTTTCATGATGAAGACGTACCGGTTGACCCTATCAAGTGTTGAGGAGTGGATAGTAGATCTGGAAGAAGAATATGCTCAGAGATTCAACACTGGATCTGAGTTTGACGTGTGTGTGTGGGTGGAGAAGAACTTGTATGACTGTTTATATGAGAGTTTCTTTGCTATCTTTCCAATAGAGTTGTATGAGTGGTTGGTTTCTTATGCGTCTAAAAGGAATTGGAGGTTTTGCACACTTGTCTGGATGCAGGAAGAATTTCAGGCCCTCTATGATGCTGATTTGATTTGGATGTGCACACTGTGGACACTTGGTTCTATGGTGTTCTGAATAGCTATATTTTGGAGTACTCAATTTCCACTTATTCTTTCCCGGAGGTAGCTGAGTTCCAGTTTTTACATTATCCCAGGGGAACCTATCTGTAAGGCATTCCACTGGTGATTAAAATCTTGATTGGTAACCCTGAATTTGGAAGAGAAAGCCGATGGCTAGCTAAACCCCACCACACGTGGGGGTAGGAGCAGGTTTGGTGAAGGATGGAAGACCTAGCGGTAGAGAGGAAAAGAGAAGAAAGGTAGCTTAAGTACAATGAGGCATGTGCGTGAGAGGGAGTTAGGGAAGCAATGCGAGATTACAGAATGAATGGCATTGAGGAGAGAGATGGCTCATGAAGGATTTGGAGCTCACACAGAGGGTGTGGAGCCAGAGCATCTGGAACTCCCCCATTTGGGAAAGCATGATAGGGAACCCTCATCAGCCTCTTATGAGAGCGCACCAGCAGAGATGACATGGGCCACGGCAGTGCATCTGAATCTACCTAGCAACCTAGCCCTTGTGCTTGGTTTTCCAGTTTCTAGTACAACCAGTAGTCAGCAAGCTAGTTTGGGTAGTAGAATAACAAGAGTGAATCAAATAACAAGTACATATATGGCCGGGAAAATGTCTTCCTTGTTATTTGGAGGTACCTTTTTAGGTGTGTCATCGGCACAAAACTCAGGCACACAGAATTTTGGACTCACCTCAGGGAGTAGTACCACCTCACAGACTGTAGGAGTTCAGTTTAGTACCACTATTGGGACACAGGGCAGTACATCCTCTGGTTCACTTCCTGCTACAGGTGGAGGATCAGGGGGCATAGGTGGCTCTGGTTCTTGGTGGATCTGGTGGGTCTGGAGGTAGAGGTAACACATGAGGTTCTAGGATCCAGTGGGCATGGTCCTCACCAACCCCAAAATATTTACATGGAGATGTCACTTCATCTTCCAGAGTATAGGGGAATAGAAGATGTTGTTGAGCATGTGCACATGTGTGAGATATTGTGGCACAAAAAGGGATCATGACTTCTGAGTGCAAGGAAAGTCAGTTTGCAACTACGTTGCAGGGATGCACACACAGTTGGTACAGGAAGTTTGACCCTGATCAGACTTGCGTAGATTATACAACATTACAGGATGCTTTCCTTAAGGAATTTTATATCCCTGAGTTCGAGCAGAAGAGTATAAGCGCGCTCAAGGATATTAAGCAGGGCACTACTGAGAGTGTTTGGGAATATGATGCCCATTTCAAAATGATTTTGTCTAAACTTTCATATGATATCCATGCAAGCCAACATGCACAGTGGTTCATTGGAGGCTTGATCACACCTTTTAGGAGGGCACTGTCACATAAGACATATACGGATCCACGTGAAGCACTTGAAGCAGCGTTGCATGCTGAGGTAGTCAAAGTATAGACACTAGAGTGAGCCCATTCCTGGAAGCTCAGATTGCAGCTATGGAAAAGTAGTTGGAGAAACTATCGGCCAATTCAACACATGAGACGTGCACACTGGATTTGGTGTACAAATTGTGAAGTTGAGGGGCATACTAAGGATAGTTTTCCCCATAGGTCAGTGCATTCATTGTTGATAGACTGTGAGATATGTCATTTAGACCATGATGCAAGCCACTGCCCATTGTTACAACACATGATAAGGAAGAACGTATCTTGCTACTGTAAGATTTTCCAGTCCATGACTCACAATACCGAAGATTGCAGGTTGATTGATCAGATCCATGATGCCATTGATATTGGTGTATGACAGACAGGAGTATCAAATAACTCTAAAGGTAAAAGTGAGCACCATGATCATGATCACACTCAAGGGTGCTATGATCAAAATGAAGGGCACTTTGAAGGAGGTCATGGCAGAGGTCGAGGATACCATGGTGGATTCAGGGGCCGAGGCCATGGTGGTGGATGAGGTGAGTTTCCTCATGGAACATGTTATACGTGTGGATCTCCTGACCACTACAGGGCAAATGCCCTCAGAATATTACTTGTTCTTTTTGTGGAAAGAATCATAACTATGAGGAGTGCCTGGACTTATATGAGCATCTTAGCAAGCAACATAAGTAGGAGAACAAGGGCGCAAGGATGGTTAGAATACAACACACAATGGAAAATCAATGGATGCCAAAGTTGGCACCGAAACCTGAGGTAGTACCTGTGAAAATTACTACACGTGTTGAAGCTATGTGCGTGCCAGAGAAATGTTGCAACAAAATCCTACCATTACTAAGGAGGAGGTTTTACATGCAAGATACCCAGATCCTACACATCAAAAGGAGGTTTATCAGGAAACCATGGAGGTGCTCAGAAATATTCAGGGTGAAATACAATGTTTAAAGGAACAAGTCACAGAAGTTGGAACAAAAGAAGGCAACAGAGATGGTCCAGTCAGATGTTGATGATTTGAAAGAGGTATGCAAGATGTTGCACAGGAGAATATTATTCCATTACTAGGGAATTGGTTAAAGGGAAACACTCCACACGTAGGTATTGAGAATGGATGGAAGATCCTGCATGCTAATCTCCCCCCTCATAGCTTGGATTATGACAAGGAGATCACTCTGAATGTTGTTGTGGATGGGTGGATTTTGAGCAATATATTGATTGACACAGGTGCGGAAGTTAATGTGCTTACTTTAGATGCATGGGTGCAGATGGGAAGACCTCCATTACAGCCATCCTCTAATGTACTATTTATGGAAAATCAAACTAAGGCCACCCCAATAGGAGTTTTAAAGGATGCATCCATTACTATACAAGGGGCCAAGTTCACTGGGGACTTTGAGGTTTTAGCACTTGCAGAAGAAGACAACTTCCCAGCTCTACTTGGGCACCCTTGGTGTTATGCAAATAATGTTGATCTACGGTTCAACAAGGGGTATATAAGTTTTGAGAACAAGGAAGAATGAGTTATTATCCCTTTGACAGATGGGAAATCTACACCTTATGTTGAACCTTTGAGTGAGGAAGACCTGAACAAAATTTATGTGTGTGTCATTCAAGATCCAGAAAGTACTTGAGCCATCTAAGGAAGGAATCCTCCAGTGGGAAGATGCATAGTCTATTAGTGATACTACAAGTATTTCTTGTGATAATTGGGCACATGGAACCTACGAGATGGTTGGGCATGAAGTAAGAAGCGCATCTGCGTGAGGAGGAAAACCTCATTGTATTAGGAGGATAAGTAACAACTCTGTACCCCAGTACACTGGAGAAGGAGACCCTGCGGTATTCCTGTGTGCCATGGAGGAACAATGGAAGGATCAAGTGGACAGAAGAAATATGTTAGTGTATACCCTGTGTGGGACAACAACGCTGGTGGATGGTTCATAGGGATAATCTCATAGAATGGAATGAAGTGAGAATTTCTCTAACAACCTGGTTCCTCAGGAGCAATGCACCTACTCAAATCTGCATATATCATGGTAATCAACCTATTCAGCACCACGTTCAGTAGTGTGAGAGACTCTGGATAGAGGGGCAGGAAGCTTTACCACCTTCACTATGGGTGCACAAACTTTATTTCACTTTACGTGGTTGCACACATGCTTGGTATGTTTATGCGGAACTGCATAGGGAGACTGGAAATTGGCAAGACTTGACTGTAAGAATGATCCAGACTTTTGAATACTTCTCCACTAAACCTCTGGTGAAAGAGGCATTACGGGTTATGGAGCACTTGACTATGGGAGACAGTGCAAAGGCTGAAGAACTCATTTAGGAGTTATTTGGTGAGGCAGACCCAGGAGCACATTTTGATGAAGTAGATGAGACAGATGCCACACTACTTGAGCTGTGCTTTTCCTTGAGAAGGAGAAAGGAAATATGGTCTACATAGTGGATGATGAAGAAGTAGAAAATTTGGACATTGATCATTCAGAAGGTACGTGCGAGGTTTTAGACAGTGTGGATAAGAAGGCACGTGCCTATCATGAACCTATGAAGACTAAGAAAGTGAACATTGGCACGGATGTTGAACCTAAGGAGGCCATAATTGGAGACTATTGGTCTGATTCTGAAGTGGCTAAGATAATTGAGTTACTACGTGATTTCTAGGACTTATTTCCTAGGGGCTACCATGAGTTAAAGGGAGTGCATGAGTCTTTGGGTGAGATGAGGATTAAGCTAAAGGAAGGTGTGCACCCAGTCAGGAAGAGACCTTACAGGATGAACCCTAACCTGCACATAAAAGTTAAAGAAGAAATTGACAAGATGTTGAAATCTAGCATCATTAAGCCCCTAGAAGAATCAGAGTGGGTTAGCCCCATGGTAATCAGTATAAATAAATATGGTCAGATTAGGATTTGTGTGGACTACAGGGAGTTGAATGTTGCATGTGTGATTGATCCTTTTCCTACACCTTTCACCGAGGAAATATTAGAAGGCATTGCAGGGTGCATGAAATTTACTCTTTTACAGATGGATTCTCTGGGTATCATCAGGTAAGAATTGCAAAGGAGGATCAAGAGAAGACAAATTTCACCACTGAATGGGGAAGCTTTGCATATACGGTGATGCCCTTTGGTCTGAAGAACGCGCCTGTAGTATTTTTGCATAGTTGTTCAAGCATTCCAGGATTTTATTCACAAATTCTTGTAGGTTTACTTAGATGATTGGATAGTATATGGGCTTGTCAAGGATCATTGTGACAACTTGTGCTTAATGTTTGAAAGGTGTAGATAGTTAAGCATCTCCTTAAACATCAAGAAGTGTGTATTTGCTACACCTTTTGGAACTCTGCTAGGGCATATCATCTGCAAGGAAGGTTTGTTAGTAGATCCAACTAAGGTTGCAGTTATCGTAGGCCTGGAGGAGCCTACCAGTCAGAGTGAGGTGCACGATTTCTTGGGCCACACAGGGTATTACAAAAAATTTATCAAAGGATATGCTAATATTTCCATGCCCTTGGAGGAGTTACTAAAAGGAAAAGGGACATTCTATTGGGGAGAACCGCAACAGCGCACATTTGAAGCATTGAAGGAGAGGCTTACTACGAGTGCCTATTCTGTGCACTTTCCCTCATGGAACCAACCTTTTCACGTACATGTGGATGCCTCTGGCATGGCCATTGGTGTATAGTATTAGCTCATCCTGGAGAAGGTATTATAGATCATCCTATCTGTTTTGCTAGTAGAAAGTTGACTCCTGTAGAACAGAACTATACAACTATAGAGCGTGAGGCCTTGTCAATGATCTACGTGTTGCATAAGTTTAGATAGTACTTGCTAGCAACACCTTTTTTGTTTTATATACATATCACATGGCATTGAAATACTTGGTAAATAATCCCATTTTATAGGGGCACATATGCCGATGGGTTCTATTATTCCAAGAGTTTGAATTTATAGTCGTGGTAAAACTAGGTAAAAGTAATTCTGGCCCAGACCACTTATCAAGAATTCAATCAGGAGAGGAGGCAGAAACAATTGAAGATACAATGCCAGATGCATAGTTGTACAGGTTAAACCACACCTTCAGAATTGGAGGATATTGTTGTCTTTTTACGCATAGGTATGGTGCCAGAAGGAATGAAAGCCTTGGAGAAGAAACAACTTGTAATTCATTGCACCTTTCATGTTGATCAGTGGTGACTTATACAAACTAGGCCGAGATGAAGTATTGTGCTGGTGTGTACTGGAACATGAGCACATGAATATCATGGAAGAGGCTCATGGTGGTATTGCAGGTGGGCACTATGCAGGTGACGCCACCACGCACAAGATTCTACTCACTGGTTTATGGTGGGAGACCCTGTACAAGGATTGTAAAGAGTATTGTAAGGCATGTGATCACTGTCAACACCTTGGAAAACCTGGGCAAAGAGATGAAATGCCTTTGAGGCCTATTACTAGTGCAGAGCCATTTGAAAAATGGGCAATAGACTTTGTGGGTCCTATTTCCCCAGCCGCGCGTAGAACCAGATCACACTACATCATCACTTGTACAGATTATCTTACAAGGTGGGTAGAAGCAACACCTACAAAGGATTGTACAATGGCTACAACAACAAGGTTCTTATGGGAAAATATTCTTACTAGGTATGGATGTCTATTGAGTTTGACAAGTGATAGGGGCACACACTTCTTGAATGAGACAATCAGGATATTATTGGATGAATTTATGGTCACACACCACAAGACTACACCTTATCACCCTCAAGAAAATGGGACTTGTTGAGGCCTTCAACAAGATATTGAGCCAGACCTTGACAAAAATTTGTGATGTTGGAAGGAAAGATTGGGATGATAAAGTTTTTGTTGTACTTTGGGCATATAGAACAACCTACAAAAGGTTGAATAAGGCCACACCCTTTCAGTTGGTGTTTGGCACAGAAGTAGTTCTTCCCATGGAATTCATGTTACCTTCTTTGTGTATTGTGCACGTGCATGGGAGGTCTAGCTGATGAGCAAGCATTGGAAGAAATAATTGACAAGTTAATACAGCTGGATGAGAGGCATGCACCATAGCACGTTGGAGTTAGAAGTAGGAAAAGGCCAGACAAGAAGGCATGACATGACAGAGACACATCAAGGATAAGAAGCTTGAGGTCGGGCAGATGGTACTTCTTTATGATTCAAAGTTTTGCACCACCCAGGAAAGCTTAAGGTGCATTGGTTGGGACCGTATGTTATCACTCACATACTTGAATCAGGCACTTGCCAGTTAGAGGTGCTTGATGGAACACAGTTACCCGGTTACTTCAATGGGAGTAGGTTGAAGCCCTACTATAAATAAGTCTTCTTGGTGTTTGTAATAAGGAAGTATTTCCATTTAGATTAGATTTCCTTTACTATATTTCATTTAATGTATTTCCTTCTTCATCGCTATGCTTTGTCAATTTAGTTTAGTGTTTTGTGTAATAAGCATGTTTGCACACCAGAAGCTGATCACAATCTAAAGTGTTTATATGCATAGAGGACTACACATACCCTTAGTGTGGGGTGGATAAAGGAGGTATGGAAAAGAAATAAACTCATGGGTAACCACAAGAGGAACAGAAGGAGAAAGGTTTCAAAATTCATGAGAACTTCTGAAGAATTGCTAAAAAAATTAAGACCACGCATAAAGCATTGGGCACTCAGTATAATTCAAGGGAGGTTGCAACATTAGAGACTACGTATGTTGGGTCACATTGGATAAACTACTTCGGCTTAAGGAAGCACGGGTAGAGGAGATCTGTGACAGATAAGTAGTGGCGCGCCAGGAAATTATGACTGAGGCACAAAAGTTTGAGGCACGAGACATTGAAGCACAAGGATAATGAGGCACAAAATGCTCAAGAGAAATTAATGCCATGTACAGTGGTAGGTGGAGTAATTAATGAAGGGAATTTTTGAAACTTGGTTTAAATTCGGTGTTCTTCAACATCATTTGCTACCTTGCGAACTTGAGAAAAATTGTGAAGTGTGAGAAGAGCTGGAGACAAAGAGCATTCTATAGATTGAGTAATCTTGTCATGTTTTGAAGCACGGTGTTGAGTATCCAGGCATGGAAGTAGAATTAAGCAGTGGTGCATGCGCGTGATGGAAGACTGACTAGGGTTTTCATTTTGTAGCTAGGGTTTTCACTACACATTTGCAAAATCAAAAGGAGCAATGGCACCACGGAAAGCTCCAGTAGTGGAGAAAGAGGTTGATGATCCAGTAGAGGAGTGGCTGGTGGAGATGCTATATCCAGAAGGAGTCATTGAAGGGTGGCCATGGACAAAAAAGATTACTCAGTGTAGGGTTTCAGAGATTAACCACCACACTGTAAAATGTATGAAGGATGTCATGACAGAAGTCTACAGAAGGACTAACTGGTGACTAGTGGAGATGACACTAGGGTTTTGGATGCCTTGGTGAAGAAACTACTTGAGAGCATGGGCATAATGTAGATCCTAGAGTTTCCCTACTTTGGAAATCCTGAGAAATTGTACCAGTGTAATGTCACGAGTCCATGAAGATTTTTTCTATTTCATGGGAAGGAGAATGAGGATAACTTGCCAAGTTGATCAGGAAGGTAACAGGGCTTGTGCATGACACGGGTTAGAGCTTGCTGGAGACCTATCAGATGATGAGGGAATTGATGCCACAACAGCCCTATATAAGTATAAGAAGGGGGGCAAGCTTTCAAGGTCACTAACATTGAAGACATGGCCACCAGAGTAGTAGCATGGTTAGTAGGGAGTAAGCTAGGGGCCATTGAGCGATGGAACGAGGTAAACATGCATTGGTTGCATATAGCACACAAAATGGCCAACAAAACATACTACAATATCATTGGTTACATTACAGAGAGCTTGGTGAATGAGGTGCATCCAAGAAGAAAAAGGTGAGAAGATAACCTGGGGCACAATTTTGTTATTAATTGTGTTCAGTGAAGTTGGGGTACCAGACGGTCCTAGGGAAAACATATGGGAGTTTCTGTTGGAGAACAAGTCCCCAGCCAAAAGATATGCCAAGTACACGCTGCATGGGTCTATTTCCAACACATACAAAGAGCACTTGGAAAAGTGGTTCCAGAGACTGCACAAGGCATTTGAGGGAGAATGGCACATTCTGCGTGAGTTGCCAAAGGTTTTGAATGGAGAAGCTGAATTCACAGTTTACCAACATTTCAGCTTGGGGTGCTTCCACATGAAGTCTGAGGGAGAAGAGCCCATGGTGTAAGTTTCCCTTTGTGTTTACCACAAGATATTTTAAGGACTCTGTAAATAGATTTCATGACACACGTCAGCTCTAGTTTGATGCCAAAAAATTGGACGCAGACATTCACATTCTGCACAAAACATATGTATGGCTAGGTAAGGAGGCCTATGTAAAACCATGGAGTCTGATAATGTGGACATCACACCAGAGAGTTTGGTTGTAGGGAAGATTGAACCAGTGTGCATCTATATATTACCTAAGACCAAGGTTCAAGGATGGAAAAGTGGTGAAGGGTATGGATATGGCTCTTCCAGGACCTCCTAAGAAGAAGAAAATAGTGGGGACTTCAAGGAATGTTACATCTTGCGCCCCCTGCTCCAGAAGACCCAGTACATACAGGACTAGAAAACATCCTAGAACAAGAGGAACCTGAAGACAAGCATCAAACTTGTGCATACCAGAAGGATTCTGAGGAAGAGGTGCACTTCAAGGACACACTGGTGTTGGAACTTCATAGCCAGTAAGGAAATCACCACGCATGACTCCTGTAAAGGATGAAGAGAAGGAGAGGAGAAAGCATAGGAAATATGTTCCTATACAAGATAGTGAGGAGGAATCCCCACAGCCAAGCATGCATAGAAGAAGAGGAAACTCCAAGAATGAGTGGAGATAGAGCCGAAGGCCACCCCCAGTGTGGAAATGTAGGATGATGAAGATATTGGTGAGTGAGTAGTCTATGAGACTATAGAACCCAGTGTGAGTATTCGCAAAGATATCTCTGGTGAAGGAGAAAGCAATGCTGGTGGGGATACATAAGTCCTCATGCATCCCACATAGAAAGAAGGGAAAGATGAGGAGGAATTCAACTAGGTGGTTGAAGGTGTTGTCCCATGGGATGCAGGTGTAGTTGAACAAAAAGAAGAGGACACATTAGCACACAAGGATGTTGGCGAGCATGTAGGTGCACATAAGGAAGAAGAAGCAGTAGGTACTCAAGACTTGGGTTATATGAATGACCCTTCAAAAACTATTTGAACCCATTTCTAGAGTACACTACCGAACAAACAATTATATGGATTGGGATTGGATGGACCCTAAAATGGCCAATACATGCACTCACAAACAGTTATCTTGGGGCATGCAGACTCACATGGATGAGCCTGATTTTGATGTCTTTGAGGAGGCATGCACTTTGAAGAAGATGAGGAAGGTGCCTCATATGTGCCATATGACCATTAAGCCAACCCATTTTTTAGATGAGAAGGTAAGCAACACTTTGATTAAGGTGTCCACAGAAGTAGCATGCCAAAATATGGATAAGGTGGCGGTAATAATCCAGGCGCTATTGGAGGATAAAAAGGACAAGGACACAGAAATCAAGTGCCTTACTCAAGAGCATGATAATGCAGTCACAGAGGCCCAAAATGTAAAGAAGATGGTGGAGTAGATTGTAGATGATATTTTACTGAAGAGGCCTGAGTTTCAGGAGAAGGTGCCTCAGGACTTCAAGTCTGAGTTGCACTATCTGCGCACAACAGTTCACCTACTTCTGGAGGAAGGACCAATGCACCTCCCCAAGAAAAATGATGCATGGGAAGAAGAAGCAAGAGTAAGGGCCACTATTGATAGAAAATTTTCAATATATGAGGCATTGCTCCAAACATTGAAGGATGAGTTGAAGAGAGTCGATCAAGCTCTTAATTTATGTGTGGCACCAGATGCCATAATAAGGACCAAAAATTTAGTAGAGGATAATGAAGTTCTGAAGGTGATGAAGGATGAAACACTTGGGTAGAAAGGTTGGCACTGGTAAAACAAAAGCACGAGGCCCTCGCAAAGCCCAGGATCTACACAAGGAAAGGATTGACGAGATTGGAAAACTCATAGTGCAGAAGATGGACCTCATGGAGGGAATGTTGTCAGGTATGGCCAATGTTGTCTCAGATACTACAAAATGAGAAAGAGAAAATCTCTAAGGATGAATTGGATGACATAGCCACTAATATTCCAGAGAAAACAAGGAATGCACTGAGTGACTGGTAGACCTTGGAGGCTGAGCTCAAAAATGAATATCCAGAATTAATCCTTCCAGTTGAAGAAGAGGGTGTTGCAGAATAAACTTCATTCTTTTGTACAAAGTTTGGTTCATTCTTTTCATTCTTTCATTACCTAATATTTATTATTGAAGACATATGAAGGAATTCACATCGTTGGGATGACAATGTACTCTAGTGTGGGGTAATGTTGAACAACCAGAAATATTCTAAGTATTGGGCACGTGAATATAGGGCACTGGAAGCACATGAACATATAATAGTATTGAAGCACCTCCAAAATCAAGACTTAGTTGTTTTGTGGATAAGGGATATTTTTGGAGATAGCGTGCGGAGAGCACACATAGAGATGAAGACTTGCACTCACACAATGGTATTTTGGGAACAAGTGGCAGATAAGCACCATGCATAGTTTAAGCTAATAATAGGATTTCTACTTGAGTTAACTATAGGACATCTATTGTTAGAACACTTGCATGTTGTGCATACTATTGTAAAGGTGCATGGCTATTATCAGCATGTGACCTATTTTGAGAAGTGCATGGGTGGTGAAGGGCAAGTCCCCACCCCTATAAATATGTATTGACTTGCGTAGTTTAGAGGGTGAATTATTGTAGAGTTGTGTTGCTGGTTTTGATGCGCACATGACTCATGGAGATACTTTATAGTGTATGTAAGCTTTGTGTTTTATAGTATTTAATGAAATGGAGTATATTGGTTGGATAATGGTATTAGACATGACTGAATCTGGTTCTTGTATGGTTAATCTTATCATAGTTATTGTTTAGTTCATTTATCATGATTCTCTAAGATATACATCTGGATTATGCACTGTGGAATGTTTATGTCTAATTATGAATCTGAATATGTTTAAACATCATCACACTAACATCCTGTACAAGCAACTCTAAAGAGGGACCTGGTACCTTTGTGTGCTTCGGGTGAGTGCTCAACTTAGGCCAAGTGATGTGCCAACGCGCCTGGGTTATTCATAGTAAATTCTAGAGTGCTCAATATGATGATCAAATACTACCTACTAACTTCTATATATATTATTCCTATGTTATGACCATCACCAAGGTAGAACCACTAATGATAATATGACATATATGAAAGAGGTACATCATGATAAGAAGTTATGATACATGGGACATTTTAGTGGCTAATATTCTTAATTTGGCTATTTCTGGAGATTTTTGAAAGTCCCATTTGGTTATTTGGATACCAAATGCATGCCCAAGATTCACCAATAATAGTCACAAAAGTTATTATTTCCCAATCACATAGCCAAAATAATTCTAATATCTATATATTCTTTTTAATGTATCACGTTTAAATCAACATGCATGATTTTAAAACATGTTTGGATTTCCATGAATTCTATGGGACTTTGGATCAAAATCACCAAAATTTAATAGGGAAAATTTTAAATTTGATTAAATTCACCACTGATATATTTGTGTGTGTGTGTGTGTGTGTGTATGATCAAATATATTAAAGGCACCAACTCAAGTAACAATCTATTCAATTAAATGATTATCTAATCTCAACATTATAATATGGATTCTATTCTATGTGATATTATTCAATTAAGGAATTCATGGGACCATTTAAGCCATAAAAATGTATTGTTTTCATCTTGGGTTGAACTGGTTAAACTAACAGTCATTTAGAGTCTTGATAAGGGAGGCCTTTGTAATTTTTCCTTTGGGAACTATCCCACATTTCCCAAGGAGTGAAAAGAATTTGTGTATATATAAAAAAAATATCTCTCATTATATTATAGGAAAGGCTTCATGGGACACTTTTTGGAAAAGTGTTGAAAATTTTCGAAGTAAATAAAGACTAAGGCAGGAGACTATGGAGCCAAAATAACATAGGATGTTCACACATTGCAAGAGATTGATGAATGTGATATAATTCTTATAGGATTTGCAAGTAAGGATTAAGAGATTATGGGTTTTCCTGAAATTATATGAAATGATGACATGTGGCCAATGGATAAATGGTCACGGTTTGATCCTATATAAGATTGGGGAAAATGGATCCAAATTTCATAACGCAAAATTTTTTGTTTGTTAATTAAGGAATACATATAATGCATTTTATACCATCAACAAATTAGACAAACAAAATCTAACCTGAAGAGGAAAAATGAAATTCTCCAAAATATTTTTTAAAATTAGAAAAATTAGGTAAGATTCGCCTATACATCTACAACCATTTTAAATATTTTTTCCATTTTTTCTATAGTCACAATAGCCATTTTTTGTAAGATTTTCCATCCCAGTGAATCTTGCTTCAACAAGATTCACCACCCTTTCTATAAGTTTTTTTTCACGGGTTCCTTAAGAATTTCAGTGTTATGATAGCCACAAGTCAGTCATACACATCCAATGTAAGATATATGATTAAGGGCATAACATTCCCTTCCCCTTAAGAGAAACATTGTCCCCAATTTTGAGAAACTTTGAATGCTACTACAAGAATATTGCATCATCCCATGTTGTGTCTTCATTTTTAGGTTCTTCCACTTGATCAAATACTCTGTAATGACATTTTTCATCAATCATTTAGTGTGTGTCTAAAGGACACACTCCAGTTCCAAGATGATTCTTCTCTCCTCATTTAGCTCAGGTAACACTTTCTGAAATGATACCTTATGTCCAATTACCTTCTTCAAGCAAAAAACATGGGAGACTAGTTGTATTCTGGTTGTGTGAGGAAGTTCCAGTTTATATACTACCATACCAATCTTCATCATCACTTGATAAGGGCCCTAATACTTAGGTGAAAGCTTGTTATACTTATTTTTTGTTTCAAAGACATTTACTAATATGGTTGTAAATGCACAAAAAACCACTCATTGACTTGAAAATATATTTGACTGTGATGTTGATCAACCCATTGCTTCATGTCGTTTTGTGCCATGGCCAAGTTTTCCTGAGACTATAAAGCACCTCTTGTTGGTGTGGAATACATTCTTCAACTGATCTAACCCTTGGATGGCCTCTCAAGGATGACGTGATGGATGGTGGATGGTACCTATATAATGCCAAAAAAGAAGACATTTTAGATGAAGTATGGAAGGAAGTTTATACCACCATTCTGCAAGTGGAAATCATTGGACCCATCTCACTTCTTTGTCTGAGGTAAAGAAACAAAGATATCCATCCAAGAAATTTTTTACCACCTCAGTTTTCCCATCTGATTGGGGATGATAAGAAGATATTCGAGCTAGGTGAGTACCCAAACATCAAACATGAGAAAAAATCAGTCCAAAATAGTAAATATATGGTCTCTATCACTTAATATAATATTTGTGTCCCATGTAGCTTTTGAAATGTATCCATGAAGGTTTTTGCTACTATACTTGCGAAAAATGGGTGTGACAAGGCACAAAAATGGGCAATTTGGCAAGTCTATCCACCATAATCATGATTACATTTTCCCCTTCTAATTTAGGATATCTTATGTTTAATTCCATGGAAACCTCTTCCCACCTCTAGCTAGGAATAGATAGAGGTTGTAAAGACTTAGGGACATAATTGTTTCGCCCTTGTTTTGTTAATAAACAATGATTTCTGCCATCATTGAAAAAGGGGGAGATTATTGGCATTGTATTTTCATTGATTTCAAAGTGTGATGATGAAATTAGTGTTTTCATTGATGCCTAAGGTGTCATTGATGTTAAAAGAAGAATGGCATGAAGGTTGATTGGTAGTGTTATGAGTTGAGTTGAATTGCTTGATCAGATTACATGGTGTCTTGAGGTATATTGAGTAAGTGTTGGCTTGTAGGAGTGATGCAAAGATAGGTAAATAATTTTATGAAGTGTGTTGAAGGATATTGTAGGTTGGAAAGAGTGGAAAATTCATCATAAGGTTAACATTGATGGTGTAAGCAAGCTCAAGGTGTTTGGTTAAGTGGCTTAGCCAGCAAGATGAGGTATTTCATGATGGAGTATAGGTATGTAGTAGTTGGATATGCATGGTGAGAGTATGGAGAGTATGTGAATGAGGTGTAGAGACACTCACAATTGTATCAAAGTGCATATATAGGGGTAAGACTACTTTAAGGTCTGTATCTATACCTTATCTTAAGCCCTAGGTGTTCAAATGAGATTGGCTGGACAACTTTCAGTATGGAAATGTAAAGGTGAACATTGAGGAAGGCAAAACAAGTTGTTATAGAGTTTTTTCTAAGTTTCAAGTCCTATTTTGGAGGAATGTGTAAGATATTGAGTTTTTTCCCTTACTGAGTTCACAAAAGTGAGAAACAGAGCTCAATTTGGACTTACTTATGCTCGTTGGCACATGTGAAGTTTGTATGGGAGGATGAGCTCTATTGAACCTTGTTGCATTGGTTTGGGTTGTCATTTATATCACATGGCATTGATGGCAAAGGATGATTGAAATTTCATGTAGATAGGTGTTTTTCAGTGGTGTGTAGTGGTCTCAATCTAGTTCTTTGAGCTTTCAGGATGGTTTCAAGGTGGTCTCAGAATGTTACAGGATTTTAAAGTGAGGTTGATGCCCATTGAAGGTATGGATAAGGTTGGTATGCTTGGATCAGATGATCTACATATCTAAAATGCTTGTTCTAGCATGTGCAAGAGCCTTTAGAGTGAGTAACAGGTTAAATGTTGGGAGTCATAGTTGGAATTGGCTCAATTAGGCCTAGTTCTAGAGCCTAATGAGGAGTTAGAGCTCATTGCAAGTCATGAAAAGACTAGGTAAGAATGGGAGTAATCTAGGAATATTTATTAGCGCATGTATGAGCATCTAAAAGGTTTTTTTTATATCCTGGTGGAAAAATTCACCAAAATTGCCTTTGAGAACTAACAATGAATGCTGAGTTAAATGAGATAGGTCTGAGTTGTAAATGAAAATTTATGTAAAAATAACTTATGAAGTGTGTAGATGATTTTCTTTTAGTGTTTCATGTAAATTTTCATCAATTTTTGAAGAGGTTTATGGAAGTTATTGCAAGTTTTCCTAAAATTGGCTTCTTAAGGAATGCAAATTGAGCACCCTTTGTTCTTAGCATCTAAGAAAAAATATGGAGCCTTCTTTAGATAAATCATAGAAGGAATTTTTGAAGAGAATTTCAAGCTTGAGTGTTTGCAAAAAGTTTGAGGAAATTTTGACAAGAAACAAAGAAGTTATGAACATTTTTATAGCCTTTATTTTTTCTCTACCAAGCACCTTCTTAAATCAATGGAGGTAACAGTGGTTTGTTTTGCTTCAAATCTTGTGTTTAAGAGATTTTAAGATGTTTTAAGGTTGTTTAATGTTGACTCCAAGTTTTTGAGTCATTCAATTCTTTTCAAGAATGACATATTCCCTCAAGTCCTTTCACTGAGGTTATGGTTGCTCAATTTTTGAGGTTGGAATGGAGATTTTACTTCCTCTACAAGTACATGTTAAATGTTTTAATCCAATAATGGTCCTAACATGATAAAATGATGGAATGATTTTGTTTTTCCTCCATTATGCCTTCTAAAATCATCACTCATGTTTGAAGCCTAAGTTGCTAAGACTATTTTCAAAGGTTTTTCTTGTATTTCTCAAAGAATTTGGAGTGGCATAGTTGTTATAAAATCTTCACTCTTGCCTCTAAGAAACCTAGAAGGTCAGAAGGCCCATTGGAGTTAGTCAAGCTTGTTGTCGATCATGGTGCAAAAAATAATCCACTATACATACTTGAAATTGACAAGTGTTTTTGAACATTCAGTTTGAAGGTGTTCTATTTGGGATTTATATAGAGTGTATAATCCTTTAATTATATCTTTTGAGTTATGCAAGACATCATCTCAGACTCTAAAACAACTTATAGCTTGACAAAATAAAGCATGTCACCATTTTCACTATACTGTGCACTATTAGATCAAATAGCTGGGAGTGTTTTTGATGTTTGCAAAGTGATAAAATGCATGGAATAGATGCCTAATGCTTGCACAAAATTATTGAAGTTGAAATTTTGTAAAACCATAAAAAATGACACAAAAATTTGTTTTTCTTTCTCTCGGATCTACACAGTCCTTCATACCCTAAAACCAGGGTTTCTTGAACGAAATTTCTCTTATCTCAAAAATTAACCAATCAAAAATCCCAAAACTTGGAATTATTCTCTGTTCAGAGGTCAGAAATGGGATGCAAGAAGATTTGGTTCATTTCATCTTGAGTTGAGGAAGATTTTCGTGACAATCATGCTTATCAAAGTTCAAAACTTTGCTACAGTGTCAGTAATAGGTTTTCAATTCTTTCTCTTAGTTTTTTAAGGTTTATAAAATCAATGAAAAGCTAAACCAAGTTTGTGGGTGCCCCAATTTGTTGTTTACTCACTTCAGATGTTCTTGCAAATTTTTTAGAGATAGAAGAGTGATGTTACAGAACTGGAAGATCATTAGCATGGTTTATGCGTACACTGAGAAATTAGAGAATGTTTCTCAAATATTAACACCTCTCAAATAATGAGTGAAGAAAACTAAATGTGTGAAAGCATGAGACAATTAAACACATCTTTGCTCATAATAGTACATGATTGAAGATCACAGTCTAGTCATGCTCAACCTAGTGAACTGCCATGCAAGTTTTCATTTTGTTGCTCATGTGAAGGTGAAGTGGTTTGTGCAAGAAATGGAAGATATATGAAGCTATGAAGGTTTTTCTCATGTCTTTTTGCAATGTTAGACTCTAAAAGGAACGATAACCAGATCGTGCCAAGCTAAGAACACAGATGCTAATCAAACATCACGATCAATAAGATGAAATCAATTCACCAGAATAACTTTACATAAACCTTTGCAAACAAATGAGCAAAAATATCATATATTATTATAGAAATCAATGAAATACAATGAGAATGGACCTTGCTTATATAGGCAAGGAATAAAAATCTAAGAACCAGTCAAGGTCGTAGATCAAGCCATAAATCATGGAAAGAACTAGTCATCAAAGAACTAGTCAAGTCCATAGATTTATGAGAGAACTAGATGTTAGGTTGTGGAGCCTATTTTCATGTGTGAAAGTGTTGAAGACTGTACACTAAGAGTACTGTACACTTTTCATGTATCCTCTCCGGGGTTTGGGGCCGGGTCGGGCCCTGAGTGGGGGTCCGGGGGCGCAGCCCCCGAAATTTATTTTTTAGGCATAAATTTTTTTGGCCTCGAAAAAATGCACCCAACATATCGGGAAACATGCTCTTCTCATATGGGCAAGATTTTTGACCCATAGGTTTATGGGATGGGTTTTGCTCATGGTTTTGATACCCATGGTTTTGTAAAACTACTTAAGCAGTTGTCTATTTATATGGTCTTATGCATATGATAGATGTACAAGCAAATGTATTGCAGATGTGTTTTGAATTCGGCTGTGAATTCTGTAGAGTTTGTTGAGCATAGCTCCAAAAAGATCTGGGTATTGTATTAAAAGAGCGGTGTCTTGTAATAATATCTGAGCAAGTGATTCTTGGTGGACGTAGCCCAAATTGGGTGAACCACATTAAATCTTGTCTCTCTGTGTTGTGTTATTTTATTCTGCAATTTTATTTCAGATCTGTAATAATTTCTGCATATTAGTTTCTACTGTTGCGATTCTGTGAGGGATTATTCCACATATTTTATCCCTTATTTCCTAACACTAGACATCAAGGATCAAGTCTATACCATAGATATAGGAAAGAACTAGTCAATACCATAGATCAAGGAAAGAACTATACCTAACAACTAGATAATATCTCCTAAAATCTAAATAAATAAAAAGAAATATCCACACACATAAGTGGGTGAGGATAAATACAATAAAGGTAAATAATGTACCTAGGTGAACATGAGCTAAGATAAATACCTACTCTAACAGACTCCTGCACCATTTGTTGTAGCTTTCCTAAAGGCATAATCATGCTTCTAAAAACCATTCTCGCCAATAAATATGAAGAGACAAGCCTATAACTGTCACACAACAGTGTCAATATGTAAGAGATGATAAATAATATTCATTTCTCATAATTTGTGGAGAAAACTTAACCTATGAAAATGTCATGTCAGTTGGAAGTTAGGATTCACATGTCAGTTACTTAAAAATACCTCTCAAATTTCCTTGTATGTGAATAGTCCAAACAAAAAATGAAGATAGGTAAAAAGGAAAAATGAGTTACACTTTAAAGGTCATGTTTACTTGCTTGAGTCAGAAGAGACAAAAAAGGTGGAGAGACATGTTTCAAAAAAAGGGAAAAAGTGAAAAGTCAGGGAATGTGAAAAGTTTTTGCAATACAAAGGCACATTTTGTGAAAGTAATTTTTTTTTGCTACAAAATGTAAGTAAGACTAGTATGTATGAGACAATGTTATAAAAGGAGTGAAATGAATTTATGTTGCAGTGTTGACAAAGAGAATGTTCTGAGAACATGAAACTAAGGTCATGTTTAATGATTGTGAGGTTTATAGTGTAAAATGTGCAGGGTATTGAACTAATAAACAAATGAAGATGGTGAATGTCCTGAGAATTTAGAGAGCAGCGAGAAAGTGTGTAATGAAATGAAGAATTGATGAAAATTTCAGGTGAAATGAGAGAGTTAATGTGCTAATAAAGGATCACAATCTGTTGTCTAGTGACAAGTTGAAGTGTGTGATCAAATTTTATGTAATCATTGAGTTGTATCTCGACACAATAAAAAATTTGTAGCTTTCTTGCAAGTGGTAGCTTGCATATCATTGAATTGGAGCTTCGTTGTTTGAGTTTTAGCTCAACAATATTGTAACCATTATGAAAATAGTCATTTGGTTCAGTGAGTTTTTTCCTAAATTGGGTTTCCCACTTAAAAATCATGTCTCTCTCTTATGTGTGTTCCATTTTTGCATCCAATTTATATTGTTTCAATATGATACAAGGATCAAACATCTGATTGAAGGTTGAATTGTCATACAAAAGTTAAATTGAACACTGATTCACCCCCCTTCTCAGTGTTCCTACTTCTAACTATTGATATCAGATCCTGGCCCTGGTGTGTGAGTTTAACAACTCAAAGGAGATTTGGATAATTCAATCATAGCAAGCAATCAGTCACAAAGTGGTTTTTCCACCTCTAAATCACATCTATTTAATGAATAAAATTATGCCTTATGAAGTGTCAGAATGAAGACTTACCTCATGTCATTTGGATTTGACATATGGAAATTAGTTGATAGTGGTTACACTATTCCTTCTACACCTCCTATAGATGCAGTAGGAAAGAGAGAATTTGAAAATAATTCTAAATCCATGAATGCAATTCTCTATGGATTGGCTAAGGGCGAGTTCATAAAATTCATGCATTACACTATAGCCAAGGAAATGTGGTACAAGTTGAAGACTATATATGAAGGAGAAAACAATGTAAAATTGGCTAAATTATAAACCTATTGTGTTCAGTTAGAAAGCATGAAAATGAGGGATAGGTCGAAAATTTTACATTATACTTCCAAAGTAATGTGATGAAGTGTATAAATCAAATCAGAGGCTTAGAAGAGAAAATAGAAGAGAGTGTGGTGGTTTAAAAATTTCTAAGATCACTAACTTGGCCAAATTTGATTCCAAAGTGTCAATAATAAAGGAAGCCAAAGATTTAACCACCTATGAAAATGGGTGGTCTCAATGGAATTTTAATTGTATATGAGATCGAGAATAAAATGACTCAAAGGTAGTCAAGAAAGAGGCAACCTTCAAAGTTTTCTTTGATAAGGAATGGATCGGTCAAGAAGAATAAATCTGAGTCTGACACAGAGATAGATTATGAAAATGTGGAAGCCATTTTATGTGATTCCAAAAAGAGGAATTCAAGAAAAGACAAGGAATGAAATGGATTGAAATGTTTAAATTTGGCTGTCCATATTGATTTATTTTTTTTGCATATTTCTCATGGAACACAAGGAAGATCAAGATGATTAATAATCCTCTCAAAGAAAAATAATGAATTCAAGAGAGTAAGAGGTAATTTAGAGTGTCACATTTTTTGTATCAGAGCGTGAATATGCTCTCAGAGGTTATGAAGTACTCAAGGTGTGTTCAGTCAAGTGACTCTAGTAGTCTGTAAGAGTGTATAAGTGAAAGGAATCAATTAAAGCTGCAAACTATGTTATCGCATTTTCATGGTTGTGAAAGTAAGTGCAAGCAACTAGGCAAAAGGAATCCCAAATTTAGTCTAAATGAGAAGCAGTTATCCTAGTTGAAGATTATCCAAGCAAAAAATTAAATCTTAAGGCATGAACTGATTAGTGCTCTAGAAGATGCTTGAAAAATCAATCGAAGGGGAATGAAGGATGTGAAATTGATGGTTGAAGTTATTAACTATGAAGGAATCAATTCATGCATTAGTTGATTAGAAATGTAGGAGAAATCAGCATATGTGGTTAAGGAGACACAATGGAGGATTGATGCAGTTGGAAATATATGATTTGATTACCAATTGCACATGGAGTTTTTGGTTTGTTACTTTCTGAATCAGTTTGAGCACATGGTGAAAGTGGGCATCCCATATCAGAAAAGGTTCATACTTGTGGAATAACAATGATGATAGTTTATATAAGGAAAACAAATGTAGATGCATTAAATCAGGTAAGTGAAGATTTGGATTTGCATTCTTTGAGTCCTTTGGATAATCAAGGAATTCCAAGAAACTCTGCTAGATCAAGGGAGAACCTCTAACATATGTCAAGCAGATGTGGAAATTTCAGAGAAATAGAAAATCCAAATTGGCATCGAGTTCTAAAGAAGTTAATAACTTGAATTATCTTTCAGAATTCTGGTCAGACATGTAGAGGTACATGCCAAACAGTAATAGTTTTGTGCTCCATATTAGTGAATATCAAATTTGCATAACTGTTTGTGATGCGTCGAGAAAGCTACTGGGTTACAGAGAGGAACATGTGAACATTACATCTCAAGTGCAATGTTCTAAACAATGCTCACAAATCGGTAATTTTAAGATTCATGTTGTATGAAAATATGAGAGTGCAAGATAGTAGCAGGTTCAAGTGAATCAGTAGGCGTATGTGGTCTTTGGGTTTTTTTTATTCAAGTGGATTCAGGATCAGAATATGGTATTCAGATACTCTATGCAAATGTGACAAATGACCTAGTGGTAAGGAATCTAGCAGGTAACATATCGTGAAGTAGGTGGAATTGTTGAAAAGTTTTCCCCCTCATGGATAAAAAAGTGAATCAAATTAGGGTTAAATAGTAATCGCAAGATGTCTAATGCATGATAGGGTTCATGAAAATGGAAAGTTTTTGAGATAAGAGCCCATAATGTTGGAGGTAAATTACAAATGTGAATGAAAAAATTCATAGAAAAGAGAAATTTAAGGAATCCTAGGCTCATGAGAAGAATTGGACGGAAGAAAAAGTGAGCCTCCAGACCCTAAGGTGCAACTGGTAAAAGATAATGGCCTGGATGAACTAGAAAAGGAAAGAAAAAGGGAAGTTCTAAAGAGAGGAAAAAGAGTCAAAAACAAAAAGCTTGCCAAAAGGAGATCAATGAAATAAAACAATTGGCATTAACCTCAATTAAAAGTATGCTTGATTATGATATTTTGAGTAAATACTATGTTTACAGTGTACAAGAGGAAGAAAAAGAAATAAGTTTGGAAGATGAAACTGATTACATGAGGATGCTTGATCAAGCTTTTGGAAAAGGCTCAGTGGGAAGATAGCCTTCAGACAAGAACAATGAATAGTGAGGTGAAGAATTAGCCACAATTTTGACATGATCAATTCAAGCTAATAATTCTAGGGGAATGAAGAGATAAGTTGTGAATGAAGGACCTCACAAAGTGAAGGCAGAAGAGCCTGAGCTTCACAAGCTCATGGAAAGAGGAGAAATAGGAGAATGTAATCCTATTTTTGATGAAGAAGAGGGAGTAACATACTTCCTTGGTGTGGAAGAGAGGGCTTTATCTCATTTGTTTAATCTAGGTTTATTATGGTTGTCAAAAGGGAAATGGCAGTGAACATTAGATGGCTCGCACATTGCAGGAGGTTGTTGAGGTGAACAAGAAACCCATAGATATGGGTACAGACAAATTTTCATATTAGATGAAGATGTAAATTTTAAGAGTGATGCTTTGTATGAAGAAACAATATTAGTTTTGGATAGGGTCATGAAGGGTGAATGCAAGGAAGAAGCACTCATTGAAGTCCTTGTGAAACATGATATGTTGCAGGAAGATCGTATCAATCAATGATACACAATAGTAGTTGATCGAGGCTCAGCATTGGAAGGAGTGGAAATGAGTTTGGCAAGGGGCTTGATTCAAAAATGATCCAATGAGAATTGAATCCCAAAGTGGCGAAGAAACTTCTAAAGAAACAAGGAATGGAACTTTTAGAAGACTCTCCACAATGGAAAACATGTGGCTGGAAAAGCAACAATGCCTCAAGTTTTTGAACACAAGATTCTTTTCCCAAGTTAAATGTGTAGGATTATTAGACAAAGAGATACATGTATAGAGAGAACAACCCTTGAGGAATCCAGGGGTCAAAAATATAAAGATAGGGATTGTCATTTTGGAATGTCAAGTCAAAGGAAGCATAAATGAGGAACATGAAGTCTGAAATCAAAATAAAGAAGAAACACAAAAGAACTGGAAGTAAGTTGGGAAGAAAGAATCTATGAAGGGGTGCATTTGAGCAGGAGCTCAAATTTTTCCCTCCTGGGGGTTCTTGATGTTGGGAGCATCTTGTATACAGAGTCATAGCTCATATTGTATTTTTGTAGTTAGTCTATGTTTGAAATGTGTGTGTGTGTGTGTCACTCCACTAAAATTGGGTAAATTGTGAAACCAAAATTGTAATTTTATTTTTGAAAAGTACCAAGTTAGGGATGGTCAATTCTTAAGCCCATATGCATGGGAGATCAAGCTTTCATTTTTAAGTGTGAACAAGATATAGAGATTCAATTTGGAGGTTATGTAGTTGAAGTCTAATTTTAGAGGTTGGTGAATGGGAGTTCTGGCTTGAGCCCAAAATAAAATGAAACAAGCATTTAAGGAGATTCTTGTTATGTGATTCCACGAAGATCAAGTTAGGGAGAGACGAATGTATGAAATGGATTGAAAATAATAAAATTTGGCTGTACATATTGATTTATGTTTTTTTTGAGCATATCGCTCATGGAATTTCAGAAATCTAATATTTCTCTTAGAGAATTGATTTTTAGATGAGAAGAGTCAATTTAGACTGTCATAATTTTATTTCAAGTTATAGACTGACCATGCTTAGTTTGAAAGCATAAAAATGAAGAAAGGTGAAAATGTAGCATGGATACTTGCAAAGAATTTGATGAAGTTATAAATCTGATCAGAGGCTTAGGACCAAAACATAAGAGAGTATGGTTGTTCAAGAAGTGTTGAGATCTTTATTCTCAAAATTTAATTCCATGGTGTCAGCAGTAGAGGAAGCCATAGTATTTAACCACCTTGACAATGGATGATCTTCATGGAATTTTAACTGCAAAATCTGAGAAGAGAATCAGTGACTCAAAGTCAGTCAAGAAAGAGGCAACCTTTAAGGATGATAAGGAATCATAGGTCAAGAAGAATAAAGCTGAGACTAGACATGGAGATAGAATGATTCCTTCAGCAAAGTGAAAGCCATGTTTGTGAGAAAGATGAAAAGAGGATCTAGGCAAGTACAAGGGAAAGTTGCCATTCAACAATGTTTTTATGGGTTTTGGCCAAGTTGGTCATTTTGCTTCAAAATTTCCCAAAAACACAAGGGGGATCAAGATGATGAAGAATATTCTCAAAGGAAAAATAAGAAATTCAAGAAGAAAGGAGGCACAGAAGAAATAATTCAGAAACAAGAATAATTTCATACACACAAGAAGGTTAAAGTTCTTCCCAATCAAGTGACTTCAGTAGATTTGTAGAGTGATGATGAAGGGACTTCAAGATGAAACATTGTTCATAGCTATGGAAGTATCTGTTGGAAGCAATTCAAAATGGAAAAATTCAAACTGAATATGACAGTTCAGATGAATAAGAGGCCAGAATTTAACCTTGAGGCTAAATTAATCTGTACTTTAGAAGAGTTTAAACATGTCAAAGACAGAAGAATCATAAACTGAAATCATTATGGTGAAAGAGTATTGAAGGAAAAATCAGCATTGGTTGAGGATCAACAAAACAAATAATCTCAAAAACATCAATTATGGTCAAGGATTTTGAGGCACAAATCAAGTTGATTGAGCACTCCTTCAAAATCAAGGAAGAAGAGCATATAAGCTCAAATGTTAATTGGAGCTGTTATTTCAAACTCAATTCTATCATATGTCCACCAAATTGGAAGACGTATTTTAGGGTTTGTAGAAGTTTGGCCTACAATTGATCTAGTTAGTTTTAGGTAAGATCAGAGATGTCAATGAAACATTTCTCTAGATATTTTTCTAATTCGAATAAGGAAAAATCATACACTTCAGAAAACAACCATGTTGCGTAACTCACATTGAATGCCCCCTAAACCAAGAAGTTGATTTTAGGGGTGTTGTGATAATTCATCACCAAGAACATTATGCTATGAGGTATACTCATTCATTTTATGGATATTTTTTTTCATGTAATGAATTTGGTCACAAATCCTCAAAATGTAGAATGAATACTAAAGGTCCTTGTAGACATTTTAAATTCTTATCATTTGAGAAGAATATGAGATGATTTGTTATAACTTTCAAAAGTATGGACACGTGGCTAAATTTTGTTCATCAAATACCTCCAAAGTAAAGCAATAAGGTTTATATGGTCAAATCAGATACTACAGAGGAAAAGGATAAAAGGATTGATATCTCAAACTACCTTCCATTCTCAGAGTGAAGACATGGAGTGGTATATTGATAGTGGGTGTTCTAGACACATGATAGGAAACAAAAGTAATTGTTATCTCTTATAAGAAAATTATTCTGGTATAGTAATATTTGGAGAAAATACCTCAGCTAATATTGTGGGAAAAGGCAAGCTAAGTCTTGAACAATGGAAAAACCATCTTTGAAAATGTGTTGTATGTTGAAGGATTGAAGCATAATATTTTGAGTGTCAGTCAAATGTGCAAACAAGGATATACAAGTTATTTTTCATGATAAGGGATGTGACATAAAGAAGGATAAAATTAGGTAAGGTGGTTGGAAAGGAAAAGAGAACCAAAAATAATATGTATGTTCTAAAGGAATTAAACAAAGAAAAATGCTTCACTAGTAAAGTGGATGAGAGTTGGATTTGGCACAGAAGACTAGGACACCTCAAATTTTGATAAACATTGTCATAATTAGCTCCATGGGATGTGTTAGGAACATGCCTAAGATTATAAAACCAGTTGATAATGCTTTGTAAAGCATGCCTTCATGGGAAACAAACTAAAAGAAGTTTCAAATCAAAAGAATACTCTACTACACAGCCTCTAAAGTTGATACACACTGATCTTGTAGGACCAATCAAAACTAAAAGCATTCAAGGAGATAGATATTTCATGTTGTTAATTGATGATTTCAAAAGGATGACATGGATTTCATTCCTCAAAAAAAATTCAGAGGCACTAGAAAGATTTAAAGCATTCAAAGCACTAGTGGAAAATGAAAAGAATGTCAAAAATAAAGAGTTTGAGGTTTAACAGAGGAGGAGAGTTTTGGTCAGATTAATTTGATGAATTTGTGAGACACATGGACTAAGAAGACAAATTATCAGCTGCAAGGACACCTCAAAAAAATGGGGTAGTATAAAGAAAGAATAATAACTATACAAGAAATGGCTAAAACTATGCTTAATGAATCAAAATTGCTCTGATGGATATTAGAGAGAAATATTGGGTACAACGAGTATACATTTTAAATAGAGATCAAATCAGAAAATAATCACAAGAAGACACCATATGAGCATTTGGAGAGGCATACCTGCAAGTGTGAAGAATCTAAGGGTTTTTGGAAGTAAGTGCTACATCAAGAGAGATGATGACAATTTGGTAAGTTTGATTCAAGGTGTGATGAAGGATATTTTATTAGGCTACCCAGTTGTTAGTTCAAAATATAAATGTTATAATAAGAGCCAAAAAAGATAGTTGAGAGTACTAATGTCACAATTTGATGAATCCTATCCAAAGAAGGTCACTAACTCAGCCCAAAGAGACTCCATTTACCTACTGCAAATCAGGATGATGAAGAAATTTTAGAAGTTGAACATGAAGAAGAAGATGAAGAAGAAGAGATACATGATACTAAGGTACCTTCAAGGAGGTTAAAAGATATTTTCCTCTAAGTCAGATCATAGGAATAAAGAAGCAGAAATTCAAACAAGAAGAAGGTTGAAAACTTCTCAAAATTAAGAAAATATTGCTCTCTTATCTAAAATAGAACCAAATAATGTCATGGAGGCTAATTAAGGATCAAAATTGGGTAAATGCAATGAATTAAGAGCTGGACCAAATTGAAAAGAATGAAACATGGGAGATTGTACCTAGGCCAAAGGAAAAAACATTATTAGAACCAAATGGGTGTTTAGAAACAAATTGAATGAAAAAGATGAAGTTACTAGAAATAAGGATATGCTCAGGTGGAAGGAGTAGATTTTGATGTGACATTTACTCTTGTGGCTAGGATGGAAACCATTAATATTTTCTTAGCATAGCTGCACACAAAGGCTTTAAAGTATAACAAATGGATGTGAAATCAACATTCCTAAATCGGCACTTGAATGAGGAGGTTTGTATTGAACAACTAGATGGGTTTTCTCTTATTGTAGACATAAAATCATGCACTTTGGGTAATTATCTTAGTCCTGATTGCATACTACTATTCATATGATTCATAAGCAAGAAAAGTACTAACTAACCCATGTATTTTTCCACCTTTCTTTGCTTTCTGTTTCCACTTTTGGTCTTACACCCTTACTTGCTCAATATTCAGTTTTTATACCCTCGACATTTATCATCCTGGACACCAATGCCCAACCAAGACGCCAATGTTAGGCGCCCTCATCCCCTTTGGGTGCCCCTGACCTCAATATACTTTTTTCACATCTTTTGGGTCCTTTCTATCTATTTGAGACATCTTATCTTTTTGGTAGTGTCGGCCTTTTCAGGGTTAATTAAAAAATTCAAGCAAGGGAATCATATAAATATAAAGTTATGTGATCATAATAAAGAGACCAAGATACTAAGCATTAGCTATCACCACCTAAGGTTGCATCCATCAAGCATATAAGAGCTCCATTGCATCCATCTAGCACCATCCAAGGGACACAAGGGATGGTTATTCTACATACACTTCATAGGAGGGAAGTTCATTCTATTCCATGTACACATCTATTACATTTCTTTACATCTAGCTTACTTGCTCGTTATCAAGTGCGACAGGCACAAGAGCCACCTAGGGCATGCAATTCCACACACACACACACATAAACTACATTGGGTCTGAGATGTAGTGTAACGCTCAGTCGTAAGATCACCATTGTGACAGTTGAGGACAGTCTGACCCCTCATTCTGCATCTTTCTTTTTTAGGATTTGATGTCTATTTGAGGGTTTTGCAGGTCATTGTTTCATTGCAGGTTTTAGCAGTGACTTCAGCGATCATTGTGTGAACCTCACAGAGAAATGAAAGGTGAAAAACAACGAATACCTTGTGACCACAAAGGAGGATTTTTTGAATTTCGGCAGAGACGGGCACCCAGTAAACAGGCCTAGGGTGCCCACAGGTGCACCCTTGTCCCTCTCCAAGTGCCCCAGTCTAGGCAGATCATCAGCTCGCACACTTTTCTAAGGCTCTGTGCGATGCTCCTCCCTCTTGGGTATTCATCTTAGTCAGTCACTTCAGTGCAGTCCAGGAATAACTGCTGAATTAACTAAGTCTTTCTTACCCTCTTTTTGCACTTAGGGTTTTATACTTTTGCTTAGTTTTCTTAGCTTAATTTTTGTACTTAATTGTTTATTCATTTACTACTGCAATAACAATCAAGATTAGGCATATAAATTCACATTTAGCTTAATCATTTTGGTGAACCCGACCAATCAAACCCTTTTCTTCTGAGTATGTCTTCACCTTATCAAGTCATGACTCAATCATCTTATCCTTCTTTCGCACCCACTAAGGTTTCAGGCATGGTTACTACTGCTGCTGATTTCATGCAAGTTCGTACTCAACATCCTCCTCACTTTATTACTGCCTAGGTATGATCCTTCTATTAATGTAGTAACTACTCACCACACTCGTCCTCCAATGGATCCACCCATCTCTATTCCACCACCTATCACTTCTTCGGCTCCTCCTACTACTTCTAAGGGCTATGATATCATTGAACAACTTAAGAATACACTAGCCAAAATCTCCCTCTATGACTTATTGTGTAGTGTGCCTGATTGTTCATCAAAAATTAGAGGATGCCCTTCATTCTATTCATATAGAAAGTGATAATTCTTTGGTAGCCTTCACACACCTCATTCAGTCTCTCAAAAATTTTCCATGTGCTATATCATTCACTAATGAGGACATATCACCATTTGCTAATGACAATCCATGTGCACCTTTACTTATCACCACTATTATCATCACCACTTGCATTAAACATGTACTTATTGATAATGGATCATCGTCAACCTATGTGCCCATTCCCTTCTCAAACAATTGGGCATTAATGATAACCTTAATTTCTAAGAATTCCACTCTTATTCTAGGGATATGATTCAACTACTCGCACATGCCTAGGAACCATCACATTACACATCCAAGTTGGACCTAAGACTGTCCCTACAGAATTCTTCATTATTGATACTTCATTTCAATTCAATATTTTATTGGGAATATCTTGGATTCATGTAATGTAAGTAGTTTCATCCACTGTTCATCAATGCGTTAAATTCCTACATGATGGGTATGAACATACCATTACGACAGACCCTGAACCATTCAAATTTTGTCGCATAGACCTATTACTGCTATGCCTATTCCTCCATCACAACCTATTCCATATAATAGTATAGATACATATGACATTGGTCAATCAAGTGCTTCACAATCTTCTTTTCCCCTCCAAGCACTTTGGTTATTTCTACTCATACTACTACCATCATTTCACCCACACACATGTCTGCTTGTAAACACTATAGCTGCTCTGCTAGTTGAGGCTCCTCTCACTCCTACATCTAGTCAATGCACCTCCTAAATACCAATATCCTCAAGGTGACAACTATACAACATGACAATGCTAACACAAATGATTCTGAGGATTAAGATGATGAAGTCAATACTATTGAACTTACTGATGAAAAATTGTGCAATCTTAACTTCACTCCTATTGATATAGATGACTCATATTTCAATGAAACTTTTGTGGCTGATGGTCCTAGTGAATACAAATTCAAGACCCCTCCTTATACTAATGCTATGGTACTTTATCAGGGGTCTGTCCACACCTTGGACATTGTTTTTACCCTCTCCTGAACAGTCTATGTTCTATACCACTTCCTTTCACTTGAACGCTTTTCATTAACAACTCTTATTGGCATCATATTCCGTTGGATCGTACTTGTTTCTGATACTATTTGCACATACGATGGCTTAACTAGGCTTGGCTTGACACTTAATGATATCCTCCCACCACCTCACTCACCTAATCTCTATCATGGATATTTTCACATTACGGCCACCTATGGTCTTCATGTTTTTCATTTAATAGTATTCGTTACACGCACCCTGCATGCTTCTCCACTGACACTTGGGAAATCTTGGATTGACTATATTGGGGGAACTTTAGACTCTAGTCACACTTTATCACTTTTCCTATGTCATTTGGTAGTGTTTCTATTGGTAATGATTCATCTCCTGGCCATTCTCAAAATATTACTCGTTGGTATGCACATGGGTGTCCGCCAACACCTTTCACTAATGAAGAATATGTAATGACCGTGTACACCTTGCATCACAATGGCTCTTTATATGATCCACCTCATACTATTTCCTATCAAGTCTCCAACGCAAATCCAGTCAAATTTGATCAGGACAATGATGATCTTCTAGACAATGACACTTGATCCTCCTTATCATCACACACTTGGGGGTGCATCACACTTATTTCTCCCCTAACATTGACAAACATCTTATATTCACATCATTTCACATCTATACTTTCACATACAATATACATCTTGATACACACCTTACATTAGTATCATCATTACCCTGATGATGCACTCTTGTGCTTTGGTTCACACTTGATTGTTGAGGGCATACTATACACATGAACCTCACACACATACACATTATACACTTCAAAATCAAACAATACATACACCTTCACATCACATTATACACCATATGATCTCAATAAAACTTCATCTCAGTTTATTCTTACATGACAATCACACACTCTTACATTCATGACATATCTTTCACTTGACACACTCACAAGACATATCTACAATGCAAACTCAACGCAATAGCTACACATAATCTTCAGGAATTGCACTCATTACCCTATATTCACGCACTCTAGTTCCATGCGTTCATACTAACACTACACTAAGGGTATAATATCTCAAATGTACCTCACCACACTCACATGTTCACTCACCATGGTCACTCACTCACTCACTCAAAAGGACTTATACACTTTACACTTTGACGATCACATCTTTTGAATACGATCACAATTCAAACCATTTCCCTAATGATGCACTCTTGTTTACGGTTCATTCTTGACTGTTGAGGGGGCATAAATAAATGAACCTCATTACATGCATACACATCCACTCAGGGGGGCACGCTGCTCCTATCATTCACTTTGCATTCCATTCCGATCTCATCCACAACATATTACATATCTTGGTTGTATTTACTCTTGCTTACTTATGCTTTTACATGTACACTTTATTACACATGTTAGATAGATATCTTGTATGTCATTATCTTTATCATACACACATGTGCACGTTCACTTGTCTTTCTAGTTGTGATCACAGATTCTATATATCTATACATGCAGCATGAATGCTTGGCACAATACCTATTACCAGTCCCACAGAGGCTCCTTGGGGCATCCACTTTCATACACTATAGGTGTTATTGTTTCATTTTTCATAACACACTTTATATATCATATTATACACATTTTGACATACTTTTTATCTTTCTAACATACTAACGGGTGCTTCATGTGCAACATTTGTTATGCAAGTCTATTTGCTTCCATGGTTTTCTATTACATTGCTTGTCTTGTTTTCTCATTATATGCCATTATTTGTGGGCTTTTCCCTTTGTTCTTGTGTGCACATTGTCTACTTTTGGCTTCTATTAGCCTTGATTTTCTTGTGACATCGTGAGTGGTGTCCCATGTTTGTAACCCACTTTTTGTGCGTCTACATTGTCTTCTTGGTGTATTTACATTATCTTCTTGTGTCTTAGCTTACACATTGTCTGCACTTGTCTTTTACATGTGTGTTTGTATTTTGCTTGTACTAACACTTGTCTCCTATCCACTTTTTGTTTGTGTTTTCCTTGATTTTCTACCAAGCACATTCCCTTCCCCCTGTAGGGCATATTTTAGCACAACAGGTCGGTCCTCCTTTGGGCCACATACTCCTTCAGCAACGTTGCATGCACCCCAAATGAGGGGGGCATCATTTGGGTGAATCAGTCACCCCATACAATGTCATACAATCATCACACAACACAACACAATACCGGTACAACACAGTTTTCAGTATCAGACATGGCTCAAAATTAAACTTGGGTCCTTAGCAACAGCACAACACTAGCACCCAAACCAGGACAGTAGTTCCCGAGACCCCTGCCTTTCTTGGATGCCTATAACCAGGGGGTAGTTACACAATGATTTGGTAGTTCAACATAGTCTACAGAATCTCCACACAATGGATTTTACAGGGCACACAGTCCTTAGCATTTGGCATGCATGCACTACACACTTTCACATTGGATCAAATTGTTCAAATTTTACACAACATCTGCAGTGGTGTCTCTACATTGCGGGAAGAAGTTAAAGGTTGGAGGATAAAATAAGACTTTTTTCTCTACACTTCTTCCATATCAATTGGCGTGAGATCACCCCAAAAACCTCGTGGCCGGCATTACAATGCCATGGTGTGAGATCGCCCAAAAAATCTCAGTCTTCTATTCAACATCTATCATGATCCTTTTCTACACTCTTTCCTCATCACGGATCAGGTGCACATGTTCCTTTTTCACATTTTTCATTTTACATACTTTTTTACATGTTTTTTACACATATACATGTGTATTTGACTACTTGTTCATTTTTTATCTTTTGCAGGTCCATCTGTATGGGAAGTGATTAGTCAACATCATTAAACATCACTCACAACACCAACAAATAACAATTATAACAACAATTGACATCAACAACATGCACATCGTGACATCTACACATGTGTTTCCACCCTAGGGTCATTTTCATCATCACTTTTTACACTTTTCCTCCTTAGCATCCACGCTTCACACTTTTATCACTCCACTCTTTGTCTTGTCCCTTGGCACACTTTCATACATCAATATACATGGTTATCAGGTATGCATCTCTATCTACTTTATGTTATCGAGCTTTCTACTCACCAACATAAAGTGGGGGAAAATGTAGACATAAAATCACGCACTTTGGGTAATTATCTAGTCCTAATTACATACTACTATTCATATGATTCCTAAGTAAGAAAATTACTAAATTAACCCATGTCTTTGGCCACTTTCTTTGCTTTTTGTTGTTAATTTTGGTCTTGCACCCTTAATTTCTTAGTCTACCTTTTTATACTTCATACATTTATCATCCTGGACACCAGCACCTAGCCAGGACATCAGTGCACCAATTGGCACCCTTGTCCCCTCTGGGCACCCATGACCTCGGTATAATTTGTTCACATATTTTGGGTCCTTTAACTATCCATTTGAGCATCTTATCTTTTTGGTAGTTAACCTTTTTGGGGTTAATTACAAAATTCAAGCAAGGGAATAATATAAATATAAATTTATGTGATCATAATAAAGGACCAAACACTAAGCATTAGCTATCACCACCTAAGGTTGCATCCATCAAGCATCTAAGAGCTCCATTACATCCATCTAGCACCATCCAAGGGACATAAGGGCTGGTTATTCTATATACACTTCATAGGAGAGAAGTTCATTATATTCCATGCACACATCTATTACATTTCTTTACATCTAGCTATTTTCTTCGATATCAAGTGTGACACACACAAGAGCCACCTAGGGCAAAATTCCACACACACACACAGAGAGATAGAACTACATTGGGTCTGAGATGTAGTGCAATGCTCAGTCGTAAGATCACCATTTGTGATAGCCGAGGAACAGTTTGACCCCTCATTCTGCATCTTTCTTTTTTAGGATTTGATGTCTGTTTGAGAGTTTTGCAGGTCATTATTTCATTGTAGGTTTCCAGTGATTTTAGAGATCATTGTGCGACCTCAAAGTGCATCCAAAGGAAAACAACAATGAATGACCTCATGACCACTTAGAGGAGGTTTCTATGATGAATTTCAGTAGACACAGGTGCCTAGAAATAGGCCTAGGGCACCCATAGGTGCCCCTTTCCCTCTCCAAGCATCCCCAATCCAGGTAGATCGCCAGCTCACACACTTTTCTGAGGCTCTGTGCGATGACACTCCTCCCTCTCCATTCATCTAATTTGGTCAAACTTTGGCATAGTCCAAGATAAACCATGAATCATCTAAGTACTTGTTCTACCATCTTTGTGGACTTAGGGTTTATACTTTTCATCTTAGTTTGTTTGGGTTAATTTCTGTACTTAATTATTTATTCATTTACTACTGCAATAACAATCAGATTAGGAATATAAATTCACATTTAGCTTAATCACTTACTGAGTACATGGATTATCTGTGTAGGCTAAAGAAGGCACTTTATGGGCTCAAACAAACACCTAGGACATGGTATAGTAGGTTAGACAAGTAATTGATTGAGAAAGGATTCAGAAAAGGTGTAGCTAACAACAACTTGTACAGAAAAGAAGAAGAATAACACATGTTGATTGTTGTTTTCTATGTGGATGACATCATTTTTGGGAGCAATAATGAGAGTATGTCAGCTTGGTTTTTCAAAGGTAATGAAAAAGGAGTTCAAAATTTCAATGCTTAGGTGAACTCTCATTCTTCTTAGGGATGTAAATTATTCAAGGAAAGGAAGGAATATTTATCTCACAAACTAAGTATATCAAGGAGATGCTCAAAATATTTCAAATGCGAGATTGTAAGCCAGTAAGTACTCCCATGAGTGTAGGATGTAAACTTAGCAAGGAAGATTGCTCACTAAAGATAAATAAGACACTTATACAGATTTATGATAGGTAAGCCTTTTTTATTCAATGACCATCTATAGACCCGATATCATGTAGGTAGTTGGTTTTGTTGGGAGATTCCAAGAATATCCAAGGGAAATTCATCTTCAAGTTGTTATAAGAAACTTCAGGTATCTTACTGGGGGACATTGGACTATGGTCTTTGGTATCCAAATTTTTCATGAATTTCATATCAAAGCTTTCATAGATGCAAATTAGGTCAAGGAACATTTTGATGATAGGAAAATCACAACTAGTGGATAATTATTTGTAGGTAAGTTCCTTAAATCATGGTTGAGTAAAAAAAAATCTCTTATAGTTTTTTCTACTTATGAGGCTGAGTATGATGTAGTAGCCATTTGTTGTAATACAAGTGATGTGGATGAAAAAAACACTTCAAGAATTACAATATTGAAAGATGAAGGTCTTATTCCTCTATAATATAATAGACAAAAGTGCTATAAGTGTTTCAAATAATCTAGTGTTGCATTCTAAGACAAAACACATACCTATCAAGTATCATTTTTCTGATGGAATAAGTTTAATGAGACAAAGAAAAAGGATTGAAGCAAGTGTCTACAAAGGAAGAAGTAGCTGATATAATGACTGAAACCTCTACCAAGAGAATAATTTTGAGTAGAATTAAGGCACAAATTTTGGGTAAGATTAGTCCCTTACCAGTCACTAAATATCTCGGAATGATAGGGGAGCAACTCAAGTGCCAAGGTTGCTCTAAGAAGGCTCATGCGAGTCTAGATAGCTAGAGTTAGTTATCTAACCCAAGGCACAAGTGAAGTATGTCATAAAAGAATCTTGTAGAAAGTTAAAATGATGAATTTTAAAGGGATTGAGCTTAGGGGGAGAAATTGTAGGTGTTTGATGAATAAAGTTCTTGTAGCTGATTGATTTTTATCAAGCAAAAGAGCAACATTTTTCCAGCGAGAGATTCTTGAGGTAAGAACATGCTTTATCATGTAGTAATTTCTTGTATACTCATGTTTTTATGTGTGTGCATGTTTTTCATATATTTCGAAGGGGGAAGAGTGTGCCAGAAAACAAGAATTTATTGGCTTGCATATCTGAAGATGTTGGTGCATTGACATGCCATAAAAGTTTCTGAGCTTGTTTCCATCAATGATAAAGGGGGAGATTGTTAAAACCTATTACATTGGTTGGTTTTTTCATTGATTTTACATGAAATTTATGGAAAATTGAGGAGTGAAATGTCATGCAGATAGGTTTCTGCTATTGGTGTGTAATGCAGTCTCAAGATGGTTCTTTGAACTTTCAGGATGGTCTCAAGAGTGGTATCAAAATGCTACAAGCTTAGACAATGAGGTTAATGACCACTAAAGGTATGTGGATATGGTTGATATACTTGGATCAGATGTTATATAGGTCAAAAATTCTTGATTCCAACATGTGAAAGAGTTTTTGGAGTGAGTTTCAAATAAAATTTTGGAAGTTTCAGTTGAAACTAGCTTATTTAGCCTAGTTCTAGAGCCTAATGAGGTGCAAGGGCTCATAAATCAGGTCATGAAAATACTATTTAAGCATGGGAGGAGCCTATGAAAATTGCATATGGAAAAGTCCTGAGTAATCCAAAAGGATTATTTTAGCTGCCTGGTGGAACAATTTCAAAATGTTCACCAAAATTTCCTTTGAGGACTAGACAGTGAATGCTGAGGTAAATGAGATAGGTTTGAGCTATGTAAGGGGAAAATATATGGAAAACCAACATATGTAATGTGTAGAGGGGTGTCTTTATGTGCCTCATATCAAGTTTCATCAAGTTTTGAAGATGTTTGTGGAAGTTATACAATTTTTTTCTAAAGGTAGTTTCTTAAGGAAAGTAAAATGAGCACCATGTATTCTTAATATCCAAGAAAAAATGTGGAGCATCCTTCAGATAAATTATAGAAGTAGTTTTTGAAGATAATTAGAATACTTGAGATGTTTGTAAAAAATTTGAGGGGTCAAAGGTTAGACAAGAAACAAGATAATTTCTCATCATTCTTCTAGACCTTGCTTTGTCTCTCTCCTAAGGCATCCTTCTTGAATCGATGGAAGTAACTTTTGTTTGTTATCCTTAAAATATCTTGTTTAAAGATATTTCAAATATGTTTTATGGTTAAATACTGATGCTTCCAAGTCCTTTTGAGTCATGTCAATGCTATTTCCAATATTGTCAGGTTCCAGTACAAGGTCTACTTAAGTGTGTGAACAGTTGGTGCATTTATCCAGGTCCCTAATGCAGATAAGAATCAGTCCTAGAAGCTATGTTTCAATCAAATGCTGATCTTAGAAAAAAGATATTTTGCTTCTCTCTTTTAAGTCCTTGGTTCATGATCAAAATTCAATATTTTGTCCTAGAATAAGCAGTTGTGAAGCCAATGATATGGTACTTTGACCTTAAACTCTGCCTTCATATGAATAACCTAATGAAGTTTGAAGCATCTAAGCTTCAAAATGACTGCTTTCAAAGGTTGTTTCATAGGATAATTTGTTTTAGGGAATCTGAATATGGTATAATTGGTTCTCACATATTTACATGCATTGCTTTCAATAATATTATAACATGGTTAGAGGTACTATTGAAGTCTTGTCAAGCTCATCTGTTGGTCATAATGGTGGAAACTGTACTCACGTATATAAACATGGTTTGATAGATTGACAATGTGATTTTGTGGTCATTCAGTATGATGGTGTACTATTTGAGCACAAGATATACGGTACATAATCACTTCAATTAGGACATTTTGAGTTATCTCAAGACATCCTATCATAATGTGTGTCTAGATCCAGAATAGCATTTTATATTGACATGATAGAGCACTGTTACAATGTTTCACTATACTATACATTGTTAGACTTCTAATAGGTGAAAGGAATGTTTTTTATGTGTTGCAAAGTAAGAGAGATACCACGGAAAAGGTGGAAAATGTTTACATAAAATCTATTTAATTTGAAATTTTTGCAATTTCATAAAAATTGACACGATAAAATATGTTGTTATGCCCTCTAGAGCCTATAGCAGTCCAAGAAACCCGCATGTTAGGGTTTGAATGACAATGAAACCATCCAATCTAAAAAATTAGACCAGGTGAAAATGCTTAAAACTTTTATTAAAAATATCTATATTGGGCTTGTCGCTTATATTTTTCATGTTTCAAGAATCATTTCATTCACTTTATCTATTTGAGGAATCTTCTCGTGAAAGTCATGCTTCGAGACAAGGTTTTAAACTCATTCTGTACAGCGCTGTTAGTAAGTGTTTTTCAATGCATTTTATCTACGGTTTCTGAAGGTTCTAGAGACTCTTGTGCAAAGGATGAATCATGTATGTTGGGGGGCTTGAGACATTTGTTTAACATGCTTATGAATGTGCTTGTAAATTCTTCTAGAGTTATGAAAGAGTGGATTTTGCAGGTTAGTAGCAAGAATAGAATGCTATGAGAATGTTTCAGGTTGGTCACATCTCTATGACCATATGAAATTGGGGTTATCAATCTTAAGAAACATATGGAACCTTTTTCATCATACCTATGAAGTTTGAAGAAAGAAAAAAAGTAATTTCTTGAGATATTATGATGTCAATTCATAGATCCTAATAACTACAAAATTTGAGGTACATAGCATTGAAAGGATAAATAAGTCCAGTTTATAGCTTGTTACACTACTTTTGATAGTTCTCATGGAGACCAGTTTAAATTATGTTTCAATCATGTGAAGGTGATATGTGGATATTTTCATATCATTATTTTCACATGGGAAAGTTTCTATAGAAGCTATGAAATAGGTTGTTCTCATGCCTTATGGGAATAAGTTAGACTAGTCACCATTCCTATGTTACAAGTCCTAAAGGAATCCATTATGCTTCTAATGGAGTATAATATGACAAGAAATAATGTATAGACATAAGCCCTTATCACTCATCACTTTTCATAAAAATATCTATGTAAAAATTTTCAAAGTAGATGAAAGAGTATATTTCTCATAATGTTTGGAGCAGAGACTATTATGACTCTGATGACAATGTTTGTCAAATATTGTATTTAGGATTCATCTAGCTCGAACCTTACTTGAAAAAGAAAATATGAAGACTAAAAAATATATGAAATGGACAAGGTCTATAGGGAGGTTAAAAGGTGTATATGCACATCTGAAAAGGAATAATCATAGGAGTTACATGTATGAGGGTCATGTCAATCTTTCTCGAGTCTAGAAGTAGTGAAATATAGGTGAAGAGTCATTTTTATAAGGAAAAAGTTAAAGGTTGGGAATATGAGAGGGTTGAGCATGAAAAGGAATAAGTTATGTTAAAATTTTATCTTCTTGAAAAAAGAAAAGAAAAGAGTGCACATGACATTTTTGTAAATGATATGTATGTGTTCTTAACATGTTGAAGTGTTGACTAGTATGTAAAATTGCTATGATAGTATTATACTAAGCTGAGAAAGTGTAATGGGATGAATATGGGGTATGGAGCATGGAGTTGATGATAGAGTTTTAGAAGATGTTATTAGATAGAACTTGAATATTATTGCGACAGTGAATAATGTTAATGATTTGAGTTGTTGACAAGTGTGAAGAATGTAAAGGGTATTGAGCTGAGACCCAAAGATAAGATAATGAATGTCCTTGAAAAATGAGAGAGCAATGAGATTAGTGAATAATGAATTGAAGAATTGATGAAATAGTGTAATTGTAGATAAAGTGAGAGAGTTGGTGAGCTAATATAGGGTCACAATCTGTTGTCTAGCAATACGTCTGAAGTGTGAGATCAAATTTTATGTAATCACTGAGTTGTAGCTCAACACAATAAGGAAGGTATTATCTTTCTTGCAAGTGGTTGCTTGCATTTTATGAAGTTGTAGCTTGATATGAAGTAGTAGCTTCATTGTTTGAGTTGTAGCTCAAAAATAATGTAACCATTGTGAAAATAGTCCTTTGGTTCATTGGAATGTTTTTTCCCAAATTGGGTTTTCCCACTTAAAAATCATGTCTCTATCTCTCTCACTCTCTCTCTTGTGTGCTTCATTGTTGCATTTGATTTGTATGTCATTGCCATCTGATACAAAGAGCAAAAATATGATTAAATGTTGAATTATCATACAAAATTTAAATTGAACATTGATTCACTCCATCTCACTGTTCCCGATTCTAACAAGATCTTCATGGTAGATGAGGAATATTCCTAAGATGATGTTCCCAAGCATTAATTTTGAATTTAAGGGACAAAGATTTATGAACAATCGTTAAGATGATAAATAGGTTCTAAAACCTAGTTGTGAAGCGATGGAGGATAAATTGATCATACATGCCCAGAACTAATCTGTCTCTTGTATCACCATTTTTTTGCACTGGAACCAATGCCTTACTTAAGCTAGCAGTAGGAAGTGGTTGAGTAGGAGCAACTGTCTATAGAGTAAGATGTGGATTTTGACCTTGTCATCTATCATTTTGTTGAATTTACCCCATATCTTTTATTTGAATATTGAATTCTATAGGGATAATAACCTTGATTGAATCCTTGGTTAGAGTATTACCCTTGGTTAGGATTTGGGGTAATTTCTAAAAGATTAAGCTTGTTGTTTTTCTAAGGACATAAATTTATTTGACAAATTTTTTGATCTAGGCTTTCATGTCATCACCCATTATTTTTCTTTTAGGGAGAATGAGACGCGGAGGGAGCATATTGGGATTTTTTCCCAGGAATAGGAACAATGGAAGGCTAAGAAACTTGAGGTAATTCAGGAAACAAAGGAATAGGTAAATCTAGGGGCTATTTTTCTAGCTTGTGTGAAACAACTTTCAACCCTACTGGTTATTGGATAAGCATCAAGTAGTTGAGAAACACCAATCGATTGTATCATTACTACTATATAAGAATTTAGACCTCTTAAGAAGTAAATGAAAACATCTTGTGGAGTTGTTCTTAAGAGAATTGGAAATATGTCCCATGTCTTCTGAAATTGAAATCAGTCATAAACTCATTGAGATCCCTCTTGATGGTTGTTAGCTTCTCTAACAAGGATATTTTGTCTTTGTTTTCACCAAAATGCTAACATAAAGTGGTACTAAGCTCATCCCAAATGTGAATGGAAGCAAGGTCTCAAGCTTCTGTACCATTGAAGTGTTTTTCCTTTAAGTCAAGAAGAAAGGAATTTGACTACAACATCAGCTTCAGTAACCAGATGAATGGAACACACATTAACAATATCTTGAATATGATTAGATGGGGGTAGTAATATTTTCACTAAGCGAAGAAAGGAATAATTTTAAGAGAAGACACCGGTATGTCGTGTTATGTGTTGAGATCCAAAGGAATACCACCATTGAAGCTGAAAAGGGGAAAATTTCTTTGTTGTGACATGAAATAGAATGGGTCTTAAAACTCTAGATGATAGCAAGAAAGGCCTAACAGGAGGAGGAGAAAGATTCCTATTTAGAGGAGATGGTGATCTATGAAATTTTTTACCTCTTCTTCTTCTCCTAGGTGATAATTGCAAATGCTCACAAGAATCATTTCTTGTTTTTTTTGATTTTGTTTATATTCTTCCCATGAAAATAGACAATTTAACTACTATTGTTCATTCAAACGTGCACCTGCATCTCCGATCCGGAAGCATCTCCGATCCGGAAGAGAGAAGTTGTTTGAGACCACAATGGAACCGTCCCCAAGTTGTAGGACCTTGCGTGCATTTGGGACAAATCTCCGGAGAAGGTTGGTTCCTCTACCTACCATCTAGTGCTACTACTACTCCTAGTGCTTGAAAGAAAATCCTAAACTAAACATGCCAAGGGGACCAAGGATAGAAGGATGTGCAGAAAGGGGAAATCCTAAGGCTAAGGAAGGGCGATAATGCCAGGGAAAGGGACGATCTCTCTCCACGAGCAGTGAAGGAAATAGAGAGAGAACGAGAGAAGAGGGATGACGATGCATGTACCACAGATCAACATGCTGTGGGCTCAACCTTCCAGCACGCAAAACACATAGACATGAGGATTGCAAGGAGGAATATGCACAACATGCTAGAAAACGTAGACAGAGAGGTGGAGATGCAATCAAAATGAGAAAAGGGAAGACAAGAGTTCCACAAAACATGATTTTATTGGTTAAGGGTATGCACAAACCATATACAATCACGGCAAGAGGTGAGAATACATTGCAGAGACCATGCCAAGGTTTGAGACCTGTGGGAAGTCAGCCTCCATTTTGGCATGGTTCCGTTACAACAGAGAGTGATTATTTTTATAAAGCATTACTCTACTATTTATAGGAGAAGAAGGAGAGAAGAGAAGGAGAAAAAGAGGTAAACTCAGATTCAAATATTCAACCACCAGTAGCTAGTGAAAAATTCCTACAAATCCACCTGTAAGGGTGTCAGATATGCTTCCCCATGTCTGTTTGGCATGTAGAAGAAGGAGAGAAAGGTAAAGAATCTGATTGAAATTCTGGTGGTTGAGGTCGATTAGATGTGTGTGTTGATGATAAAAAATAAGCTTCCCTATTTTTCTGCCTACCGAATCCCACCTAAATATGATTTTGAAAATTCCAATGTGTAGCTGATGTTAACAACTTTCAAATGAGACTGGGCCGTGCATGAATCTGAGCACTAGCAGAAAAATTTATGGTTATTATAAATATACAAGTCGTTTTGACATGCAATGACACATGGTGTGCACTCATTGATTGAGGAAATTGGCCAACTGTTCATTTGATTTGTTGTTTCCTTCACGTGTCACAAACTGGTTGATTGTCAAGATTCGACGCCCTATTGGTGTGCTTTGATAGGTTTCCTGTAGCACACTCAAGTCTGACAGATGATGTGGCACATTGACTGGCACAGAAGAAGGCACAAGGCACGAAAGTAAAAGGTAGGTGCGTGAAAGGGAAATAGAGGGAAGGCATACGTGGAGGTGTGCACATAGGAGGAATAAGAGAATACTTGTAGGTGACAAGTATAGGGAAGGGGAGCATGAGCATTCAATTGAGGAAGGGTGCGTGACGGTAGAAATAAAAGGGGGTGCATGAAGGAGCATAAGGAAAAGAGGAAGTGTAAGGCACGTAAGTGCACGAAGGCATGTGAGGGACTTAGCTAATTTGGAAGGGAAGTCTATAGAGGTGTGCGTTAGGAGTGCATAACATGAAAGGAAACAAAGTGGATGTGTAGAAGGAATGCACAAAGGGGAAATGGAAGGAGATTGTAGAATGCAGAGAGAAGGGGAGCATAAGCAAGAAGAAAGAAAGGCACACAGGGCACACAGAAGAACTGCATCCAAGAAAATTATGTCAAGTGAGCAAGCTTGGGGGCACACTTGAAGAACATCCTGGAGTCACTTATAGCACTATCTAAACTCTAAACTAAACTGTTGCTCTCTAATGAATACATTCTAAATTGGATTGATGAGAGAGAAAGCTATGCACAGACTGTTTGAACTACCTCTACTGAAAATTAAAATATCATCCCAGGAAGCAACAAAAAGGGGTGCACGGGCACAACAGGAAAGGAAAGGCACTAGAGGGAGTGTGCTAAAATAGAGCACAACACTATGTACAAAACTTAAAATCATACATGTCCCTAAGGGAACATGTAGAGTCTTTGCAAGCACTTGTGTTACTGAAAGCAAACCTAATCTACCCTACACTAACCAGAGACAAGGGCTGATGCAACCTAAAATCTATTATATAAAACCCAAGCACACTGGCACATCACCCAACCTGAGCTAAGCACTCTCCTGAAGCACGTAAAGGTACTAGACCCCTCTTTAGATTATTTTTGTAGGATGTTAGTGTGATGAAGATAAGGCACATTCAGAACCATAAATAACCATGACCATTCCACAGAGTATATTCTAGATCTATATCTTAGATAATCATGAATTAAACAATAACTGTAATAAGATCAACCCTACAAGAAGCTAGTTACAGTCATGTTTAACACCATTATCTAGCCAACATACTCCATTACATTAAACACTATAAAACATAGAATCTTCTGACATCATAAAATATCACCATAAGTCATGCATGCATTAGATCCAACAACATAACTCTACAATAACTCACCACTAATAAATTACATAGTTCAATACATACTTATAAGGGTGGGGACTTTCCCTTCACCACCAATGTACTTCTTAAAATAAGTCACATGTTGATAATATCCATGTGCCTTTATAATAGCATGCATATATGCAAGTGTGCTAATAATAGACATTCTATATTTAACTAGAAGAAGTAATCCTATTATTAACTCAAGCTCATGCATGGCAATTATCAGTCGGTCATTCCCAAAATACCATTTGTGTGTCATGCAAGTCTCCATACCGATGTGTTCTCCACATGCTATCTCCAAAAATAGCCTATATCCATAAAAATGGCTAAGTCCTGAGTCAAATTGTTTTAGCATGTCATTTCCATTCCTATCTTTCCACACCTTCAAATTTTCCTTGTTCTTGCACGGTGTGAATCTTATGTGTGTCTTCTCCTTAGGAAAATACTATGTTTTCTCAACATTACCCCACACTAAAGTAACATTTTCATCCCGGTAAAGGGGTATTCTTTCAGATGTTCCCAAATAATAAAGAATAAGAATTGAAATAATGTAAAGAATCACTATACAAAATAATGGATCTTTAATCTGCATCTTCCTCTTCTTCAACTGGGAGGATCAACTCTAGTATATTCACTTTTAATCTTAACCTCCAATGTTTTTCATTCATTTAGTGTGGTATTTGTCTTCCCTAGAATGTATGTAGCAATGGCATCCAACTCGTCCTAAGTAATGTTTTCCTTCTCATTCTGTAATATGCAAATAACATTGGCCATATCATACATCATTCCCTCCAGAAGATTCATCTTCTCCACTATGAGCTTCCTAATATCATCTATTCTTCTTCTTATGTGGATCTTGGGCTGTCTACAAGGGCTTCATACTTTTGTTTCACTAGTGTTAATCTTTCTACGTGACCTAAATTCTCATACTTCATTACTACCAGAACTTCATTATCCTCAACAAGAGTTATGGTCCTTATTATTGCCTCTAGAGCTACACCCAAATTTAGAGATTGGTCTTCTTTCTTCACCTCATCCTTCAAATTCTGAAGCAACACCTCATACATTGAATTTTTTTTGAACATATAGGCCCTTTTTCTCTCTACTTCTTGTCCAGCATAATTTGGTGTAGGCATTCTAAGTGGTCCACCTTCTAGCACCAAATCAACCAAAGTGCACACATAATGCATTACACAAGGAAAATTCTCAGGTACCTTTGGTCCTAGATGAGGCCTTCCCTTCAGAATGTAATCACCAATTTCTTCAGCCATGCTAACGAAAGACCTCATTCTTTGTCCTGTTCTTTTTCCTTCTCTTCCTTTAAATCACTCTATCTCCATAATTTTATCCTTATTATCTTCCATCAATGCACTCTAATGGTGGCGGCATTATCAATATTTATCTACACTACCTAAACACATACCTTGAATAAGGAATTGTTGACCTACTCATCATACATAAGTGTGGGATTTATGGTCATGTCCCTACTCTAAGGTGCCTTATTTACTCTCATTGAGACACAAGACTCCTCACACACATCAAAATCAAGGTCATCCATGTGAGTCTTCATGGACCAGGATATTTGTTTCCTTTCACACGTAGTGGCCATATTTGGGTCCATCATCTCCCCCACATATATCTCCTTAAGGTCCATTATGCTCTATAACTAGGCGCGGATGATTTTTCTTGTGTCGACAGCGTAGCCCATACTTAGCACAACATATTCTTCATATGTGGCCCCTTAGGAACCTGAGTGCCAAGTTTTGGAGTTGGCCCTTCTCCTATATGAGTTTTAACTAGCGCGTTGGTTTTCTTGCACATAATTTCTTTTGCTTTTTTCACCCCTTCTTCTTCATCTTTTATTTCTTCATCCTAGGATCCTCCACATCTTTTGGTTGTACTGGAGTTCTAGGCATGCTATCTTCGGACTCATCTGCCTCCTCATTAAGCTTCAAATTTCTTATTCTTTTCTTCTTAGGTGTTTCTTTATGAGGGGAGAGTCAAGGTAATCTTCTTACAAGCTGTGATGCTCCTACACCTTGGGTCCTGGTTCTTCTAAATATCCTTTTAAACTAGCACTTGTCAGGGACTACATCCACATCTAAGTCCTCCTCTCCTTATTACACCTGTGGTGGAGTTTTTTCTCGCTCACTCTCCACTCTATTCTGTGGGATTCCTCTAGTATCTATGGTCAAAGCCTCCACTTATCCTCATGTTCTTCTTCTTCATCTATCTCTATGGTTGCGGCAAGGATTTGGAGCTGCCACATTCTCAATCGTATATGTTTTCCATTAGGCGGCCCTGGTAACATGAAATTCATTCTCCACATACTTGTTATTATCCAACCTAGGCTTGAGTTTGAAGATAGATGAGTGTGACTCCACTATTCCCTATAGCCAAATTTACTGATCTTTATATTTATGACATCTAAAATGAGCCTCTCAATGTAGGCAAGACCGACCTAGATATACATATGTTTTCCTAAGAGTGTGGTAGTCACAATCTACCTTTTCCACGATTGAATTTCAGACGTCACGCATCAGTAAATATGTGAACTAAGGCCTGGAAGTAGTGCACGCTATGAAGGTATAGGGAAGTTTACAACATGGACTCCATGTCCTATCCTTCATGGAAAACCATGCGTGATGCAGAAATATTGATAAACCATGAACTGTACTACCTTGTCCTACTACCAAAGGTAGTTCCCTTGGAATGTGACATTCCTCCTCAAATTCCGTCATGCAAATTCAGTTCATACCATAGTTATTCCCTTTTCTTGAATGGGCCACTCAGTGATCCTTCACATAAATATTTCTCGAACCTTTTCGTGAGGTACTTCTTCTCAGTGGGGTATTACCAAATTCTGTTCTTTGGCCCATCAGACACTCTAATTTCTACCAAAAGCAAGGGATAGTAGGATAGTGCCAAAACTTATCTTCTCACATGTGCGCACTTCCTCAGTAATATTTTCCACAATGTATGCCATCCAAGTTGTATATTTCACCCGCTGACATTTTCTTTACAATATGTAGTCCACATTGTGTTTACCTGCAACCATCTCTCTTGATCATTTAACTTTGTGAGCATATGTGTGGTTGCTATGTACTACATGATACTTCTTTAGTTTGTCTATGTCCATTCCGTACACGGACCTTTTAAGTATCCTAACTCCTTGTTGGTGGTTATAACAACTTCCTTATCAGTCAAATCACTCATAATATTTGTCCCTATGCCCTTGAGTCCTATCAATGTGGAAATTAGGGTTGTTGTGATCCTTACCCTCTGTCCAGCAAAATAGAAAAAATTCTCGTGGACTTTACTCATAAGCCATTGGTATAATGCTTCTGGTTTTCTAAAATATGCGAGTTTGTATAACTGATAAACTCCTACCTTATTAAGCAACTTCTTCCCAACATCATTATATATTGGCATATCATCCACCATGTGCACTTATTGGTCTTCTTATTCAACAATGCATCTAATTCTCCCCTGTTTTTCAGTGGTGCAGTGATTGTAATCACTTACTTTACATCGAGTGAATGTGGGAATCCCAATCCCGTCTAACTATCACTCCTTCTGGGTACTGCATTTTTGAATATTTTCTCTCAAGCACAACTTTAACCTCAACCTCCACCTTTTTCTTTCCCTTTGTGCCTGCTACAGGTGCTTTCTTTGGCGCCATTGTAAAAATCTTGCCTTTTGTCTTCTATATCAAGTAAGCTCAAACCCTAGCTCAAAATCTGGGTTCCTTAGCTCAAAACTACATGCCCTATCTCCTTCTCAATACTTCTGTGACTGCTCAAACCCTTCACCAATTGGGATGTAAGCAACTTTCTGAGCACAAATATTCTCTCCACATCTAGTTTCGTAGCTCTTCTGCACCTTAATACAATTCACTTGGCTTGGTCGCACTTATCTCATTCAGAATACTTATGAATCGCAAAGGTAAAGATGAACCTGCATCACATCCTTATATAATATTTTAAAAAAATTAATCCATTTATTTCCCCTTCACCTACCACCAATCCTCTCATTAATTGACTATTTTCATAATCTCCATGTGGTAGACCTTCTTGCACCCCAGCTATAACCTTCTAGCGTGCCTTCCTACCTTCTAGCTACAAAGTTCTCTTCTACATGCACTTCCATCCGTGAAGTACCTTGCTACTGACATCCTCTTCTAGTAGTTTCCATGGTCGTTGCTCACCTCATGTTACATTGTTCCTTCATTCATTTCCATCTATGGTCTTCTTTAAAAGAAATATCATTTCTAATAGCTCCTTTACATACTTTAATAGTACACTTGTAACATTTTGTTCTTATGTGTACCCATTTGTGAATAAAAAATAACAACCACCCCACACCAATGGTATGTGCATTCCTTTGTGACATAAAAATACTTCAGATTGTAATTAGCTTCCAACACTTAAACATGCACTTATTACACAAAACACCAAACTAAATTTACAAAGAATAATGAAAAAGAGGGAAATACATTAAAAGAAATACATAAAGGGAAACCTATACTAAATGGCAACATTGCCTTATTACAAACACCAAGAAGACTTATTTATAGTAGGGCTTCAAGCTACTCTCGTTGAAGTAACTGGGTAACCATATTCCATGAAGCACCTCTAACTAACAAGTGCCTGATTCAAGTATATGAGTGATAACATACGGTCCATACCAATGTACCTTAACTTTCTTGAATGGCATAAAAACTTAGAATCATAAAGAAGTACCATCTGTTTAACCTCGAGCTTCTTGTCCCTGATGTGTCTGTCATGCCATGCCTTCTTCCTGGCCTTTTCCTGCTTTTGAATCCAAGGTGCTATGACATGCCTCTCATCCAACTGTATTAACTTGTCAGTTATTTCTTCTAATAATTTCTCATCAGCTAGACCTCCAGCGCGTGCAATACACAATGATGGTAACATGAATTCCATTAGAAGAACTGCTTCTGTACCAAACACTAACTAAAAGGGTGTGGCCTTATTCAACCACTTGGAGGTTGTTCTATATGCCCAAAGCACAAATTATTTTTTATCATCCCAATATTTCCTTCCAACATCACATTTTTTTTTCAAGGTCTGGCTCAATATCTTGTTAAAGGCCTCCGCAGTGCCATTTGCTTGAGGATAATAAGGTGTAGTCTTGTGGTGCACAACCATAAATTCATCCAAAAATATCTTGATTATATCATTCAAGAAGTGTGTGACCCTATCACTTGTTAAGCTCAACTAACATCTATACCTAATAAGAATATTTTACCATAAGAACTTGGTTGCTGTAGCTACTGTACAATCATTTGTAGGTGCTACTTCTGTCCACCTAGTAAAATAATATGTGCAAGTGATGATATAACGTGATCCACTTCTACGCACGGCTAGGGAAATAGGACCCACAAAGTTTATAGCCCATTTCTCCAATGGCTCTACACTAGGAATATGTCTCAAAGGCAGTTCATCTCTTTGCTTAGGTTTTCCAAGATGCTGACAATGATGACACGCCTTATAATACGCTTTACAATTCTTATACATTGTCTCCCACCATGATCCAACAAGTAGAATCTTGCGCGTGGTGGCTTCACCTGCATAGTGCCCACATGCAATACCACCATGAGCTTCTTCCATGATATTTGTACACTCATGTTCTAGTACACACTAACGTAATACATCATCTCGGCCTAGTTTGTATAAATCTCCATTGATCAACATAAAGGGTGCCACGTGAATTGCAAGTTATTTCTTCTCTAAGGCTTTCATTCCTTCTGGCACCATACTTGTGTATAAAAGTACAACAATATCCTCCAATTCTGAAGGTGTACGATGTAACATGTACAACTGTGCATTCAAAATTTTATCTTCAATTATTTGCGCATCCTCCCTTGATTGAATCCTTGATAAGTGGTTCGGGCCATAATTACTTTTACCTACTTTTAACACGAATATAAGGTCAAATTATTGAAATAAGAGCACCCATCGACATATGCACCCCTATAGAATGAGCTTATTTACCAAATATTTTAATGCCATGTGATCATTGTAAAATACAAAGGGTGTTGCTAGTAAATATTGTTTGAATTTATGCAGTGCGTAGATAATTGATAAGGACTTGTGCTCTGTAGTTGTGTAATTCTATTCTGTAGGAGTCAATTTTCTACTAGCAAAATAGATAGGATGATCTATAATACATTCTCCAGGCTGAGCTAACACTGTGTCAATGGTCGTGTTAGAGGTGTCCGCATGTACATCAAATGGTTGGTTCCATGAGGGAAAACGTAGAATAGACGTTGTAGTAAGTCTCTCCTTCAATGCCTCAAATGCAAGTTATTGTGGTTCTCCCCAATAGAATGTCCATTTTCCTTTTAATAACTCTTCCAGGGGTGTGATAATCCTCACATATCCTTTGATAAATTTTCTATAGTACCCTGTGTGGCCCAAGAATCCACGCAACTCACTCTGACTGGTAGGCTTTGCTAGGCCCACAATAACTGCAACCTTAGTTGGATCTACTAAGAAACATTCCTTGCAAAAATATGCCATAATAGATTTCTAAAAGGTGTAGCAAACACACACTTCTTGATGTTTAAGGATATCATTAACTATCTACCTCTTTCAAACATTAAGCGCAAATTGTCACAATGTGTTGAGCTGTGGAGCTCAGTTACTTTAGATTAGCATGCAATATAAAACTCACAGGAAATAAAGTAATCGACATCAGTTAAAGAGGGACTATCATCGATCAACTATGACCAACATCAGTCAGGAAAGGAGGAACCGACATCGGTTAGGGATAACCAGTGTCAGTTACCTGTGTGTGAGTGTTTTAATTAACTCACGGGAATTAGATCTAATTTTAGCATAAAAGCAGATTTATTGATTGTAATTACATGCATAAGTGCCCTAAGTTTGTATATGCCTATATAAGAATAAAAGAAATGTTTTAGAAGTAATAATTGAAAAATTTGATGATTATTGTGAGAATAATTGTTAGAGAGAGAATTCTTGGAGAAGAAGCCAAAGCTTGAGAGAAATAAAGTACTGTACATCTGAGAGGTGTAGAAGATTGTAAATCTTCAATTGTATATCTTGTGAGAGCTTTGGATAATAGATTGGCTTGTTTCTTGGTGGATGTAGACTACACTGGGTGAACCACATTAAATTTGGTGTTGATTTATATCTCTTGTGTTGTATATTTTTTTGGTAGAATATTCACTTTTATTGCATGTATGCTTAGATCTGATATATTATTTGTACAACCTTGTGCTAACCCCAACAACTGGTATCAGAGATTTTTTTGAGGTTTTTATGTGTTGACATATTTACTCATAGAGGGTTTTCTGATTGAGTGGGAGCTACAACAATGGAAAAAGAAAAACAATACAACGTAGAGAAGTTTGACCTTATCAATTATGGAAGATACATATTGAGGATTATCTGTATCAAAGAGATTTGTACTTACCATTGGATGAAAATTCTAGACTTATAAAGATGACTGATGAAGAATGAAATATTCTTCACAGAAAGGCTTTGGGATCTATAAGATTGAGCCTAGAAGTATCGGTGGCTTCCAATATTGCAGAAGCGGTTTCTATGGTAGAGTTAATGAAATATCTTGCTAATTTATATGAAAAGCCTAGTGCTTCAAATAAATTTTAATTGATGAAGAAACTATTTAGCTCTAAGATGCATAAATGTGAATATGCATATAGTCATTTGAATGATTTCTTATCTGTTGTAAATTAGTTAAAATCGGTTGATATTCCGTTTGATGATGAAGTAAATGCACTTTTATTCTTATATTCTTTGCTTGATAGTTGGGATAACTCGGTAATGGATATTAGTAATACAACATCTGTAAATAATATTTTGAATTTTGATGATGTGGTTAGTATAATATTGAATGAATAAATTTACAGGAAAAGTATGGAGGAATCATCTGGGAATGCTTTGAATGTAGAAAACAGGGGTAAGAAGAAGGAGAGATCCAAGAGTAAGAGTAATCGGAAATCAAATTCAAGGGATGGTAGATCTAAATCAAGAGGTAAGGGAATTACTTGTTGGAAATTTGGAAAGAAAGGACATGTAAAGAATTATTTTTGGTTAAAGAGTAAAGAGAACCAACACCCAGACAAAGGTAAAGAGACAAATAAAGAAGAAAATTTTGTAGCAGAGGTTATGCAAGATGCTCTTATTCTTTCTTTGGATAATAGAATAGAATCATGGGTTTTAGATTTAGGAGCTTCTTTCCATGCAACACCTAATAAGGGTTATTTTATAAATTATGTCTAGGGCAATTTTGGGCATGTTCATTTGGGAGATGATGAACCTTGCAGTATTACTGGTAAAGGGGAAGTTCATTTAAACTTGTATAATGGAAATACATGGGCATTGAAATATGTGAGGCATGTGCCAAGCCTCAAGAGGGATCTTATTTCTGTAGGGAAACTAGGTGAAGCTAATTGCATGGTTACATTCACAACAGACTCTTGGAAAGTCACCAAGGGTGATTTTTTTGTGGTAAGAGGTAAGAGGGTAAGAATGTTATATTTATCTACATATGTTATTGACTCCTTTCCTACATTATCTACTTTAGATTCAGGTGCATGCATATGGCATAATCGGTTGGGCCATATAAGTCAAAATGGAATGCAGCTCTTAAAGGCTAAGGGTAAGTAATCAAATTTGAAAGATTTAAATCTTGATTTCTATGAGCATTTTGTCTTTAGAGCTTGTACACTCAGATGTGTGGGGACCAGCTCAGGTAGCTTCTCATGGAGGTGTAGACAACAAATTTGTGTCTTACGACCTGTTAATGCAAAATCACAGCACCCCTGGATGCAGATCAGGCTTCTAGGTTGATCACTCAGGCATCCAGTGTGATTGCACAACATGGAAACCTCTCTCCAAGCGTGGGACTTGTAAAACCGAGAGAGGAATCTCCAGAGAAGGCTGGTTCCTGCTCCTAAACTACCTGCCACAAGCTATTCCAGTGCAGGCAAGCTAATCTAATCCTAATCTAACCATGCCAAGGAGACAGAGAGAGAGAGAGAAGGGAAAAAACAACAAAAGCCTACACTAAAACGGTGATACACCAGAGAAGGAGAATGTTGGACATCTATCAAAACTGCCATGGGACAAAGAGAGGTGAGCAATGGGAAGGATGGACAGATGCATCACAGGCCCAAGGATAGATTTCACACAGAAAATGTCCCAAAACTCCATGAACACAGCTCCAAACCTGCAATGAACATTCAAACATGCACAAATACCTGCAATGAAGAGAGGCAAGAAGAGAACAAGCAAAAATGAGGAAGGATGGACAGATGCATCACAAAACACGTTTTGTTGCTCCAGAAGTTTGCACAGAACATCATTCCATTAGTAAAAGGCAAAAAACGCCATTACAGAGCAGGGAGGAGGTTCGAACTCCATTTTCAACCCTAGAGAAGAAAAGAAAGGGAGGGCCGAGCAGAAAGAATGAATAACTAAATTTTTTTTAATGAGCCAAATCTGGCTTTTACATTGCATGGGTCGAGCCCAGGAGACAGAAACGTGGGAAGACGTGCAAGCCCATTCCTCATTGAATGCCAATGCATTAAAACGGCATGGGATACCTTACCAACCCATACCCTGCCAGCTTTGAGTGATTTTTTTGGAGGAGGATGTGACCCATTTGTATAAATTTGGCCACTGAAATGTCACTTCTGGCCGTGCTGAAGAAAAATGCGACCCATTAGCATTAAAACAGGTTGTTGAAACGTCGCTTCTGGCCATTATCACACGTCAGCGCCGTTTCTTGATTTTTCTCTCTCCAGACTACACCAAAACTCGAGATTGATCCCAGAATCATGCAGAGAATTTCAACAGCTTTCCGTTGATATAAAGAACGTGCAAATCCGAGCTCTGGATCAAAAGATATGAGGATCTGAAGATTTAGGGCACGGAACAGACCAAAACGGATTTTGAAATATTTTCCCGCGCTCTCGCCACCTGGACGACACGTGGCAGGCTCTGATTGGTCGCGTGATTCTCTCTCCTCTGCCTTTCGGCGGGCTTTCTTTTGAAATTTTGACCTTTTGATGATTTTGGGACTTTTTCCCCCTTTTTCCCGCGCTCTCGCCACTTGTATGACACGTGGCATGATCTTGTTGGAGGACAGGGCGCGGGGCTTCCTTTACTTATAGCCTTTTTGGGGAACTCGGCCAAATTCTCTAACTTCTCCCCGAGCTCCGCACTTCCCTGCTCTATTGGACACGTGTCCAATTCCTATTGGCTCGGGCCAGCGCTTCAAACCTTGCCCCTTTGACTTTTGGACTTTTCCCTTGAGACACGTGTCATCTCCTGGTTGGTCCACGGGTCTGCCGGCTCTCTCGCGCCCTTCGCGTCTTTTTGTCCCGGATGTCCCAAACCGTTTGGGACATAAACCTCCGATCCGCCCGAAATGGGCTTCCTTGTCCCGATTCGGCCGATGACACGTGGCGCTGCTTGATTGGCCGGCTCCTTCGGTTCCGCGTCCCGCGCGTCCCTTTGTCCCATTTGCTTTCGGACTGCCTGTGACCCTTTTTCACCCGGTTCGGCCGGTTCGCGTACTCGTTCCGAGCCCGCTTGTCCCATTGTGTTTCGGACTGTTTGTGCTCATTTCACCCGGTTCGGCCGGTTCGCGTCTTTTTGTCCCAAATGTCCCAAAGGCACCCTCTCAGCAGTTAGCCAATTTTTTCTCTTTCGGCCGAACCGGCTTTTCGCGCCCGCCGCGTACTTTTGTCCCAGATGTCCCAATTGCTTCTGGGCTGCCTGGAGGCTTTTCGGCCGATCCGCGCCTTGACGTCCCAAATGTCCCGACTGTCCTAGGACAAGGACTTAGCCATTTTCACCATTTTTTCCTGGATCAATCTACTTGCCTTTCTGCAACTTTTTCACATTTTCTCAGAGCTTGCTCCTTCCTTCTTCGGCCAGGGGAGTTAAAAAAAATATCTGAGAGAACCTCAGAAACATGATGTTTGCTCTGAATCAATCAATGTGCCTGGGACTTGAACATTCTGATGCATGTTATCAAAATTACCCTGGGGGGTGAATTTTGGATAACAGTTTTGGCGACTCAGCGGGGTCATCTGCCTGCTAGATGAAAAGACCAGTTGCCTGAAGCAATCCATTGGGCATGGAGTCATGAGTAGGCCTGAAAACTGATCTGAACTTTGAAAACTTCCCTCTGAGCCACTTGGAAACCCACCGGACATGGAGTTGTTCTCACCAAAAACCACTGGAACGAACTGTGCAAGAGCAAAACCAGCAACACCAAAAACTATGTACAAAACTGAAAATCATACATGCCCCAAATGGAACATGCAGAGTGTGCACAAGCACTTCTTCTGCTGAAAGCAAACCTAGCTACTCTACTCTAACTGGAAGCAAAGGCAAGCTAAACAAACCCTGCAACTGGTTGTGAGAAATAGCTTCCTTTCTTCAAAATTGGCAGCCATGCAATTGATTTGGCACTGATCATGGCTGTTTGGATGGATGGAAAATCAACAAGAAGCTGGTCTTCTATCCAAATCATCAAGGTATCAACTGAAAAATCCAATACCTCTTTTAGTTGCTCTGCATTTGGATTGGAGAGGTATGGCAGCTGATCCTTGGTACTTTGTAGCTCATCCTCATGCTCAGAAGCAAGCATGACTGGTTGTGGCTTCTCCTTTGGCTCCAATGAAGCCAAATACCTGATTGGGCAAGGTCTGATCAGTTTGATATGCCCATAGCTCTGATTTTCAACTCCAAGAATGGAGTTTTCTTGCAGACCCACCTGAATGGATGATGTGGAAGAAATGGTGGAATCCTTCTGTCCTTTCTCTTCCTCCGATGAAGAACATGGAAGATTAAAATCTTCCAATTTTGATTCCAAAGGGCTGCTATAAGATGCAGGCTGCTGCAAATGAATGCTGTCCTCCATGACAGCAGGCTCTGGTGTTTGGAATGTGGATGATGAAAGAGAGAATGGTGAAAACTCAACCGGCTCTTCTCCATCAAAACAGTCCTCCAAATCTGACAGGTAAACTGCCTCATTGCTGTGCTGCTGCTCATATTCAACTTCCTCCGTGGTGTCCTCTTGATGTGCAACCTGACCACCATGGTTTGCTTCACTCTCCAATATTGAGTTTGAGAGATCAAACTCCTCTTCAGTACTAGAACTTGAGAGAGGTGAAGTAGAAAGAAGAACTGAAGGTTCTCCTGTAGCCTGCTTTGTGCTCAAAGCCCTTGGATCTGCACTTTTCTCCTCCATAGCTAGAATGTGCTCCTCTTCTTTTGGATTTGGAGCAGCTTCTCCTTCCTCCAATGTTTGAAGACAATCTTGCTCTTGATTGAACTCCTCCTCCAGCATGAAGTTTGTCAAGTCAAACTCTTCAATTTGCTGCTCTAGAGGACAAGTTGGGACTGCAAGATCTTCTTCTTCTGCTGCAACCAATTCAGTCCTAACCACCATTTGTTCAACCTTGGCCTCTTCTGTGGGCTTCCTCATCAAGGGGATCTTTTCAATTCCAAACTTAAGAGCCAAACTTACTATGCTCTTAATCATTTCTTCTTTTCCTGGCTCTTCCTCTTGCTGTCCTTGATGACTGATTTTTTCAATTTCTTCTTCCCCACATGGAATTGGGAATGCAAAAGGAGGAATGGGCTGAAACTCAACTGATTTTACAATTTTTTGTGGTGGTGGAGGCAGTGAAACCTCTTGTTTCTTTGGAGGAGGGGGTATTTCTGTTAGCTCTTGTGGAGGGAATGACTGTTTGGAAGGGAAAAGGAAAGAAGAATTGAGATGGGGTGGAAGACTAGGGGATGGGGGAATGGATTCAACACTTGGGACAGCAGATGGAGAGTTTGAAACTTGACACTGCTGAAATGAAACAGATTGGGAAAGAGGAAAAGAAAAGGCATGAGATGGTGTGCTTACCCGTTGACAAGGTTGCTGAATACTTCTCTCATACACCTCTATTTCTTCAATCCACTTTGCAAGTTGGGGCAGCGTTGCAATCATGAAGTCAAGCTTCTCCTGAGGGCTGTAATGCCTTGGAAAAGGTCCCACCCATGGACAGGGTGCTCCATAACTGATTCCAAAAGCTTTCATTTGTGCTTGAGCCCTGGACTGCACTATCCCCACCTCCATCTTTTGGATTTTCTCCAACAGACCAGCATCTTGGATCTGATGGTCTTCATTGTATGCACACCCTTGCTCTTGGAAAGCTCCATAGCCAAACTGACTTTGGCACTGCTGCTCATATGGGTATGCATACTGATCTTGAATCTGCTCAAAATGCTGATTTGGAGGATTTGTAAAACATGTTGGAGGTGGAATATACTGCTGTTGTTGATGTGAATTCCATGATGGAAATGAAGTCATGATTGCACAACTTCATGGAATGGAAAAGAATGAAGGGGATGGAAAGAAAGATGGATGAAAATGGATGGAAATGAATGGAAAGGAAGGTCTGCAACTTCAGAGATGGGTTGTTGACCAGATGGAGTCGCCAGATGTGTTTGCAAGTGCCTCCAAAGGCTGAAATCTTCACAGGAACACATCAACCTGCAAAAGATGAAGTGAAAGACCTCTAAGGTCCCACCGGGCGTGCCAAAACTGTTAGTGCAAAATCACAGCACCCCTGGATGCAGATCAGGCTTCTAGGTTGATCACTCAGGCATCCAGTGTGATTGCACAACATGGAAACCTCTCTCCAAGCGTGGGACTTGTAAAACCGAGAGAGGAATCTCCAGAGAAGGTTGGTTCCTGCTCCTAAACTACCTGCCACAAGCTATTCCAGTGCAGGCAAGCTAATCTAATCCTAATCTAACCATGCCAAGGAGACAGAGAGAGAGAGAGAAGGGAAAAACAGCAAAAGCCTACACTAAAACGGTGATACACCAGAGAAGGAGAATGTTGGACATCTATCAAAACTGCCATGGGACAAAGAGAGGTGAGCAATGGGAAGGATGGACAGATGCATCACAGGCCCAAGGATAGATTTCACACAGAAAATGTCCCAAAACTCCATGAACACAGCTCCAAACCTGCAATGAACATTCAAACATGCACAAATACCTGCAATGAAGAGAGGCAAGAAGAGAACAAGCAAAAACGAGGAAGGATGGACAGATGCGTCACAAAACACGTTTTGTTGCTCCAGAAGTTTGCACAGAACATCATTCCATTAGTAAAAGGCAAAAAACGCCATTACAGAGCAGGGAGGAGGTTCGAACTCCATTTTCAACCCTAGAGAAGAAAAGAAGGGAGGGCCGAGCAGAAAGAATGAATAACTTTTTTTTAATGAGCCAAATCTGGCTTTTACATTGCATGGGTCGAGCCCAGGAGACAGAAACGTGGGAAAACGTGCAAGCCCATTCCTCATTGAATGCCAATGCATTAAAACGGCATGGGATACCTTACCAACCCATACCCTGTCCAGCTTTGAGTGATTTGGAGGAGAATGCGACCCATTTGTATAAATTTGGCCACTGAAATGTCACTTCTGGCCGTGCTGAAGAAAAATGCGACCCATTAGCATTAAAACAGGTTGTTGAAACGTCGCTTCTGGCCATTATCACACATCAGCGCCGTTTCTCAATTTTCTCTCTCCAGACTGCACCAAAACTCGAGATTGATCCCAGAATCATGTAGAGAATTTCAACAGCTTTCCGTTGATATAAAGAACGTGCAAATCCGAGCTCTGGATCAAAAGATATGAGGATCTGAAGATTTAGGGCACGGAACAGACCAAAACGGATTTTGAAATATTTTCCCGCGCTTCGCCACTTGGATGACACGTGGCAGGCTCTGATTGGTCGAGGGATTCTCTCTCCTCCCTTTCGGCGGGCTTTCTTTTGAAATTTTGACCTTTTGATGATTTTGGGACTTTTTCCCCCTTTTTCCCGCGCTCTCGCCACTTGTATGACACGTGGCATGATCTTGTTGGAGGACAGGGCGCGGGGCTTCCTTTACTTATAGCCTTTTTGGGGAACTCGGCCAAATTCTCTAACTTCTCCCCGAGCTCCGCACTTCCCTGCTCTATTGGACACGTGTCCAATTCCTATTGGCTCGGGCCAGCGCTTCAAACCTTGCCCCTTTGACTTTTGGACTTTTCTCCTTGAGACACGTGGCGTGATCCTGGTTGGTTCTCGGCCCTGCCGGCTCTTTCGCGCCTTTCGCGTCTTTTCGTCCCGGATGTCCCAAACCGTTTGGGACATAAACCTCCGATCCGTGGGCTTCCTTGTGCTGATTCGGCCGATGACACGTGGCAGATGCTTGATTGGCGTTCGGCTCCATCGGCGATCCGCGTCCCGCGCGTCCCTTTGTCCCATTTGCTTTCGGACTGCCTCGACCCTTTTTCGCCTGGTTCGGCCGGTTCGCGTACTCGCGGCCCGCTTGTCCCATTGTGTTTCGGACTGTTTGTGCTCATTTCACCCGGTTCGGCCGGTTCGCGTCTTTTTGTCCCAAATGTCCCAAAGGCGACCCTCTCAGCAGTTAGCCAATTTTTCCTCTCGGCCAGAACCGGCTTTTCGCGCCCGCCGCGTACTTTTGTCCCAGATGTCCCAATTGCTTCCGGGCCGCCTGGAGGCTTTTCGGCCGATCCGCGCCTTTTTGTCCCAAATGTCCCAAATGCTCCTAGGACTAGGACTTAGCCGATTTTCACAATTTTTTCTGGATCAACCTACTTGCCTTTCTGTAACTTTTTCGCATTTTCTCAGAGCTTGCTCCTTCCTTCTTCGGCCAGGGGAGTTAAAAAAAAAATATCTGAGAGAACCTCAGAAACATGATGTTTGCTCTGAATCAATCAATGTGCCTGGGACTTGAACATTCTGATGCATGTTATCAAAATTACCCTGGGGGGGTGAATTTTGGACCCTAACACGACCCCTTGTGACCCTCATCGCATTTCGCAACCTAACCTCAGCACCTAAATCTTACACAATTATTTATTAATTACCTTTTAATTAATAAATCCACATCACCATACCTGCCACCTCATGTCGCCACCTCATCATGACCTAGTCTTAACCCTAAACTAACCTAATTAAGACCTATAACTTGGTCCAATTCCACACCAATGACTAATTACTCCTCATCCGCACCTAAAACCAACTTCATAATGACTTGACCAAGCCCGCTACCAATCCCTCGAAAGAAAAGGAGGGAAAGCTGGCTATTTTACCAAAAATAGCCTGCTTTGACCTGACCGATACCGGTTCCTACTCGACCGCCGTCGGTTGCGTAACCGCCATCGGTTCCCTGTAAATGACCACTTCCAACCAAAAACAAAGGATCGGATTTTCATTTGATCGGGAGAAGGAGAAATCATCGAGAGAATCCAGATTTTGCTGGGCCGAAGCAGAGACAAGTGAAGAAACAGGAAGAGTTTGCACAGAAGGACATCAAGCCCAAGATTACAACTGCACATCCAGAGCCCTGTGACACTCAGCTGATCATCGTGAGGGAAGACATCTCATCTTCTGATCGTCAGGACGTCCTATCTGAGTTCTACCTTCATCACCACAGTTCTTGGACCTGCATTCTCGTCAATAAAAAGTAAGTAGAACCTTGTATGTCTCTTTGATAACATTTCTTAGACTTTTTGAATCACAGCCGTCATAAGTTTATTCCTAGATCTACTACCAGCGACATCCTGCACTTAACCTTCATCCATACACCCTGATATTGCCCAGAAGGCCATTTTACCACACTCTGAGTCTTCCCTATCCTCCCATCATTCCCCTCAGCCATCCCCCAATCTTAATAACCCCACAATCACCTTACAACCAATCTCTATCCAGAAGCACTTAGATTGCTGCCCCTACCGGTATCGTTTATCCTCTACCGGCATCGGTTATCTAACCGCGGTCGGTTATCCAGTGACCGCCGTCGATCACTGTGACTTATACCCCAAAGCCCTTTTGTTTGCCTATTTGCCACCTAACAACCCCAAATCCAGCCCGGTTTATCCCTATAACTCAACCCGAACGTATCAATGACCAGTAACCGAACAAACAACGCGACGCTTTATTATTGATAGTTTAGTTTCTATTGCTTTGTAACGAGATACCTAAATCGTGATTTTACAATAGCTTTCTATATTATCATTTGTGTTAAATCGTATTAAAAGGGGAACTGACCACCTTCGAAAGGAAGTTTTTATATTTCCTGGGCCTAAGGCAGATCCCTCATTTGTTGTCTAATTAAAATCTTGTGGTCTTGTATTCTTACTTGCAGGTAGTCCTTCCAAGACAAAAAGGAGTTCTTCGCAGTCGATCTGATCTCTCTCTACGGTACGCGCACACCATCTCAACATTCAACAGGTATTCCTCCTAGCCCTAACCCTTATCTGTTTCTCGAAGGAATGATAGGATAGAAGCAAGTCTATTCTGCAGAGCCGAAACATTCCGTGTGAAACATTTTCAAAGGCCGTGGAATGCAGCTCTTAAAGGCTAAGGGTAAGTAATCAAAGATTGGAAAGATTTAAATCTTGATTTCTATGAGCATTTTGTCTTTGGAGCTTGTACACTCAGATGTGTGGGGACCAGCTCAGGTAGCTTCTCATGGAGGATCCAAGTATTATGTTACTTTCATCGATGATGCTATAAGAAAGGTATGGATTTATTGTATTAAAGGAAAATATGATGTTTTTGATACTTTTAAAAGATGGAAATCCCTTGTTGAGAATGAATCAAATTCAACTTTAAAGTGCCTTAGATTTGACAATGATGGTGAATATTATAGCAAATCTTTCAATAATTATTGTTTAGTTCATGGAATACGTAGAGAAAGGATGGTTCCAAGAACACCACAAGAGAATGGTGTTGCAAAAAGAATGAACATGAAAATCATGGAATTGCGCTGGAAGTATGAGGATATATGTTGGATTTCCCTTGTAGTTTTGGGTAGAAGCAATTGATAAAACAATTTATTTGATTAATCACGGGCCTTCAAGTTCGCTAGATGGAGAAATACAAGAGTAAGCTTGGACCGGGAAAAGAGGTAGATCTTTATTTTCTTAAATTTTTTGGTTCATAAGCTTTTATGCATATTGATAAGGAAAATAAAAAAAAGCTAGATGTAAAAATCCAAGAGATGCACTTTCATTGGTTATTGATCTGGTGATTTCAGATTCCATTTTTGGGATTTAGAGAATTCTAAAATTATTAGGAGTCGTGATATTGAATGGAATGAAAAACGAATTTACAGGGATCAAATTTTGGAACCCAAGGAAGAATTGGTTGAGAAGTTTATGAATGAAAATGAACTCTCGGATTTAAAAATAATATCGACAGGGTTACATAGTAACTGGTGTCGGTTGACCCCTGACTGACATTGGTCAACTGAACCAGTAATCGGTTACAGAAGAGTTAAACTGACATTGGTTAGTGGAACCGATGTCGCTTACTAGTGACCGGCGTTGGTCACTGTCAGATTTGGATACAAATGTCTAGGAGGTCTAGAATGAGCCTCCGGTACCCCCAAAAGCCTTTGAGAAGGTCTCAAAGGGTAAGGTAAACATCTAGAAAGATTTACACCTTCTCTATTTTATTTATCATTGACTGATAATGGTGAACCAGAAAGTTTTGAAGAAGCAATACAGGATAAGACCCATGCACAGTGGGAATATGACATGGATGAGGAGAGGGATTCCTTGAAACATAACTAGACTTGGGATTTGGTTAAGTTGCTAGCAGGTAAGAGGGAGTTGCAGAATAAGTGGTGTTTACATGATCAACGAAGAAGAGGGTGGACAGAAAAGGTACATGGCATGACTTGTAGTAAAAGAATTTGTAGAGAAAGAAGGTATTGACTTTGGTGAAATATTTTCTCCTATTGTAAAGATGACTTCTATTCGTAGTGTATAGAGTTTATTTGCAGTACATGATTTGCATTTAAAGAAACTAGATGTGAAGACAAATTTCCTTCATGGTGATTTGGATGAAGAAATTTATATACAGTAGTCACTTGGGTATGAAGTCAAGGGTAAGGAGAAATTAGTGTGCATATTAAAAAATAGCCTATATGGACTCAAGAAAGCTCTAAGGAAATGGTACATGAGGTTTGATAGTTTTATACATGAGCATGGTTACTTGATATGCGGATCTGACCATTGTGTTTATTTCAAGAAGCTTGAAAAATGGTGAGCTATATTAGTTTGTTACTGTATGTGGATGATATGCTTATTGCAGGATCTAGTATGCATGAAATTGGTAAAATTAAGGGAAAGTTAGCTCATACATTTGCTATGAAGGATTTATGAGCTGTAAAAAGAATCCTTGGCATGCAAATACATAGAGTACATAAAGAACAAGAAATTATATTTGTCTCAGGAGACTTATATCAATTAGGTGTTGGAAAGGTTTAACATGCAAGATTCAAAACCTGTAAGTACACCTATGGCATGACACTTCAAATTAAGCAAATATCATTTTCCTTCATCACATGAGGAGGTCAAATACATGACACAAGTACCATATGCTTCAATAGTTGGGAGTCTCATGTATGTTATGGTTTGTACCAGACCCAGACATTGCACAAGCAGTGGGAGTTGTGAGAAGATTTATGGCCAATCCAATTAAAGAACATTGTAAAGCAGTCCAATGGATACTCAGGTATTTTAGAGGGATATCTAGCATGCAGGTTATGCTATGGAGGTCCGGATATTTCTTTATGTGGATATGTTGATCAAATATGGCTGGAGATCTGGATTGTAGAAGGAGCACTACTGGATATATTTTCATAGTAGGTGGAATGACAGTTAACTGGATTTCAATATTTATAGAAGGTTGTGGATTTGTCTACTATAGAGGCACATTATGTTCCAGCTACAGAGGCTAGCAAGGAAATGATATGGATGATCAAGTTCATGGAAAAGTTGGAAAAGGAGTAAGATGATTACAAATTGTTCAGTGACAGTCAGAGTGGAATTCATTTGGTAAAGAAAATCAACATTTCATTCAAGAACAAAACACATTCAGTTTAGGTATCACTTCATATGGCAGGTATTTGAGGATGGGAAAATGAAACTGGAGAAGATTCATATGAATGAAAACCCTATGGTTATGCTAATGAAGCCATTATCAAAAGAGAAGTTGGAGCTACAGTCCACTTTTGTTGGTCTTTGAGTTTGAGACTTGAAGAGGAATAAAAAAAACTAAGGAAGGATCCAAGAATGACATTGTACATGTATAGTGCAGTAATTTATCACTAAATGGGATATTGTTGAGTTGTGGAGCTCAATTACTTTAGATTAGCATGCAATATCAAACTTGCAATAAATACAGTAACTGACATCGATTAAAGAGGGGCTGACATCGGTCAGGCAAGGAGGAACTAGCATCGGTTAGGGCTAACCGGTGTTGGTTACCTAAGTGGGAGTGTTTTAATTAACTCACGTGAATTAGATCTAATTTTAGCATAAAAGTAGATTTATTGATTGTAATTGCATGGAAAAATTCCCTAAGTTTGTATATGCCTATATAATCATGAAAGGTAGGGTTTATAAGTAAGAATTGAAAAATTTGATGATTATTGTGAGAAAAATTGTGAGAGAGAATTCTTGGATAAGAAGCAAAAGCTTGAGAGAAAGAAATTATAGTACATCTGAGAGGTGTGGAATATTAAATTGTATATCTTGTGAAAGCTTTGGATAATAGATTAGCTTGTTTCTTGCTGGATTTATCCCACACTCTGGGAACCACATTAAATTATGGTGTTGATTTTATATCTCTTGTGTTGTATATTTCTTCTAATAGAATATTCACTTTTATTGCATGTATACTTAGATATGATATATTATTTGTACACCCTTATGCTAACCCCAAAAAAATGGTCCTTAACAAGCCCATACACCGTCCAATCATCTAAGTAAACATGTTATAATTTATGAATAAAATCTTGGAAGGCTTTTATAACTATGCGCAAAAATACAGTAGGCACATTTTTCAAACCAAAGGGCATCACAGTATATGCAAAACTTCCCCATTTAGCTGTGAAAGTTGTTTTCTTTTGATCTTCCTGTGTAATTCTAACCTAATGATACCCGGAGAATCCATATGTAAAAGAGTAAACTTCACGTTCACTATAACCCCTTATAATATTTCCTCCGTGAAAGGTGTAGGAAAAGGATCAATCACACATGCAACATTCAGTTCCCTGTAATCCACACAAATCCTAATTTGACCATATTTCTTTATACTGATTACCATTGGGCTAACCCACTCTGATTCCTCTAGGGGCTTTCATGATGCCATATTTCAACATTTTGTCAATTTCTTCCTTAACTTTTATGCGCAAGTTAGGGTTCATCATGTAAGGTCTCTTCCTGACTAGGCGTGCACTTCTTCCTTTAGCTTAATATTCATCTCGCCTAATGACTCATGCACTCCTTTTAACTCATGGTAGCCCCTAGGAAATAAGTCCTGAAAATCTCATAGTAACTCAATTATCTTTTCCACTTCAGAATCAAACCAATAATCCTCTGATTATTGCCTCCTTAGGTTCAACATCCATGCCAATGTTCAATTTCTTGTCTTCATAGGTTCATGATAGGCACACACATTCTTATCCTCATTATCTAACACTTCACACGTACCTGTTACAATGATCTATATCAAAATTTTCTACTTCCTCATCATCCACTATGTAGACCATATTTCCTTTCTCCTTTTCAAAGCAAGCATGCACGTAAATAGTTTGGCATCTATATCATCTACTTCATCAAAACATGCTCCTTGTTCTTCCTCACCAAATAAATCCTGAATGAGTTCTTCAGCCTTTTGCACTTTATCCCATAGTTAAGTGATTTATGACCCTTAATGCCTCTTCCACTGGAGGTTTAGTAGAGAAGTAGTCAAAAGTCTAGGTCATTCCTACAATCAAGTCCTACCAATTTATAGTCTCCCTATGTAGCTCCGCATAAACATACCAAGTGTTGTGCACAACCTTGTAAAGTGGAATAAAGCTTGTGCACCCATAGTGAAGGTGGTAAAGCTTCCTGCCCCTCTGTCTAGAGTCTCTCACACTGCTAAATGTGGTTGCTAAACAGGTTGATTACCATGATATATGCAGATTTGAGTAGGTGCATTGCTCCTGAAGAACCGAGTGGTTAGAGCAATTGTGACTTCATTTCATTCTATGAAATTATCCCTGTGAACCATCCACAAGCACGTATTGTTTTCCCATATAGGGTATACACTAACATATTTCTTCTTTCCACTTGATCTCATCCATTGCTTCTCCATGGCATGTAGGAATACCATAGGGTCTCCTTCTCCAGTGTACCGAGGTACAAAGTTACCTATCCTCCTAACACAATGAGGTTTGCTTCTCTGTGCAAATGTGCTTCTTACTTCATGCCCAACCATCTCATAGGTGTCATGCGCCCAATTATCACAAGAAATACTTGTAGTATCACTAATAGACTGTGCATCTTCCCACTGGAGAGGATTCCTTCCTTAGATGGATCAAGTACTTTCTGGATCCCGAATGGCACGTACATAAATTCTGTTTAGGTCTTCCTCACTCAAAGGTTCAACATAAGGTGCATATTTCCCATCTGTCAAAGGGATAATCACTCTTTTTTCCTTGTTCTCAAAACTTATATACCCCTTGTTGAACTGTAGATCAACATTATTTTTATAACACCAAGGGTCGCCCAAGTAGAGTCTGGGAAGATGTTTGTGCTTCTGCAAGTGCTAAGACCTCAAAGTCCCTAGTGAACTTGTCCCCTTGTATAGTAATGGATGCATCCTTTAAAACTACGATGAGAGTGGCCTTAGTTCGATTAGCCATAAATAATACATTAGAGGATGGATGTAATGGAGGTCTTCCCATCTACTACCCATGCATCTAAAGTAAGCACATTCACTTCCATGTGCTATGTCAATCAATATATTACTCAAAAGCCACCCATCCATAAAAATTATTTAGAGTGATCTCCTTGTCATAATCCAAGCTATGAGGGGGAATATTAGCATGCAGGATCTACCATCCATTTTCAATACTTGCACATGAAGTGTTTCCCTTTAGCCAATTCCTAATAATGGAATGATATTCTCCTCGCGTAACATCTTGCATACCTATTTTAAGTCATCAATATCTGATTGGACTGTCTCTGCTGCCTTATTTTGTTCTAGCTTCCGTGACTGTTCCTTTAAACACTGTATTTCACCCTTAAGATTTATGAGTACCTCCATGGTCTCCTGATAAACCTCCTTTTGATGTGCAGGATCTGGGTACCTTGCATGTAAAACTTCCTCCTTAATGATGGTAGGCTTATGCTCTAACGTCTCTCTTGCGCACGCACAACTTCAACGTGTGTAGTAATCTTCACAGGTAATACCTCAGGTTCCAGTTCCAACTTTGGCATCCACTGATTTTCCACAACGCATTGTATTCTAACCATCCCTGTGCCCCTTGTTCTCTTGTTTATGTTGCTTGCTAAGATGCTCATATAAGTCTAGGTATTCCTCATAGCTGTGATTCTTCCCACAAAAATAACAAGTAATATTCTGAGGACATTCATGCCTGTAGTGGTCAGGAGATCCGCATGTAAAACACGTTCCGTGAGGGAACTCGCCCTCATCCACCACCATGGCCTCGACCCTTGAATCCACCACGGTATCCTCGACCTCTATCACGACCTCCTTCAAAGCACCCTTTGTTTCATGATCATAGCACGCTTGAGCATGTGATCACGGTCATGGTGCTCACTTTTACCTTTAGAGTTATCTTGATACTCTTGTCTGTCACACACCAATATCTATGGCATCATGGATCTGACCAATCAACCTGCAGTCTTTTGTATTGTGAGTCGTGGACTGTAAAATTTTACAATAGAAAGATACATTCTTTCTTATCACGTGTTGTAATAATGGGAAACTACTTGCATCATGGTCCAAATGACATATCTCACAGTCTAGCAATAATGAACGCCACTGATATGAGGGGATAACTATCTTTAGTGTGCCCTTCCACTTCAAAATCTGTACACCAAATCCTAGTGCACATCTCATGTGCTGAATTTTCTGATAGTTTCTCCAACTACTTTGCCATAGCTGCAATCTGTGCTTCTAGGAATTGGGCTCACTCCAGTGTCTATACTCTCGACTGCTTCAGCGTGCAAAGAGGCTTCAAGTGCTTCACAGCGGGTCCGTATATGTCTTATGTGACAACATGCCCTTCTGAAAGGTGTGATCAAGCCCCCAACAAACCATTGTGCATGTTGGATTGCATGAATACCATAAGAAATGTTTAGACAACAATGTCTTGAAACATGCATCATATTCCCAAATGCTCTCAGTAGTGCCCTGATTAATATCCTTGAGCATGCTTATACTCTTCTACTCAAACTCAGGGATATGAAACTCCTTAAGGAAAACATCCTTTAATGCTGCATAATGTATGCAAGTATGATCAGGGTCAAACTTCTTATACCAACTTGTGTGCGCGTCCCTATAATGTAGTTGCAAACTAACTTGCCTTGCATTCAGAAGTCCATAATTCCTTTTATGCGCCACAGTATCTCACACATGTGCACGTGTTCACCAACATCTTCTATACCCCTATACTCTAGAAGATAGAGAGACATCTCCATGTAAATATTCTGGGGTTGATGAGGACCTGCCCACCTGATCCAGAACCTCTTGTGTTACCTCTACCTCTAGAACCACCAAATCCACCAAATAATTAGAGCCACCTATGCCCCCTGATCCTCCACCTGTAGCCAGGAAGTGGACCAGTGGATGTACTGCCCTGTGTCCCAATAGTGGTACTAAACTGAACTCCTATAGTCTATGAAGTGGTACTACTCCCAGAAGTGAGTCCAAAATTCTACGTGCTTGAGTTCTGTGTTGATGATGTGCACCTGAGAAGGTACCTCCAAACAACAAAGAAGACATTTTCTCAGACATAGATGTACTTTCTATCTGAATTACTCCTGCTCTTCTACTGCCAAAACTAGCTTGTTGACTACTGGTTGTACTAGATATTGGAAAACCAAGTACAAGGGATAGGTTGCCAGGTAGATTCAGATGCACGCACCTACGGCCCATGTCATCTTTGCTGGCATGCTCCCATGTGAGCCTGAGGAGGGTTCCCTATTATGCTTTCCCAAATGGGGGAGTTCCAGATGCTCTGGCTCCATTCCTTCTGCGTGAGCTCCAAATCCTTCATGAGCCATCTCTCTCCTCAACATCCATCCACTCTGTAATATCACATTACTTCTCTATCTCCCTCTCTCGTGCCTCATTGTACTTAAGCCACTTTTCTTCTCATTGCCTCTTATGCCGCTAGGTCTGCCATCCTTCACTAAACCTGCTCCTGTCCCCGTATGCATGGTGGGGTTTAGCTAGCCATCGACTTCTCTTCCAAGTTCAGGGTTACCATCAAGATTTTGATTACGCTGAATGGAATGCCTTGAAAATAAGTTCCCCTGGGATAACTTAAAAACTGGAACTCAGCTACCTCTGGTTAAGAATAAGTGGAAATTGAGTACTCCAAAATATAGCTATTTAGAACACCATAGAACCAAGTGTCCACAATGCGCATCCAAATCAGATCAACATCATTAGAGGGCCTAAAATTATTCCTACAATCCAAACAAGTGTGTGATACCTCTAATTCCTTTTAGACAGCATAAGCAACTAACCACTCGTACAAATCTATCTAGAAAGATAACAAAGAAGCTCTCATACAAACAATCATACAAATTATACTCCACCCATGCACGTGCGTCAAACTCAGATCTAGTGTTGAACCTCTGAGCGTACTCTTCTTCCAGATCTTTATCCACTCCTCAACACTTGCTAAGGTCAACTAGTACGTCTTCATCGTGACAAACCATCCTAAAAAAAACGGAAAAAAGAGGGTCTCCGGCAACAGAACCAATGATACAGCCTAGAATCCACTATATAAAACCCAAGTGCACTAACACATCACCCAACCTGAGCTGAGCACTCACCCAAAGCGTTGCAAAAGGTACCAGGCCCCTCTTTAGAGTTTCTTATGTAGGATGTTAGTGTGATGAAGATAAGGCACATATTCAAAACCATAAATAACCATAAACATTCCATAAAGCATATTCTTGATCTAGATCTTAGAGAATCATGAATTAAATAATAACTATAATAAGATCAACCATGACAAGAACCAATTACAGTCATGTTTAACACCATTATCTAGCCAACATACTCCATTACATTAAACACTATAAAACATAGAAGCTTCTTACATTATAAACTATCACCATAAGTCATGCGCGCATCAGATCCAACAACATAACTCTACAATAATTTACCACTATCTAAACTACATAGTTCACTAGATAATTGTATAGGGTGGGGACTTTCCCTTCACCACCTATGCACTTCTCAAAATAGGACGCATGTTGATAATAGCCATGCGCCTTTACAATAACATGCACACATGCAAGTGTGCTAATAATAGACATCCTATAGTTAACTGGAAGAAGTAATCCTATTATTAACTCAAGCTCATGCATGGCACTTATCAGTCACTCATTCCAAAAATACCATTTACATGTGTTGTGACAAGTTCCATCCTGATGTGTGCTTCTACACGCTATCTCCAAAAATAGCCCGTATCCATAAAAATGGCTAAGTCTTGAGTCAACTTGTTCTGGCACACATTTCCTTTCCTATCTTTATGCACACCTTCAAATGTGCCTTGTTCCTATGCACGTGAATCCTATGTGTGTCTTCTCCTTAGGAAAATACTATGTCTACTCAAAAATAAATTCGCTCAAGTAACAAAGCATTTAACACTTAGGGAGAAGTAACATGCCTAGTCCTCAGAAACTACAGATCATGTAACTTGATTTAGCGTTAGTCATAGTTTTTTGAAAGAGTGAATATTTGCATTCATTGATACTCAAAAAATGGTCAAAGTTCTCACTCAATCCTCAAAGTATCAACTGAACACAATATAGATCTCTTGCAAGTATTCTAATAAAGTATTTAGATACTGGGAGGTTCTGCTGCGTACACCTTTAGATACACTCAAAGGATAACAAAAATCATGCTACAAAAATGAGCATGACCGATGTCAACAATGATCTTTAGAATCTAGACTAGCTAGATATTGTATTAGTAACATTCTCATCCATTTGATTTTCCCATTACTTTGAAGCTCAATCTACGCAGATGGGATTTTCATACAAAATCTCATTCTGAAGGGGATTGATCGTAGTGTAAGATAAAGAGAACGCAATAAACACAAAATGTACATGAAGAAAATATAACTCTATCAAGTCAACTTGGTATCCTCTAGACACACAGAGCCAATAATATAGAAATAACTAAGCTTCTTCAAGCAGACATATTTCATTCAGATCCTAAATTCCTATTAACTAGTCGAAAGACAAATGAAAATTCATGCTCAAATTTTTTCAATCTGTTGTACAGTTATCAACCACATTGACACAGAAGTTGGTTGAGAAATGCATGTTAGCAAAGGGCTATATACATTTCATGGTATAACTAAACATACAGTACTTACAAGTATATCCTTCGACATTTTTTAGCGTGAATATAAGGAACCAAAGGCGCACACATTTCTGTATGAGGGTAGGCCCCCATACTTATAGCAATTTGTGGAAGGGATTATTATGATTCAAATGTACCCCCCCTAAATATTTAGATAATATCCTCGTGTGACTCACACTAGGAATGAATTTTAATTAAAGATGAGGAATATGTTTTAGGGGAATTCTAAATGATATTTTATTTTCTATTAATATTTTGGGAATTGGTTCCATTCCTCTTATTTTAATTAAAATGATGTAAGTTGATACTGCCAAGTGTGATTCCATTATTTTCCTTTTTTTAGAATGACCTAGGGTATGCCCCATTGACCTTTGCTTGCCACGCGCAACATCACTCTTTGTAGTCTCCATCTGATTTCTCCTTTTCTGTGAAATTTGGGGATACCTTATGAAATGAGTAAATTGCTGACAATTCTTCTGGGTGCGAATTTACCATGCCTGGTCAACTCATGACCTTTGGATCTTAATTGACCTTGTAGCCAACTTTAGCTACCTTTTTGGAGGACTATGTTTCTGGGAAATGAATAATGTCCATCTGATATTTTATTGCAGCTTGATGCCTCCCTTGATGTGCAAAACTGAATCAAGCCTAAAAACATCTTATAAAATATCATCTACATCTATTTCACCTTTTTCATAAACCTGTGTGAGTATCCAAATATAAGTGGTTTGCATTCAATCCTGATATGATACTTCATGGATCACTCTATAAAACTCCATCCTTCTATAAGTTATCATTGGATTTATCCATAAGATTATGCTACCTTCATTTTATAACTTCCGAGTGAAGGGAAAGAAGTTCGTGATTGCACATTCTTCTCAAGTAATGGTGGAAGTTGAAATTATGAACAAGTCTAAAGGAGCTTTCTTTGGAAACATTTCACGTAATTTTAAAACTGGTATCGGGCCCAGATGAAGATAATGGGTGCGTTTAGGATCATTGGATTCAGCAGATGTATTGAAATATTCAATCGAAAGGCAAAAGGATCTCATTAACACCCCATGCAAATTCGGGGTAGCATTGATATGAAGGCTATGTAAATATGAATCCCTTCTTTTCCCATTTTTTAGATGCCATGTATCATCATGTGTTTCTGTTGGTTATCAAACTTGCACCCGTGTCTCATATTCTAAAATAACTAAGTCACTTGAGTCAACAATGGGACTATCTCCAAGTTGTGGGACCTTGCGCACTTGAGACAAATCTTTCAGATAAGGTCGGTTCCTCTACATATTTCTAACCCTACTACTACTCCTAGATGCTGAAAGGGAAATCTTAGAGCTAATACATGCCAAACAACTAGGGATAGAAGGATATGTAGAAATGATAAATCCTAAGACTAGCGAAGGTGATAGCACCAAGGAAAGTGGGATGAAAACTATTTCCATTTTGAGGTAAAGGAAATAGAAATAGCACAGGAGCATAAAGGGAGGCTTACGCATGCACGTACATCAAAATAGAATGAATTAAAACGATCAATTTCAGCGGCGCACAACACCAAGAAAATGGAGACTGTAAGCAGGATTTAAAATGGCACAACAAACCAGAACTATACAGACAGAGAAAGTGAAATGAAATGAAGAATACAGAACATGTTAAGTTAGAGAATAGCCATAAAACAATGCTTTTGTTGCTTCCAAGGGATGCACATTCATAGACATTCACAATGGTGTATGTGGCTGATATTTGACATTGAAAAAACTAGATGCTAGAGGTGTGTGACTCAAAATGAAAAGATACAGCCATCCATTTACAACACTAGAGTCGATACAAACGATGTATAGACACTTTTTACAATTATCCATACTCTTACTATTTATAGTAGATAAGAGGGAGGAAAAGGAAGAGAAAGAAGAGAGGGAAACTCGATATAAAAATCAATTCAACCACCCACAGAAAGCAGTGATAAATTCCTACAAATCCATGCTACAAAGGTGCACTTCTCCATATCTGTATGGTGTGTCGAAGAAGCAAGGAGGGAAAATTGGATCAAATCTAGGTGGTTCAAACAATCAAATATGTTCATTAATGACCAAAAATATGTTTACATGTTTCTCACCTACTATATCCCACTAAAATTTGAATTTGAATGATTTAGAGTGTAGCTCATGTCAGTAGCTTTCAAATGAGACCAGGCGTGTAGAAATCTGAGCACTGCAATAGAAGTTATGACTTTCAGAAGTCTACAGGTCGCTCTGACATGCAATGACACGTGGTGCACACTGATTGACTGAGGAAATCATCCAATTGTTCATCTAATTTTTTGTTTTATGGGGAAGGGGAATGAGCATTCAACTGAGGAAGGGTGCGTGGGGGCATAAAGAAAAGGGGGCACGTGAAGGAGTGCAAGGAAAAGAGGAAGTGCAAGGTGTGCAAGTGTGAAGGCATGTGAGGGACTTAGCTGATTTGGAAGGAAAGTCTACAGAGGTGTGCAGAAGGAGTGCATGACATGAAAGGAAACAAAGTGGACGCGTAGAAGGAAGGCGCAAAGGGGAAATGGAAGGAGATTGTAGAATGCAGAGAGAAGGGGAGCATAAGCAAGAAGGACGAAAGGCACACAAGGCACACAAAAGAAATGCATCTAAGAAAATTATGTCAAGTGAGCAAGCTTGAGTGCGCACAACCTGAAATATGAAACGTTAGAGTCAAAATGAAAATATAAGTTATCCAAGTAATTAGAAGAGTTATTTGGATAATAGTTTTGGCGAATTGTGGGGGCCATTTTCTTGCTAGATGATGAGACCAGTAGCCTTAGAAGTCCATTAGGCATGGAGTCAAGCGCTAAACTTGAAAATATGATCTACAACTTGAAGAACATCCCGGAGTCACTTATAGCACTATCTGAACTCTGAACCAAATTGTTGCTCTCATATGAAGATATTCTGAATTGGATTGGTGAGAGTTAAAGCTATGCACAGACTGTTGGAACTACCTCTACTGAAAATTGAAATGTCATCCCAGGAAGCAACAAAAAGGGGAGCACGGGTGCAATATGAAAGGAAAGGCGCTAGAGGGAGTACGCCGAAATAAAAGCACAACTCTATGTACAAAACTAAAAATTATACATGGCCCAAAGGGAACATGCAGAGTGTCCACGAGCACTTTTGTTACTGAAAGAAAACCTAATCTACCCTACACTAACCAGAGGAAAGGGCTGATGCAACCTAGAATCTATTATATAAAACCCAGGCACGTTGACACATCACCCAATCTGAGCTGAGCACTCACCCGAAGTGCACAAAGGTACCAGGCCCCTCTTTAGAGTTGCTTGTGTAGGATGTTAGTGTGATGAAGATAATGCACATTTAGAACCATAAATAACCATAAACATTCCACAGAGCATATTCCAGATCTAGATCTTAGAGAATCATGAATTAAACAATAACTATAATAAGATCAACCATGCAAGAACCAGTTACAGTCGTGTTCAACACCATTATCCAGCCAACATACTCCATTACATTAAACACTGTAAAACATAGAATCTTCTTACATTATAAAGTATCGCCATAAGTCATGCACACATCAGATCCAACAACATAACTCTACAATAACTCACCACTACTAAACTACATAATTCAATACATACTTATAAGGGTGGGGACTTTCCCTTCACCACCTACACACTTCCCAAAATAGGTCGCATGCTGATAATAGCCATGGACCTTTACACTAACATGCACACATGCAAGTGCGCTAATAATAGAGATTCCGTAGTTAACTAGAAGAATTAATCCTATTATTAACTCAAGCTCATGCATGGCGCTTATCAGTTGCTCGTTCCCAAAATACCATTTGTGTGACACGGAAGTCTCCATCCCGATGTGTGCTCCGCACTATATCTCCAAAAATAGCCCGTATCCATAAAAACGGTTAAGTCCTGAGTCAACTTTTTTTGGCACACGTTTCCTTTCCTATCTTTCTGTGCCTTCAAATACGGAGGAAAAAAAGAGGGTGTGGGAGAAGAGGGCAGACGACGCATGCCACAAATCAACACGTGGGCTCATCCTTCTAGTGTGCAAAACACATGAACATGGGGACTATAAGTGGGAATATACATAGCATGCCAGAAAATACAAACAGAGAGGCAAGATGCAACGAAAATGAGAAAGGGAAGACAAGGATTCCATAAAACACGATTTTATTGCTTAAGGGACACAGAATCATATACATTCATAGCAAGAGTTGATAATACATTGCAGAGACCATGCCAAGGTTTGAGACCCATGGGAAGTTGGCCACCATTTTGACATTGTGCCATTACAACAGAGAGGGATTATTTTTAGAAAGTAAAACTCTATTATTTATAGGAGAAGAAGGAGAGAAGAGAAGGTGAAAGAGAGGGAAAATCAGATTCAAATATTCAACCACCAAAAGCTAGTGATAAATGCCTACAAATCCACCTGTAAGGGTGTTAGTTACGCTTCCCCATGTCTGTTTGGCGTGTATAAGAAGGAAGAAAAAAAGATCTTATTAAAATCTGGTGGTTGAGGTCGATTAGATGTGTGCATTGATGATCAGAAATATGTTTCCCTATTTGATGCTTTCTAAATCCCACCTAAATATGATTTTGAAAATTCCAATGTGTAGCTGATGTCAACAACTTTCAAATGAGACTTGGTGCGTGAGAATTTGAGCACTGTAGCAGAAGTTATGGTTGTCTGAAATCTACAAGTCGTTCTGACATGAAATGAAACGTGGCATGCGCTGATTGATTGAGGAAATCGGCCAACTATTCATCTGATTCGTCGTTTCTATCACGTTTCATGAACCAATTGGTTATAGGGATTTAATGCCCTATTGGCGTGCTTTGATAGGTTGCGTGTAGTACTCTCAAGTCTGACATATGATGTTGCAAAGTGACTAGCGTAAAAGAAGGTGGAAGGTGTGAAAAAAAAGGCAGGTGTGCGAAAGGGAAATAGAGGGATGGCATGCGTAGAGGTGTGCATGCAGGAGGAATAGGAGAATACTTGCAGGGGACAAGTGTGGGGAAGGGGCGTGCGCATTCATCTGAGGAAGGGCACTTGGGGACAGAAATAAAAGGGGGTGCACGAAGGAGTGCAAGGAAAAGAGGAAGTGCAAGGCATGTAAGCGCGAAGGCAAACGAGGGACTTAGCTGATTTGGAAGGCATGTCTATAGAGGTGCATGCAAGAAGTTCACGACAGGATAGGAAAAAAATCAGACATGCAGGATGAAGGCGCAAAGGGGAAATGGAAGGAGATAGCAGAATGTAGAGAGAAGGGGAACATAAGCAAGAAGGAAGCAAGGTGCGTGGGGCACGCGGAAGAACTGCATCCAAGAAAATTGTGCCAAGTGAGCAAGCTTGAGTGCACGCAACCTGAAATGTGAAACATCAGAGTCAAAATGAAAATATAAGTTATCCAAGTAACTAGGAGAGTTATTTGGATAACTAATAAAACTAGTAGATATAAACTTGGGAGTTGTCATATGTGTTGAAATAAACCTCCAAAGGCTAGAAATTACTAAGTCACACACCAAAAATTAATAAGATGTTGTAAAGTACATTAAACTGGTCCCACCAGGCATGCCATAATTGTTGGAGAAGTGAAGGAACCAAGGTGGCTAGAATGTTGCAATGGGATACCTGGAAATAAGATCTTCAAAGTTGTCCCACTGAGTGTGCTAGAACTATTAGAGCTCAAAATTGTAGGTCCGCACCTAAATCATGGAGATTCAAGGATTTGAGGAAACATGGGATTGTCTCGAAGTTGTGTTACTTTCTCTCGAGATAGACCTCCGAAGAAGGCCGACTTCCTCTACCTATTTCGAATGCTAAAAATACTCCTACTACTAGAAATGCAACTATATATTCCTACTCTAATAATACAAGGGACCAGGGGAAGAAAGAGATGCATGAAAATGGAAATCATAAGGTAATAGAGGTGATATCACCAAGAAAAGGGGGAAATACACTCTCAAATGAGGGAAAATGGGAGGAAAATGAAGGAGGAGATGGCAGACACAAGTGTCACAGTCCAGAACAATATTCAAACCTCCAATTTCATGGAGCACAATACAAATAAAACCCTACAAAGGAGATAAACATGCACAACACACCTACGATGAATGAAGAGGAAAAAACATCCAAGAAAACAAAAGCTAGGGTGGAGAATAGCCACAAAATGTGAATTTTATTGCTTAGGAAGATGCACAGTCCATTAAACTTGAGAAAAAAGTAAAAAAATCTTGCAGAGGCCCAAATATGAGATATGCAACTCAAAACACTTACGAAACACTTTGAATGAAACACTTGTATTCTGAGAGGGTCTAACCTTTACAAATGAGCTTCATTCTATAATATATATAAAATGGCAGAGGAAAAGAGAGGGAAAATTCATATCTCTACCTTCAACGCCTAAAAAACATGCATTAATGTCTGAAAACCATGATGGGTTCCCTTACAAGACCATTCACCCACATTATATTGCTTGTAGGAGAAGGAAAGAGCCCCATACTTCATCAATTTGGGTGGTTGAGCCGTCTACAAATTTATTCTTAATGCCCAAAATATTTTCCCTCTATTTCACCTATTAAACCTCATCAATTTATGAAACCAATGATGTCAAATTGAATGTCTCGAGGAGACCTTTCCAACTAGACCAAGTTTCTTTATTTGGAGCTCTGGAGCGAAAGTTATGGCGATTGAAAATTTACACGTCGGGAGGAACATGAAGGCAACATGTGGCACCTTTCAGTTGGTCGTTAGGATTGCCTTTGCCCTGTGTACATTGCCATGTGTTGCATCATGATAGGTTATAGGGTTAATAACTTTGACTGCAGAGGCCACTTATTTTTCTGCCACGTTTCACCTTTTGGTTTGATGTAGAGATCGTCTGTCAGGTTGCAATTTGTAGTTTTCAATGCAAATTGCATACCTGTGAAGATGCACTTTACCCCCCGATCCCCCAAGACTCGACACGTGTCTGACTTGGATAGGTGTGGAGAAGTGGACAAAGACTACACGCGTGAGGCTTGGTGACGGGAGTGCATGCTTGCATGAGCATGTAACAATGTAGAGGAAGCCCGCAAGCCCACAAAGGAATACGACGTGACTTGGGATGAAAATTATAGGCGAACAGGCATTGCGAAGGAAGCTCACGGATGTGCAAGGGAAAGTGCGGGGATTTAGGGCAATATCTACAGGCTTGCAAGAGATGTCAAGATGCACAAGGGGCCTAAGGACCCGCCGAGTTAGGTTGTGGAGCTCGGGGAATGGAATGCATGCATGTAACCCACAACTGTGAAAGAGAAGGCAGCTCCATGTGCAAAATACCTTAAGTTACTAGAAATGGGCACCTTTGCAAACAACTCAGAATGCGTCGTGAATGCCAAGGGATCGTCACAGACCCTGATAATATGCATTTTTGATCTAAAATTGAAGGAGAACACATGCAGTTTGTTGAGCCTTGTTAAAACATAACACCAAAGCCCATAAATAAAATGCAAGTTGCCAAAAATATCCCGAAAGATTTCTTTTGGGTAACATGGAACATTGATGCATTTTAGTTTTTGTTTAAGAGATTATTTTATGAATAGTCATAATAAAATGTGAGTTTCATCAAAGATGTGTTATATATTGATCTACAAATAAAAATTATTGCCATCTTATTGAAATATAAAATCAAACACACAAGAGCTTTTGTATAATGTGTTTTTATAATGACTCATAAAATTCCTCTTTCTTTTGGTAAGTTGGATTCTTTTCCAAAAACCTTCTTTCAATTGGATTTCAAATAGATATAGTTTCCAACTAGCTACCATACGATCATATGTCTAATGAGTTTGATTCCAATTCAATTTAAAAAAGTGTTAGTTGAATGTGATTTATTTTTATGAAATAAATTAATTCATGATATCGTTATGTTTTACTATAAAGTTTTGGTAAAGTATATGAGTTGAGAATTTTTCACAGAGAATAATATTTTGAGTTATGTTTGTGTATAAATAAATATTGGTTTTATTTTTCCCTTTAAAGAAAATAGCTTAATCCATAATGTTATAGTGAGGACCTTTCAATTAAAATAGATAAAATTTTCTATTAATTTAAAAATTAAAAATATTAACATAACAATTATGATGCCATGAATCCATGGAATGGATGATTGGAAATAAATTTAAATGAAGAACTATCATGCAATTTGAAGTAAAACATGATTAAAAAAAGAAAATATAAATTTATATAAAAAATATCTTAGTGCAAGGTGAATAATCACCTATATATATTGAAAGATAATTAACAATTTCTTTAATTCAATTGAAGGGTACAATTTTGTTTAATTTGTTATTTATGAAAGATTAAACTTAACTTAACCTTGCAAATTAAAATATGGGGAGCACTTCAAATTTGAACACCGTTTTGAATGGAATATGTCCATTAGAACTATGTAAAGTATATTTTTTCTTAATGTCAATGAAAGGGGAAAGTTAAATAAGCAAACATACTCATCATGGAGTCAATCAACCATTATGTTAGTATGAGGGTCACTTCAATTGTGGTGGCATTCCCATTGGCACAAGGATCATAATATACTAAATTATATTTTATATATTGTTGTAAACTAAGTCTAAAAATTAATGTGAGATTTAATTGATGAATGTGTTATCCTCAAATGTTAAATTAAGTGGAAATTTGAGTCCATCATTAATATTTGGTCACAATCAATCAAATTAAGTCAATTTGAAATCACCTTATAAGTCTATAGGGATCAAGAATCAAACTTTAGCTAAGTGTTGTAAGAAATGGGAAAAGGGAGAATTTCAAAGGTTACAGGTAAAAAAGCATTCAAAACTACTTAGTAGGTCTAAATTCTTGCTTCAAAATTAAATTTGTGGGGTTTTGAAGTAAATAAGAAATTTTGTTGCAAATTGCAACTCAACTTTTGACTCCCCATTCTCCAAAAGGCAAACTTTTAGAGAATCAAAGTTTCAAATATCTTGGGCAACGAAGCTTGTGCACTGCACCTAAACTTTCAATCCATGATTCCCTGATAGGTCTTTTTCACTGTGGAGAGAAAGGGCATTTTCCCATGTCGTATTTATCAATTTTTGAAGAAGTTCCAATCCTCGAGGTGGAACATTCCATTGCAGAAATATGCCTTTTTCTTCATCGGACATTTCAAGTGCAAAACAATGCCAAATTCCCATGTTGAATATTTTAACTATCAGAGTAGGGGTAATTTCCTTGAGTAGTGGATTTATGTGCCTACAAAGATTTTGAGAAAATGGAAAAGGAATGAAAATTGTATACCAATCCTCGAATCTCAAAATGTAAATATCTAGCATTGAGATGCAAATAACCACTATGTTCTAATGACCGAGTGAGAATTTCAAAGTGTGTCTGGGTTTGAGGGTATTACCTTTTGACCCCACCTTGTACCACGATAGAGAACGCATTCGAGGCACTACCCCCAAACGTCAAGAGCATGTTACCCCTAAACCTCTTTGGGGATTGCACCACTAAACACTCTACCTCAAAACCAAAAAAGAAAACAAGTTATTTGGGAAACGCGTGTCTATAGAGGTGGTCATAAATTTAAAGGCGTTGTCAATAGTTTTTTATAGAACAAAGTGATCAATTTGTAATTATTACAAAATATTATTTTAAGTAGTCATTTTTGTAGTTTTTCAATTGTGCATTTTTATATTTGTGAATTAAAAGTCATAGAGTACAATCCATACAATTGTGTAATGGGTCATAGAATTTTAAGGTATTATCAATAGTTTGTTACAAAATAAGGTGATCAATTTATAATTCTTACAAAATATTCTTTGTGAATTAAAATTTTCTAATAAAATTTAAATAATTGTGTAAAGGTTGTAAAATGGGTCATAAAATTTAAAAGACATTGTCAATAATTTATTACGAAATAAGGTGATGAATATATAATTCTTACTAAATATTCTTTGAAATGATCATTTTTGTAATTTTTAAATTGTGCAAAATTATATAATATAATCTAACAATTGTACAAAGGGTCATAGAATTTTATTCTTATGCCTCTAATAAAAAAAGTGGTTTTAAAAGGAGTCATAGAATTTTATCCTTCTTATAAAGGATATAATGATGCTTTTTTTTTATCAATACCACCTATATCATATTGAACCCCACAAAAATAAAAAAAATAAAAAAAATAAAAATAAATAAAAAATATTAATATTTGTTATCCCATCCAAAACTACTATCTCCTCTATCAATAAGACTATTATGGCATCTCCAAAGAATCTCAAATCATTATTACAACCTTCATATCAGCACACGAAAATACTGTCACTGATGAGAAGTTTGCATGGGTATCTGATTTATATGGATGAAAAGCTCCGCGCAAGAATGGGTGATTGCAAGAAAAGAAGACAACTAATAGGTAGTTTCCCAATAATATCAAATAATAATGAAAGGCAATGATGCATCAAAACATAAAAGTAAATAAGAAAATTTGAATTATTTTATGGCTAGAAAACGGAAAACATGTAAATCGGTGTAATGTTTTCCCATGTATTTAAAGGCTGCACTTTTATTCCGTGCGCTTGATTTCTATTCGCCTGATCCATTGCCACGTTAATATCATGTCACAAAAGACACTCCACACCTATGTTATTGGAGACGCGATGTTTTTGCATTTGGAATGATTATTTGCATTTGGTATATGCCTCGTAAGACAAAAAAGAAGTGGTAATAAAAAAAAACATAATACAATATCTTATTCTTCTTCTTTTTCTTCCCCAAAAAAACAACAAAAAAAATTGTAAAATAGTTGTGAAAGAATGTGAAATTGAGTATTTGTGATTAAATAAGATATAATTTTAGTTCTGGAATATAAAAAATGCAAGTTGATGAATATTATGTAGACCACTCAAACATATTGTGACAAGGTTTTTAAATTTGTTCAATCAAAACAATGGAAATATGGATTGCTTTTAAATATTTTCCGGGTGCTGCAGCAAGATGTATTGATGACCATGCACTGAGGTTGGTAAAATGATTCGCTAAGAAAACTTAGTTCGCATATATGTATGTATGTATGTATACACACACATATACATATTATTGTTTTTCTACATGAAGGATGGTTATTAATATGACAAGTATTGGCATAAGTACATTTTGTTTAGAGAATAGTCGTTTCCAAAGTTCCATATTCAACGGGTTATTTACGTTGCTCCACCAATCATCATGACAAGTTATTGATGGGATTGTGTTTTGCTTTTTTATTTTAATGATTGTTTGGCCTTCAATATGTATAACACTAGATGACAAATTACAATTTAATTACCTAGATTTGTTCCATCGGAGAGGAGGATCACTATCGTACCTTTCCATTGAGGGAGTAGAGCTTTTTCGTATCAAAGATGATACAACTAGATCAATTTTCAGAATGACACCAAGCATTGATTATTTAGTGGCTCCACCATAGAGTTCTATCATAAGAGCACGAAAAAGGAGGTATCTCATAAACAATGCAAGGGGCTTTGACCCAATGTTACACCAAGGTCTAGAGATGAGAAACCTTTAGTCTCACATTGTCAACTCGCATTTGAATTTGTAAACACATTTGAGACCTTCATTACTTTATTATAACTAACATGACTACATAAAGTGCAAATATTGTCATAATTTGTGTTGAATTCACATCAATTTAAGTTTTTTTTTTTGTTTTCCAGGGTGGCTTAAAAGTGATGCAATAAGGTTATGCAAATATTTGCACCACACCAAAACAAGTTTAAAATAAATAGTTTATGTTTATAGTGTATAAAATTAAAATATTTGGCAATAAAGAGTTATATGGAGTTGTCATGTCAATGCAAGACCTCAAACCAGGTATGATAAGATTTTTTCCACACTAATACCGTTTGTAGAAAAATTAAATAACATGGATGTTTCACAAGCCTCTTTCATTATGCAAGAGCAAAGTATGTTATGGGATCCATAGTCATCTTCACATAACTATGTTAAAACTGATGAAGAAAGAAGAGAAAACCTACAAGGGCAATCCCCAACAGATGGCGGAAAAAATGTTCACCAAATCCTCTAGAATTTTCGGCTTTGATTATATTTGCAACAAAGTCTCTCACGTGTGGCAAGAGTGCATTTAACACAATGTGAATGGACGTGACGGGGTCCAACAATATATTTGTAAATACATTGTCACAAACATAGATATTAATTATTAATACAAACAATTAACCTATTACATGCAATGTTTTAGTATTACATTCATAGTAATAGACGGAACCTTAGAAAACCTTTTTAATGGCTTTGCAACTTTTGTGGGACTAAAATCACTATATTAAAAGCATTGAACGGATACAACTAAAAAACAAAATTGTAAATGCCATGAAAAAAGAGCATACTTCAAAACCTAAAAACATGATATATCGAGACACATTATTAAAAGCGTTGAACTAATACAACTAAAAAACAAAATTGTAGATGTCATGAAAATAGAAAATACTTCAAACCCAAAGAACATGATATATCAAGAATAAATTTCAACATGTTGTAGGTGTTGTACCGATTAATTATTACTATCACTATTCATGAAAACACTTGTCATTGAATTACGGGACCTGGAATCATTTGGAGATGTTTTCAACATGGGATACAAACTTGTATGAAGATACCATTTTGATGTTGTGGCTCAAATTGTATTACAATTTTTTTCACTAAAACCATCTGAACATACTTTCGATAACATGAACAATTTATTGCCTTCTTTGGTTATGAAAGAGAGTTTGTAGGAGCCATCTTTGACATCAGAGTATCGTGCCAAATCTAATGAAGAGAGAAACAAAAACTTATAGATGGCCAAAAAATCGTCGTCAAAAGGCTTGAGAATTTGTGTCTTCAATTATATATGTAACAAACCCTCTTACACATGGCAAGAGGAGAACACAATGTGGTTGTGCTTGAACGTGATCCAACAATTAATCCGTAAGTACACAATCACAGACTTAGATTTAAATTACCAAGACAAACGATTGTCCTATTTTATACAATATTTTGAAAGTTAAATCCATCTTAATAGGCACATTCTTAAATATATTAAAAAATAAAATTCACCCACATTATAAGATTAGAAACAAATTCCATAACTTTAATTATTAATTCCCAACACACAACACACACTCAAATGAGAGCAATATTTACCCCCACCCCCCTACCCAAAAAAAAAAAAAAAAAAAAAAACTCAATCAGATAGACATCAATTGACCGTAAGCTACAACATATTTGTATTCATTAACCCGTCTAATTTTTTGAATACTAAAAACAAATATGATAAATGTTCAGCTATGCCCTACCTTTAAATTTCTTAAAGAATTCAATCCTCGACAAATTTTCAGTGAAAATTGCAACCCTAAAAACAGGTGAAGATTATCTAGCCATACACTGTAGATGTGAAGATTATCTAGCTAATTATTTTTTTTACAAGGAAAATAAAACAGATGTAAATAAACATTTAATTAACTGATTATGATTTGCGATGTCATGTGAAACTGAAGGCATTACAAGGAAAAAGGAAAGGCTACGGAATCGTTTTCACGCTCACCAAATTATGTAAGCATTGCCAAGACTTCAAATAAGCAACTTAGAATAGACATAGCGCCTTTTTTTAATATTTCTAATATTGTTAGCATTTGGTAAACAACATCTCCATTCTGTTATCAAAACACAATGTGTCTGTTGGGAATATGCTTCCATGCAGGGGTTAAATTTGACGGCCACCTATGCCTCTCAAACAATTTTTAGGTGACGGTAAATTTCAAAATTTTCCCTCTTTAAATTTGAAAGTCGCATGTGATGGTTTTTCAAATATTTGCAAGTATTTTACAGCTAAAATCATGAAAAACGTCAAAACGGCCGTCAAATTTAACCCCTGCTTCCATGCATTGAACCTTGAAACAAGGAACAAATTGATTCTCAGTAAGAAGGATATTTATAGTTAATGTATTTGAAAGGTATACAAGGGTGAATTGTATGATTAGCATTTAAAACAAAGTAAAAAATCATGAAAACAGCTGCATACATTCAAAATCCCAATAGTTTAAAACCAAAGTTAAAGAAGTGTAAGTCGCTTTTATCGACATATAATTCCCCTTCCTGAAACTATTATGCTCCAGAAAAACACGCTGATCCGTTGCCTGAATCAGAACAGATTTTTTAAATTCAAAACATTACAATTAAAAACTTGTATATAGTGAAATTTCTAAATGCTACGAGTCAGAAAGTTAAGTGAAATTGTATACAAATCCATAATAATATATATATCCATAATTGTAAAATATATTTTTGGAAAAAGAAAAATAGAGGATTTTTAACGGCAAAACGAGGATGCCATTTGACAAGACAGCGAGATGGAGGGCCTGAGACAGATCCACGGGATGCTGTGGTGGATGCCGAATATGGGGTGGCTTAAATCAATCTCGTAGGGTAGCTTTTTAGTTTGGACTCTGCCCTTATACCAAGAGTAAAGTCTTCCATAAGATGGAGCTGGTGCCTCCAAGAGGATCCCTTGAGCATATTAGCATCTCCTGAACAATGAATTAACTTCTAATTACACAACTCCCAGAAATAAATCTAGCACAGGAGTAGATGAGCTAAGCAACAACATGGTGGAATTCATGTGAGTGGGTGCCAATTAAATGAGCTCACATGAGAATGTATGTCAATGACATAACCCAAAAAATATTTATAGACAGATTTCTACCTCATTGGCAGGAGCTCCTGGCCTTTAGATCATACCATGAAGACATAGAATTTGGCCCACGCACAATATTCCAATAGGTTTAACAAAAAAAAACCTTCTTGTTATAATTAGATGTATGCCCATTCCTGTTCTAAAGCTTCCACCTGTGTTTAATCAAAAAGTCTCGCGAACTGTGAAATAGTGATTTTTCACTTGAAGAAAGAGGGCCAATGCCTTAGGCAAAGAAGTCAATTGCAAAGCCTGCAATGCATGCTGGAAGTGGCTAAAACTGCTCTTGTTATGATGCAACTGCCCTTTCTTGTGTACGGTTATTTGAATCGCTGTGGAATACTGTAGCACCACCTCATCACAAATTCGTGCAAGGGCGGAAAAACGAACTAATCACACAACAGAGGCAGATTTTGTTTGCAGATCAACGGCACCCGGCTGTCCATGCGTCAACGCTCTCCCTCCAAGCTTACCAGCCATCTATTCTCTGATGCCTGTCAGACAGGGGAACCCCCAATCCAACTGGGAAACGCCTTTCGGCATAATTATTAGATATGAACACATGAATGCTCTCCCCAGTATGACCATAGCACAATTTGGTTTCTTCCTGCCAACGTACGTTAGGCCTACAAGGAGTAGAGAATCGTCCAAAAATGTACGTGCACCTCATGGACCTTACAGTTACAATGACCTTTCCTCTCCTCTATTTTCCTTTAGCATTGCTACAAACATATGGTTTGGCCAATTTCTTGGATTGGATTTCATCTCCAGTCTTACTTGCCGTTTTCCCTTAGTAAGATAGTACTCTTGGGAGGTCCTACCCATCCTTACCTATTTGTATCTACATTGTACTCTATGGCTAAGATCTATCCACAGATAAAGGAGCTCGAGAAATCCTACATATTCATGCACAGCTTTTAGCTTTGTGCATAAAGTGAGTAGTTAGAGCCTATGACTGAAGAAGCAATTGCAACATTGTATTTCCAGTAGTGCCTTGTACAGTCAAAAATGGATGACACGGGCTAGGACCAAACATTTTGTGCATCATTTAGCCCCTATTAAGATTGTAGAAACTTTTGCAGCCAAAAGCATCCAAAATGCTTGGGAAACCCTTCATACCCATCTTCAATGGTGGGTACTCAATTTCACACTAGCTCGTCAATGTTTATGCATTACGGCAAGCCTTTAGATGAAGATATCAAGTTCTTTATACTTCATTTTTTAAATAGTATTTTTCATATCAGCAAGAATATTGCACACGGCAGGAGTCAAAAACCAGATTTGACCTTTTATTAATAGAGAAGTTTATTATTTCTGAGATTTGACTATTGACACCAAACACTCTTATCACAAGCTTAGTTTGTGATTATCATATGATATGTGCTCAAGACTACCCAATATGTGTCTCGGCCATGGCAAGCAACTGCCATTCTTGAAGGTTTTTTTGGCCTTGCTCACTGTCCATAACTTTTCTAAAAAGTTCTCTTATAAGTAATGCATTTCGTGAGCTTTTTTCCAGCAATATTATGGTTCTGATTTCTGTCTGGTTTTAACAATCTCAGCAATATTTAGCATAAGATATTTCTTTCATAGATAGGAAAGAAAATATTTTTCAATCTTCCAAAAAAATAGAAATTCAACATTCAGATTAATGTGACCTAGAGTTTTTCCTGTGAGGGTTACAGCAGTTATTGCAGGTTTATAGCTGGATGTAGAGGGATTGACATTAGAAGAGCCCTATAATTCTAAAGATACATATCAGTGCGTCTACTCCACTTCCTCTATACAACTGACGCCACCATTAAGATGAATCATAGATACAAATTGCAATCTAGGCTTTCAATATGTTTAATAGAATTTCATACAGTCCTCAGCTTTGCAGGGGCTCCCCTCAGGCGCTAGGGTGGAATATTTAGAAATTACACAGCCCACATGTTGTCTGTGCAAATATTGAGTCTATCAAACAACTTATTTGGTCTTGCCCTTATTTGGTTATGGGCTAAGAACTTCTTCCAAACATGCTACTTGGCTTGTGGCATTTTAAGGGGATTTGATGACAATCATGATAATGATCCGGCAATAGCAGAACTTGTGGTACCAGGGTGTAGGTGGCTACAGGGCCTCTTCTTCATCTTTGCTTATCATAATCCCCCCACTACCCACCCCCACACAGAGAGGGCTTTAGTAAAATCATCTTTGAATCTGAGTTTATTTAAAAGTTAATTTTTCTTAATTCCAAAATTCCTCATAACTTTGGCTAACAAAGGGATATTTATACCTCTCTTACTTGTGGATCCCTTGCCCTTTGGATAGAATTCTATGTTGAAAAGAAAGCTTATTTCCAAGCTCCTTCAAACTAACAAAAAATAACGCATGATAAAGAATATTTGTCTTGTTTCTCAACGAGAAAACAAAATCCGAAAAAAATACTATAACTGTGCAAATATGGAAATCTAGATATTAAAGGATTTATTACAGAAATTGATTTGATTTAGACATAAGAGAGCATCCTAAGAAGAAAAAATTGAATGTCTGATCAACACTACCAAAAAGATACTCCATCACTACTTGTAAGGAATCCATTGAAGAGAAAATGATGCTGCATTGACATGACAGAGTCTTCAATTGACATATTCCTCATTGGAAATACATGGGAATTAACTGAATCAAACAATAAATTAACTTACCATTCTCAAAAAGAAGGAATTTTTCCCATGGATTCCAGTTTCTATGTATTTTCAATCCTTGCATGAACCAGTCAAACGAACAAAGAATGGCTCCAAAGAACACATATGTTGAGACAGATTTACCTTCAAGGATGAAAACATTTTAATCAAAGCTGCTGGAAAGTAATGAATGCAACATCTCATCATTTCGTGAATAAGCTTTGAAGTTGGCCCCAAATCTCAATCACATGTACACCTCAGGAAATAATACATTGGTTCTACCTTTGTCATTGCATGAACTTTGGTTATAACTGAGGAAATGAATATGAAGCAAAAATGGATCTCTCTCTTGAAATCCTCATTGAAATCCGAAGCCACCAGGGAAACCACCTTCAAAGTGAAACGTGAATTGTTGCCCGCCGCCAAAAGGGTTGAAGCCACCAGCACCCATACCCGGTTCTTCAATATCTTCTCCCCTATCATACTTCATTCGTTTCTCATCATCTCCAAGCACCTAAATTTAAAGATTAAAGCCAATAGATTCAATTGCCACATGGGAGCCACTTCCACTAAAATAAAAATACTGAGTACATCATATTGTCTTGGACGAAAGATAAGTATGACAGTATAATAATGAATGCAAGAACTTATTATCTTTAGACAATATTGAATAAACTCATACACTTTCCAAAGTATAATATATGAAAACATCGATATCAATAATCATGGAAATTTTCTGCAAACCTACAACAAAGGCAATCCAATGAAAATATTATTTTTCAAATTCTTGCTGCATTGCCAGGGTTAGAAAATTTTGCATCCTCAATATATCAAAATATGTATCCTACTGAGTTTTTGTATTACGTAACTCCTCAGAGGATTAATATTTATTATTGGTCCATTTGCTAGTATTCAGAGTACAAATCACTTTTTCCATCATTTTCCTCTTCTTGGATCATTCAACATATTTGCAGTTGCATTGAATTATTGAATCTTGGAAAACATATTTATTTGGTTGAAAGATGTTTATTAAACATATTCGCAGTGGCATCTAATTATTAAATCTCAGCATACATATTTATTTGATAAAAAGATGTTTGTGAGCATTTCAAGCCCTCAATGACCTAGTGACAAAATACTGTAGTCATTGGCAAACAGAGTTCCCTTGCCTAGCTCATTGTGTGTCCTACATAGCAGGAAGGCCCCTTTGTTGCACTTGCAGCGAAGGATCACCCAGAATCTCTGGGTCTGGAGGTCAGGACACTTAACATCAATATGGAGAAACAGCTCGACATAATGGAGTATCAAGCATCAGCTTTTGTGTCCCCATTTACAGTACAACAGTGAACGTGGTTACTAATTTCAATTAAGCCCAATTAAATATCAGTTTTTCATGTCAAGTTGTGGATGAAATACCATATGCCCTGAACAGCATAACAATAGGTGTCCTGGATCCTAGCTAGATTTGGAATAAATTCTGCAGAAAAACAAATCAAAGTCATCTTCCAGTATTCAAAGTTCTCTACAAATTCAAGTCGACTGTTATGGGTCATTTCCAGGTGTTTTAACATTGGTGATAGAAAGGATGTTACAAGTTACCATTATGCTTTATATTTAACAAATTTTAGTATACAAATTTACAGAAATCAGACCATTTATTGTCACTATATTGGCTATTGAAGCTCTACTGTTAACTGAAAATCTGCAAATTTAGAAACTTTGTTATATATATATTATATATATATATAATATATATATAATATATATATATATAATTTCCCCTGACACAAGAACATGCCATACATATTCTATCTGTGCCTGGAGACGTGTTAATGCTTTTAATGCTTTGGCAATATCTGCAAATCTATGTAGCTCTACATGAATGCCTTAGAAAAGGCTACTTTTTGAACAGTAATTCTACTGGATACTTATATAGAAGCATTTATAAGGAGAAAATTATACTTATGCAAAAATATACAGCAGGCATTTGAAACTGAAATTTAATAAATCTTACCTCATACGCTTCTGCTATTTCTCTGAATTTTGCTTCTGCTTCCTCCCTATTTTCGACATTCTTGTCTGGATGCCACTGTAATGCTAGCTTTTTATATGATCGTTTGATTTCTGCAATGGATGCAGTTCTCGAAATACCAAGAATCTTGTACCAATCTTTCCTCTTGCTCAGCTTCAAAGAGTGCTCAGCTCTCTGTAATGCTTCTCTGATATTCATATCCTGCAAGTTGTAAAGGTGTTACAGTCTGAAGGTTCGAGGGATTTAAAAATTAAATTAACACGTTCAAAGTGCTGCAAATTATTGGAGGAAAAATGTTCCATTATTGAAGTTTGGTATAGATTTAACACAATAATAATTTGTTATCATATTTCAATACAAAAGCATACACATATAGGTTTTACACTCTCCTTTAATCAAGGAGTCAAGTGTACACATTAAACTACATCAAATCCCTACAATTTCTCCTAGGAATCTATTATACAAGAGTTGTGATAACAACTCGCGAATACAGAAATGATAAATTTACGTATCTAACAAATATATCACCATATATTTTCTCACTCACATAATGGAGCACTAACATTCCTACATTCCCCTCCCCCCCCCCCCCTTAATGTGAACATGGAGAGTAATCATACCACAGGAACTAAAACATAAACACATATCCATACATGCTTTTAGGTCTGCACTCTGCTATTCGGTATATCTATTGCACGTGATCACCTACATTATACATACGCAAGCACAGCTGTTCATGCTTTCACTTCCGGTGAATGCTAGGCTTTTCATTGGCCAACCACATACTTCCAACAATCACCTACAAACGAGAACTCAACAATTTCCGCTTTCACTTCCAATGAGTGTTGAGCTTCTCACTAGCCAATCGCTGCAGAAGTATGCAACAGAAAATGAATGGTAGACCCTTGCTCTCCTATTCATTTGTTTCAGTTGTTTACTTTTAGCAAATCATACACACACAATAAACTGAAAATAAAGGTTGAGCACCTAGTCCTCATTATCGCATATGCAGCCACCATTTTGAATCATTGCCACCTAATTGCAAAACAGTTCAAGACAATCACAACTCCCACTTGGAGACCGATCCCGGCTTTAGTCATTTTGACACTATTGATTGCCACTATTGTACATGTGTGGCCTCGTCGTTAACAGCTGACAAGAGGTCATTGATTGACCTTGTTCCTCTGGTGCCTCTGTCCTCCAATGTACGACTCAATAGCTGGATGAATTTTGAAGCTCAAAAGTATCCCCCCCCACCCCCCCTCAAATTTGAGTGAGTCGCTGGATGTCAGTTATCCCAATAATGCGTCTCTGAGGCAATTTTTTTAATTTTTAACACTTTTTGATTACACAACACGATTATTGACATAGGATTAATTTTTTGACTTTGACTCTAACATATTAAATGACATACATTTTTTTTATATGGACCAACTAACACTTCCAAGACTTTGTAATTATTGACACCCAACTTTTTGCACTGTTTAGCCAATACACTTAAAATTTTAAAACATAACCCGTTAAAAAGTGATTAAGAAATATTCAATAAACAATATTGACTTGATATTCAAAGCTATTTTAAATTATAAAAGAACAACAATATAAACAATAGAAAACCTAAACAAATAATATACAACTTAAAAACCCACGGTGATGCAATGAGACAACACTTTTGTAGCCCACACATAAGCATCAAAACTGCAGGTCTAAACATATGAATCAAAGAATACACTCACCTACACATCTCTATTCCCAACAAAAATGTAAAGACTGCATGTGGATGAATGGAAAATCTGTAAATGACAAGTTGCATTAGATGGGCAGAGTGTGTGGAAGCCTGGACAGAGTTCATGATGACAACTAATAATAAATCTTGTTAGTGTTCAGACCGCCAGCCTTCACAATCTGCTACTTACAAGTGTTCTTTCGCAACAACTGCCCACATGTGCTATGCATCCATGTCTTCCATTGGTAAGCAATTGACAGATCTGTTTGCGATGAAGGAAAATTCTACAAGTTCGAACCAATGAATATATCATTCACATGGGCACTGATAAGCAGCAGTATGCAGAAAATCTGTGAGAGAGTATTTGACAAATGTAATAACAATGCCGTCAATTTCCAGGTCTGGAATGACCGATTAGTACGCTATACAGATGGAATGAACAGAACCTCCAGATTTTGGAAGATATGCTGAGTTAACTGGAAGCATTGCAGTCCTCAGAGGAAATATCCTGACAGGATAATATCCCAATATGGTTCCCACAAGGCTCAAAACCTCTTCTAGCACCTTCCGTATTCTGAAACTATACAGATTGTTCCTATCACCTGTTGATCTATACTGCAGGAAGCAGATGATAGTGCTGGCAGGAAATAGTTTAACACACAACGGGCTGAATTGTAATGGATGCGCAGAACTGGGATGTACGGAACAATGGTCAGCTGGACGTGGGCATGATACCAATATGCACATAGAATATAGGTATCATACAGTATATCTTAATCCTTAAAAAAACACAAACAAACTTACCCAAGGGCACACAATGTTAGAACAACCTATTATATCAAATCCAGAATTGCCATGATTTGGGGCATAAACAATGCAAAGCTGCCCCTTCTCAAATTAACACACCATAATATCTGCTATGATACCAAATGAAGCTTGGCATAGATTTTAACACAATAATAATCTGTTATTAATATTATATTTCAATACAAAAGCATACACATATATAGGTTTACACACTCCTTTAATCAAGGAGACAAGCGTAAACCACTAAACAACATCAAATCCCTCCAATCTCTCATAGGCATGTATTATACATGAGTTGTTATCACAACTCACAAATACACAAATGATAAACTTACATATCTAACTAATATATCACCATATATTGTCTCACTTGCATAATGGAGCAATAATATTCCTTATAAAGCTTATATTTACTTTTGTGATGTCCCAAAGGAAACCAACCACAAAAAATGAAACCAAAATTATTCATCCAGGAATCGAAGGATCCGCTTTGCAATTGCTCAATACACGCAGAACAGCAATGCAACCTCTGTTATATGTTACAAATTTTACAACTTACAGTCATAATTAGAACACGCCTAAATTAGGCATTTAATCCAAATTCGATAAAGTAGTAATGTAATTCACTTCATGCATATCTCTGTTGTAAAAGACACTAAGAGGCCTGACTAACCCTTCTAGCATTATTTTTCTAAGAAAATCCATTTCTCTCGAAGACTTGTAAAATAAGGCAAAATTTTACATGTTTTCAGAATATTTTCGAAAAGTCTGGAAACCATTCGGCAAGAAGCCTAGGAAGGCTCAAGGAAGCCTCCTAAAAGGAATGTTCAGACACAAGTGGTATCATAGACAAGACTGTGTTGAACCAAACCTCTCCTGATGAATATCCAACAGGTTCATCCATGACCAAACCATCTCTTTGGATAGACAAACAAGGGAATGTGTTCAAGCATGAACAAACTCATCAACTATAGGTTCAGTTGGGATCAAACCCATCCTAAATAAGAAAAATGTTGAAATTAAATGGCCAACTTGGAATGTGGATCTTTTGGTATACCATTTATTGCGTTCGTTGGTCATTAGGAGCTCTCTATGTTGAAATTTGAGTGCCCCTTGGTTAAGAAAGAACCTTGAGAGGAAGATGAAGATTCAATTAGAGTTGAGTTTGGTTTGCTGAAGATAGGAGGAGAAGATACCACATAATAGAGTATTGGAGACGCTGCACAAGGAAGGTAAGTGTTTGGTTATACACCATAGCCTTGTGGGCTTGTAAGCTTGTGTTTCTTGTTGATGTGGATTGTAGGCATAAATCCACTTGCTGGAGTTTTCCCACATTAGGTTTCTTCAAGATAAATATGTGTGCTCATGTTTGTGGATTCATATTTTCTTTCCATGTTTACTTCAGCTCATAAATCGTGCTTTTTTCGGGAAAACATAATTATCAGAGAAAAATCATGATTTTTTCACTATATAATGCAAAAAATAAATTTTTGGTCATAGTTATGTGATTTTTAGACAATTTTCTGCATTCACTAACAACTTCTCGCTACACCAGATCACATTTCACCATTCTATTTGCCTCGGACCTCTAGGCACCGCTTTTTGTTAAACTATGTCTAGGGTTTTGAATAAAACTTAAATACACCCTAACCCTAAACATTGTTTTTCACATTTAGGGTTGGGTTTTTTTGAAATAAGAAATCTTTACAAATTTACAAGACATGTGCAAAACAATAAACAAAAAAAGCACCTCTAAAACATCTCTTTTTTTTCTTCTGATGATCTATTGTTTGGCTATAAATTGCAATATTAGATGGGCAACAGTGCCAACGAGCTCTAAACTGCCCCTTGTGAGCAAATATGCCATTAGACAACCCTGGGACCTTTCACGTACCATTTCTTTCAATGCCACTCTACTCTTAGTATCACCCTCCTCTCACGTACAATCATTCTTCCATTTACCTTTGTAATATCCCCTTCCCAATCAAAGACCCTTATGTAATGTCCCCAATGGACATTATTTTACTCCTAAACAGATTTTAGGCAATCCTAACTTTAAATGCAACTTGTAGATAAAATACCAAACAAGTATCACACAAATCTGAATTAAATGAGGAAATGCGACTTGGGTTAAGTGGAAAACCTACACCAATCAGCCTCTAAATTTATATCTTTCCACTCAAATCTAGTACCACTAATTTATAAAGCCCAAATACGTATAAAATTGCAAATTTCCGATGTAAACAAGGCTGCAATAAATTATTTAAAACCCCTGTCTACAACATAACTTCAAAAATTCATATCTTTTGCTAGAGAAGTCCAAATGAGCTGAAACTTTGGATCTTGGGCCACAAAAATATGAAGAATAATATTCCAAAATTAGTTTTCGCACAACAAACACAAAACCCTAATTTTTCCCTAAAAAGTAGGTCGCTTAGCACATTTAGGGCATCAAATCAGCTCCAAAAATTAAGAAAACAAGCTACTTTGATTTCCAAACAAATCAGCCCTGAATCAACTCCAATAATGACAAGCTAGGGTGGATCTTTCACCACCGAAGAGTGCCCTACTAGCTAGGAATGGATCTCTCACCACCGAAGCTAAGGTCCCTGTGGGATCTTACTCCACAAGCTAAAGAAAATCCAAGCGTATATGCAAAAGCTATAAGCTTAAGACACAAATCAGAAAATATCACATGGTTATGCAATATCTTCCCCTCAAGTCGACTTCTCCTTATAAAAGAAGAAGGGACCCAAAACAACCTCTACAATATCCAATTAGTCCACAAGGATTTTCCCTATGCAAACATTTAATATTTTCCCATATTAAATACTTTTCCCAACAACTTTTTCCCTCCTAATGCAAGCCGCATTTTTCTAGGGGAAATACATAGTAAAATGGGCATTTATCCTTTCTATGTTCCCATTCCCTTTTCTAAGGCAAGTCACCTTTTCACCTAGGATGGATAACAATTTATATTTGAGCCTTTTCCATCCTAGACTTAATAATTATTAAGTCATATAAATTATTATAAGTGCTCTATATATATTTTTTCTTTTATTAATGGCACTTTATAATAATTAAATATAGCTTAAGTCACCCTTATATTTTTCCTTTGGCCATCGGGTTGACAAAATAGGCCATAGGTCTTCGAATGGGAAGGGGATATTACACCTTAGCCTATTATGTCTTCCCAACGGCTAAAGAGAATTGAAAAAGGAGACTTAAGTTTTATTACTTTATTATAAAGTGCTAAAAATATAAAACACACATTATAAAAAACACTTATAATAAAATAATAGACTCAATAATAAAATAAACATAGAAAGAGCCAACAAGATAAAAGCATTTATTAAATTGTTTATCCCTATGGAAAAATGCGACCAGCTTGAGGAGCAATTAGAAAATAGAAAAAGGCAAAAGTCACGGGTCAAAAGTTATCCTCCCAAGGAAAATATGACTTGGCCTAGAAAGGATGGAGGGTGGAAAATGAATAGAAAAAATCATTGTATGTTGATTGGATATTTTGGAGGTTGTCTTTGGTCTCTTTTTTCTTTATAAGGATAGGTCGACTTGTAGGAAGGCATTCTGTGACCATTTGATATTTTCTTAATTTGTAGCTGAAGCTTAAGCTTTTGCTTGAAATTTCTAAGGACGAAAACCCTTAGGATTCATCCCTCTTGTGGACGAAAACCCCAAAAGAATGTGAGGAATTTCTATTCACGAAATTCTATTGAGCTTACACGGATTTTAGTCATTTCCAGCAGTTGTACGAAGGAGTTTTTGCAGTTTTCTAATCAAGGGTTTGAAGAAATATTGCAGCAGTGTTTATTCTATCTACCTCTAGTGGAGCGACCCATATTTTGGATGTATTGATGATATTCTAAGGTGTTTGTGGACTAATCTGAGCTGCTATTATAAAATCAGGTTTTTATGAATCATCTCCAATCATTTTCTGACTTTTTGGATAAATAAAAGTGTCATTTTTATTTACTTTCAGAGGCAGCAAGTTTGCAGACTTATATAAATTTTTGCAGCCTATTTTATCTTCAGAAAACTGTATTTTTATGCATGAGCTGTTAAAAATATAGAAATCAATTTGGAGTGAATGTGTATGAATGTACTTGCTGATTTGTGTGGATTCCTCTTAAAACCCTAGTCGCATTTTTCTGGGTTCATTTAGATCTGCATTAAATAAATTTCCATGTTTTCTCTAATCTGCAATTTTGAGTTTGCGATTTGCCTAAAATCCAACTGGGGGCAAAAATAGTCCCATTGGAGACATTACAACCTTCAAGTATTTGGGAAGGTGAGATATTATAGGAAGGTTTGGTGTATTGAGAGGCATAGTATATTGAGAGGCCTTCTCTTCCGTACCATTAGTCTTCCACATACCTTTGGGTATATAAGATTCGTAAATTGTCTTCTTTATACAATAAACAGATCCTATCTTAGTGATAATGAATGAGAAAATGCTAGAGTTCTTATTAAGACAATATATTATGCAAGAATCACTCATAACAATACTGAAAGGAAGAGACAAGAGACAAGGAGACAAGAGTTTTATCCTGGAGAAACCCAATGTGAGAAAAACTCCAACTAGGTAAGCAATTGCTTCCCTTTCACTATGTAATTCTCTAAATAATGCAAGTTCAATGTCAATAGATGGCCTTCAAGAAGGATTAAAACTCCTATTTGTATTTCCTTGCTTACGATCCTCAACAAGAAAGAACTCTCCTATTTGTAAAAAAAACAAGAAAATTTCACACTTTCTCCCTTTGCTCACACTTGAATTCACTCAACCACTTGCCTAGATGAATGAAAGTGCTTGCATTTATAGTTGCTCTTCCCAAGAACGAAAGGAAAGGAGAAACGAACCGAATTGGGAAGCCCAAACATTCGCAACTATTGAGAATCTCCATTTTGCGGTCATCGGGTGCAGAACCGCTGCTGTCTCCAAGAGGTGGTTCCGCAACCGTCAAGGCGGTACTGTAACCGCCCCTCAGTCATCACATAGAACAAAAAACAAATGGCTTCTTTTTGTAATTTGAAGGTGTCCAGATCACCGTCAGCTTGACTCAACCAAAACAATGAAACATGCTGAGGGTATGCACTCCAAGTTTCAATAAGAGAATACATAAAATTGGGTACTTCTAAATCCATTTTTGGATCAATATAGAAAGGTGCATGGTATATATGGTAGTTTGGCTATCAGAGACTTAGGCATATCGAAAGACAGGAGTGATAAGTAGAGTGATAAGAGTTTCCTGTGGGAGTTGTAAAGGGAAATCGTACACCTTCAAAACATTTCAGTGCCTAAACAAGAAAAGTTATGCACACTACGACTTTCATCATCATGTTGGGTGAGAATGATTTTACATGGAACTATAGCACCACAATCAAAGGCACAAAGAAGGTCAAATGCAAATTTTGTGGACGTGTATGCAAGGGAGGCATATATCGCTTCAAGTGGCATTTGACGAGACAACGAGGGCATGAGATTACACCTTGCACTAATGAATGTCTTATAGATTTCACCGAAAAAGTTATACAACCATTGCAAACATCTGCAGTGGTGAAGGCCAAAAAGGCAAGGGCAGTTACGGAAGTGGGATCTAGCTCTTTGGATGTCAAGGTTGATCTCTTTGATGATACACCAGGGACATTTGTAAAACAAGCACAAGGAAAGGAGGCAAGGTCTCAATCTTCTCCAATAAGTCGATCATCGTAGGAAGGAAGACCTTTAAACCAGGTAGACAATTTTTCTATATACGTACAGTGAATGTGTTAAAAAAATTACTGAATTGTGCATGTTACAATGTTGACAAAATTTTCTTTCATAGCACAATGGTGGGTTTCTTTGGAAAAGACGTCAAATACCTTTGATGGATATCAATGCACATTTTGAGCCAGCCATGCAGTTCATCTACTTGTGAGTGTAGTTGGAGAGTGTTTGAACATATACATTCCAAAAAATGCAATTGACTCGCTCAAAAAAGGATGAATGATTTGGTGTTTTTCCACCAAAATCTGCGCTTGAAGATAAAGAAATTTTAAGGCTAGGAAATGTTGCATTTGTAATTCTCAATTTATATGGAAACTTGATTTTTATTCTTGTGAAGTATTATTCACCAAAGTCACTAACATATGCATTCTATTTGATAATGTTAGGTACCATTTTGGAAGATTAGCCAATTGACCTTGACAAGATCAATCCAAAATCCAAATTGGCTCGAAAATTATGATGAGCTTGTTTTGGACGAAAATGACTTGGGCTTGTTAGAGGAGATTGGGTATGACAACAAGTTCCTCTCTCAAATCAAAAGAGGCTCTAACCTTGGAGCCTCAACATCTATATCTATTGATCCGTAGTCTACCTCGATTGCAATGGATCCCTTCCCTTTTTGTTCCTTTGTAAACAACAATAGTATGCAGTTTGAAATGCAAATGCAATGAAATTAAACAATATGGAAATTAATGAATAAAACAGTTTGTTGATTTTGATAGCTTACAATCTCATTTATTTTTCTCTCATAGTTTGTATGATGTATCTATTCTCTATGTAATTGAAATGCTTAATTTGTATATCTTTGCAATTGAAATGCCTTCAAATTTTTATTTTAAAAAAAAACAATTTTTTCTCTACATTTTTTCGGTAATTTTGAGATATTTCAATTTTGTCCCCAAGTTTTCCCCAATTAATCATGATATTTTGGAAAACATACTTTTGACTTTTCCCGAAAAGATTATGCTACTATGGTACTAGGTTTGCACATAATCCCACAAAACAGCCATAAGACTCGATAGATTGTTAATTAATTAAACATAGGTCTATTGAGCTAGTTATGAATCATATTGGTCTCATGTCTATTTACTGTTCCTTAGAGTTTAAATTGTGATGTTACAGCTTCTAGTTAATGCCATTGACTAGAAGGAGACATGGTCAAGGAGGAGAGAAACCCCTAGAATATGAAATCCAAGAAAGATTTTTGTAGTAAGAGGCGGATGTTAAAATCATTTTCCAATCCATGGGAAAATTCTACAAGATGGACAAGGTCATGAAGGCACTCATTAGAATACTTGGGCTGTCATTGGAAACACTCAAAATGCAAGAGAAGGTCAAAACTAAATCTCCCAAACACCAACTTGTAGAATGTTTCGTAGCCAAGGCAATGCCACTTTAGTATCATCAACTCAGCCACATTTCAAAGCTAAAGCTAACCATTATATATCACGCTGTGTTAAGACAAATTGATCTGGAACAAAGTTGGCAATCTGGTTCCATCGTAATCAGGCAGAGGTATGAGGAGCTTGCATAATGAGATCTACTACGTGGTACAACTGAAAATACCTTAGAGCATGCATTAAACATGTTTGGTCTTGATAGCTGATTCATTAGGTACGATTGATTCCAACCACATCAGTCATAATGCTTTGGATAAGCTGCTAGATCTATTGTTTAGTGGGTGATAACATCAAGAAATTAATGAACTCCCAATTATAGTCCCAAGGCAATGCTTCTAGTCAATACAAGTAAACCACATTTCATAAGCTTATAGGGAGAGATGACCCATCCTTGCATTTTCCTTCTATGTTTGGAGAAGCTTTGATGGCAGACTAAAACTCTGACAATTGGTTGTTATGCATTGTTTGCTTTGTGCTTTCAGATTGCATAATGTAAGTGAAGAGCAAAAAAAATCTTTTGCATGCATTAAACTCTTTAGTCATGCTCTTATTTGTTGGGAAATTTTTCCACATTCTTTAGCTTTGGAAAAGCTATTATCTATAGTTGAGTAAGTTGAAATCAAGAAACTAATCAACTCCCAGCTCAATCCTATTTATTATGAGGAAGAACGCTCACTCAAATAATAGTTTAACAGGTAAAGGTAAAAAGACAGTGTGCAAGGGTGTACCATTGAATTCAAGAGACAAGCAATCCACATGGGATTGGATACCGAGCCAGAAGTTGTTAAGTACATCAGAGGCCTCTTTAACAACATAAGAAAGCAAGTCCTCATGTAAAGCATGTGCCCAAGCACATTACATTGACATGGATAGGTAAGTAAAGGGGTTTGGAAAGTTTGCAATTCAGTAAGGTGCAGCCTCAAACAAGGGGAAGAACAATGGGAAAGGTTAGAAAATTCTCTCCTCCATTTGCCAAGATGCTAAAAAATATTGCAACCATTGTGATGTGGAGACACATTCCAATGCACAATGCTAGGTTTTACATCCTAAAAACTGAAAGAAATGTCAGTCCAAGAAGGCCATGAAAGCCATGATAAAGGGCAAAGAGATCTGGAGCACTTCAAATGTGGACAAAAGAATAGCTTGCACTTTGTTGGAGGAGGAGGTATCTTTAAGTAGCATCATAGTTTAAAAACTCAGAAAGAAAGGTCAGTCCAAAAAGGCCATAACAACCATGGTAAACGGCAAAGAGATCTGGAGCAGTTCAAACGTGGACAAAAGAATAGCTTGCACTTTGTTGAAGGAGGAGGTATCTTTAAGTAGCACCATAGTTTAAAAACTCGGCAAGTACTCGACCTAGGGGCAAGTATTCACGGGTTTTTTCACTTGGCAAATTACTCGTGAAAAACTCAGCAGGCAAGTTTCTAGTGAGCAATTGCCAAGTGTTTTGGGTAATCACAAGTCCCGTGCAGAAAATTGCCAACCAGCAGACATAGAATTTAAAAAGAAAAAAGAAAAATAAAAAACAATTCAAAATGAAATTTTCAGAAAAAACTGAATGGTTGTTTTCCATTTTTTTTCCTTCCGATGATAACCAGAAGGGGATGGCACTATTGAGGAGTCATGCCATGACTCGAACCTATGCAAACATTTGTGAACTCCTAGGGATTTTGAGCTGGAACCCTTGAAGTGGAAGATAACCCACAAGAAAAAATCAATGGCTTTAACATTTTCAGCTCTTTTCAGCTCTGCAGAAGCCTGCTAACCCACTTTTAACAGTTTTTCTGCTGCCGTGAAGTGATCATCAAATTTGAAGGATTTTTCAAAAACAATTCAGCTATCATGATTATTATGAATATGCATTGTACTTTTTTGTCTAAATCTAAAAGAAAGTAGATTTGCGCATTACATAAATTCATTTCTTGTACTATTTTACATGTTGCTTAAGTTCATTTATTTTGAGAATTTGTATATTTATTTTATTTGCCAAGTCCGAGTCTGAGTCAAAATTTTGGGCAGCTGATTTTTTGCCATGTCCAGATTTTTTGAACTATGACTAGCACTACTCAAACTAAAGATGAATTTTCCAGACTCTTTCATCTTAAAATCCAAATAAAATGACATAGATAGATGCAATTTATTATCCTTGTTCTCAAGAAAATCTGATTTCCTAAGAGTTGGTAGAAAAGCTTGGGTTAGATGCATATGATCACCCTCATCCATATTCTTTGGTGTGGATAAAGTTAGGGGTAGAATAAGTGTTAACAAACCATGCAAAGTGAAATTTGGGATTAATGAGCATTTTATTGATGAAGTTGTATACATTTTTTCTTCTTGGCACTTCTAGTGTAGTGTTCGCCGGACCCTATTTGTATGGGAATGCAATCTTCATGATAACAAGTACAGGCCGATCAAAGAAGGAGAAAGCTACATCATCAACGCTTACCAAAGTAAGGCTAAACGCTCTCATTTCAGACAGCCAAGCAAAGAGACACATCAATGCTAACGGAAGATTTGCATTTCTTATGTTGAGGAACAAACATGAAAATAGATTTTGGATTGAGTCCTTCGAAAAATCTGACTGTGTTCTAACCAAGAAAAACAAACATACGAGTAAATCATGGCAGTCTTTTAAGAAGATATTTGAAAAGCCTAAGATCACTCCACCAAATAGAGAGGTAAAGCATGAGATTCATGTGCTATTGGACATCCCACTTAACAAAATTGGGTTCTATAGACAGTCTTTATTGGAGTAAAATGAAGTGAAGAAACAACTCCAAAGCTTTCAGGGGCAACGAGTTGTTAAGCCTAATTCAACTCGATATGGGTCACATCATCGTCACTATGCCAAAGGACTGAACATGCAGGATGTGTATTGATAATAAGGCCTTTAAAAAAGTTCACCACAAAGAATCATTACCCACTTCCATGCATAGATGACTTGGTGGATTAGATACAACAAGAAAGGTACTTCACCAAGTTCGAATTGATGTCGAGATCTATACTATCTAGTTCGAGTTGATGTCAGGCTAATTACTATCAAGTTTGTGTTAAGGACAATGTACGGAAACATGAATTCAAAATTGTAGTGCCCACTTCCCTTTGACACCTTTTGATACTAATCATGACATTGTTGACTATACCATGGACATTGTTATAGTTTTGATTTAGTATGATGATTAGAATGTTAGAGCATGGATTATTGCTGACTCAAATTCATATATGATGCATGATGATTATTAGAGACATTTTATATATTGATGTTGATATACTGTCTGACATGGTTACATTATAGATGTTGTTCGGGCATGTGATATTTGGATATTTTGAGTAGACCTAGAAAATGAAAAATGAATTGAAATTGATGATAATATAGTTGTTGATGAAATTTTAAGTGACACTATTGATTGGCTTGATGATTGTTGTGATTCACATATATATTGATGACTTTGAAAGTATATTATATTCATTTGGATATTCTGATGCTGTCATGAGGCCAAAGGAGGTATTTGTGTTTTGCAGGTTAAAATATCACAATACACATCGGGGGATTGGGGACCAACCACATTAGAATTCTAGATGAATTCAACAAGGTCACCATGGCAACTGTATTTGTTTGTGTGTGTTTGATTGCGTTAGGGATTCCCATGGGGGGGAATCACCTTTAAATGTGACCAAGGGATTTTATGTGTTTTCTTTTTATTTGGTCCCCTTTGTTAATGTTTGCATGTGTTTATTTAGTGGTGCTTTGACCCCTTTCATTATTTACTAAATGGTGTGTTAATATTGTGAGTAATCATGTTGTTAAGATAATTAATTAATCAAATTGGGTCATAAAAAAGCAGTTATTAGAGTTGTTGGCCTAGAATTAAAGGGTTGTAAGAAATGTCTAAATAATGTGTAAGAGACATGTAAGTTGATTTTGGAGTATGAAACACTCCGCCCTCTTTGAAATTCGAATTTGTCCTTGGAGGCTGATTTTGGAGGCTTGTGGGACAAGTTAAATTTGTCCCACACCTCTTAAATTTATTTACCAACCTTATCTATGGTTGGAGAGTTCAATTTAGACTTTCTTTATGCATTTTTGTAAGTCAAGTTGTATGTTTTAAGTGCAATTTTCTTCATGTTTTAAATTTCAATCCTTATGGGGTGTGGGCTTGATTGGAGTGTGTAAGTAAAATTGTCATATTATTCGCCTACTTATTTATTGTGCCTTGGAGAATGAAGTTGACTTGGGTGTTGGAGTTGAGGATGTGTGAAGTAGCATCCTACATGGATCCACCTCATCCTCTTCCCTTCCCTCTTCTATAAATTGGAATTCTTTAGCTTGTTTTTGGGTTGCTTCACTTTTGCATACTCCATTTTGGGTGACTTCTTTTGTTGTTTTGAGAGTTCTTGCTTTTGGAGAAAGTTGGAGATTGTTGAATGTTGGTGGATTGTTGATCTTGGACTGTTTTTGCATTAGATGAGTTTGTTGTTTTGAACTTAGAACAAACTCCATCATGGAGAGGTAAGAGCTTGGCTCTTACAAATGCTCTTCTTTCCCTTTTATGAATATGTAAATGTTTGAATGTTTGTTATTGTTTATGGGTTGTTGGGTAGATGGCCTAGGAATGGTGTAGGAGAAGACTATGGGGTATATTTTGTGGGAGGCATAAGTGTTTTGGGGAGGTATAAGTGTGGAGGGAGTTGGGATTTGGGTTCCACCTTACAAAGAAATAACTTGCATTTCTTTACTCGTTATGGGGTGCCATAAGAGGTTGGGGAGGCATAAGAAATTGTGAGGAATAAGGGGTACTTAGGGGAGGCATAAGGGCATGTCAAGGATTTGACATGGTATATTTTGGCAGTTTGTTCTTAGGTGGTGATACCCATTTCCCCTTCGGGAGGCATAAGTAGCATCCCCCATAGTTTCTTGCTCCTTTGGCTTGCATGATGAAAGCCTGAGTTTTGTTGTTCTGTTTTAATGTGGTTGCAAATTGCATTGTGTTTTGGACTGTGCTTTAAAATGTGAAATTTGAATGTGTGTTTGTGGAAGCCTGTTGTTGCCATGAGTTGAGTCGTATTTCTTATTGCAATGTGGTTGGGGCTCGGGGGCCAATGAAGAAAGATGGCTTCTCTTTTCATTAGATGTCTTGGTTGGGTGGAGAGCGTTGCCTTTCCCTTGCTTTTGTTGTGATCAAAATTGGAGAATGATAGATCTGTATATTGTTGTTCTGGAGCAGAGGAAAAAAACAGTTTTGACAGTCCTTGTTGAGATTATTATTTATTGTAACCCTTTTCCATTTTGAAACTGGATGAACTTGTATATTATTGGAGATGGAATGATGTTCTGTATTGACTATGAAAGTTGTAATTCGAAATGTAAAAGAGATATACTCTATTTTCTGCTTTTGAAAGAATGTGAAAGACATGAATGTTGTATGTTGTATTTCAAGGAATGAAAGAGAAAGTTGTAAGGATATCGTTTTTGAATTAATAGAAGATTGTATTATACTCCTCAAATGGCATTGCTGTATTTGAAATTTGATTGTTGAAATGCATTATGAGATCTCCATTTGAAAGTCTGAAAATATGTATGAAGAAATGTATAATGCTCTATTCTGCATAAATGAATGTTTGAAAAAAACTGAAGTTGTAAATTGGCATTTGAATACCTTGTTTGAATCAACTTAATAGGTTTGAGTGTTTTGGAATGAATTCATATTTTTGTAAGTTTAGTAAATGTAAATGGGTCAATTTGAATTTGAAGTTGTAGAGCTCTGTTAGAGAATTTTCAAACTGGCAAATATTTTATTCAAAATGTACAGAATGACCCCTGCAACAATGAACAATAAAATGAAACATTAAATTGAACTCAATATGATTAAAAGGACCCCCAAACAAACTAAAACACTTAAGAAATTTTTATAGAACCTTTAAGAATCGGGTGCGAAACTTCTCAAAGTCGTTTTGCTGTCAAATTGAGTAATTTTCGAATTGATCTTCAATCAAACAAAGTAACATTTGCTATCCATTCTAAACTCCTCTAAGAGCAACCCTCCATGTCTGTTTGGCATGTTGAGAAAGGAGGCAGGTCGAATTGAACAAAATTTATAAGTCAAATGTTACCAATTTTTATTTTATAAGCATGTAGAGAGTTTTCTCAAAATTGACCCTTCAAACTTTATCCAAATTAAATTCTTAAGGTTGTGCAAAGAGGACGTCAAGAGCTTTTTGAAAAGTCCTCGTTTGCCAAAAATGGACTTTCCTATCAAAAGTTATGGCCTCCTGAAGTTCGAAGAAGAGGAAAAGCCTCTTGCGCAGCTACCGTCTTGCGCGCGCCCAAAAAAGGAAAAGCCTCTTGCGCACCACCCGTCTTGTGCGCCCAGAAGAGGAAAAAGCTTCTTGCGCACCGACCATCTTGCGCGTCCGGGAGAAAAAGAGTCTCTCCCGCGCCTGTCTTGCGCGCCCAGGAGAAAACGGAGTTCTTCCGCGCCCGTCCTTTTGCGCCCGGGAGAAAAATTTCTTCCCACACCCCACAAGAAGATAATCTATCTATGCTAGGGATAACTTTCACTCTCTTAGCATTTTGTAGGATGTTTTGATAACTGTTGTAATGGACTCTGGAAATTTTGTTGGGAATCTTTAAAAAAAATTATCCCTTAATTCTTCTAACTAAACCTAGGTTGTTCTTGGTCTCGAGTGGTTGTTTTTAGATGGGCGTTACAAAAACAAGACAAGGTCTATATGGGTGGTTAGTATTGCCATTAGATTTGTGTAATGCATCTGCTACCCCAATGCGGTTGATGAATGATGTGCTTATACCATTCATAAATTTTTGTGTGATAGAATTCTTGGATGACATTCCAGTTTTCAAAAAAAATCATAAAGAACAACAATTACATTTGATACAAGTCTTGCAAGTGCTGAAGCAGGACAATTTGTTAACTCAGATGCCTGAATTTATGAGATTCCTTGGTGTATCTAGGGTATGTCACCAGAGGAGGAGAGTTGAGAATTGATCTAGCAAAGATTGAGGACATTTCTATTGGCCCAAGCCTCCCAGCATGACTGAAACAAAGAGTGTTGTAGGTGTTATCCAATACCTGAGTTTCATGGCATCATTCTCCTAGATTGCAGTTCTAGTGTAATGGCACAACTGCAGGAGACCAAGACATTTTCATGGGGTAGAAATCAGAAAGTTTTTTTTTATCAGCAGAAACATGAGATCAGTAATGCACCCATGTTAGCACTCCTAATTTGCAGCAAGCCCTTGGAGGTGGAAACAGATGCAAGCAACCATGTCATGGGAACAGTTCTAATGCAAGGAGGATGTCTATTATGTTATCATTCCGAATTTTTCCATGGGGCAGTCCTAAACTACCCTACTTATGAAAGAGTTGTATTCTCTTTTTCCAGTACTCAATAAGTGGCAGTACTACTTGTTGGGTCAGGAAACAAACATTCGTACTGAGCATCAGACTCTCCAATATTGCAAGCACAAAAAATGTTACAGCGAGCATGACTATAAATAGATGGGTTGCCTTCGCCAATTTATTTTGGTCATCAAATATAAGAAAGGTGTTACTAACAATTGGATGGTATGTTATCAAGGCTGCGTCTGATTACAGCTTTGGGCACCATATCTCAGCTACAGCTATTCATATATGAGGCCTACAAGTAGTATACACAAAATGCATAATTTGGATAGGTATCTCAGCTATTGCAAGATGCAAACATAACTGATTTTGATATCAAGGAAGACTACCACCTGAAAAGTAAGTTAGAGAAAAAGCATGTTCCTAAAGACAGAAGCGTGAAGCTCATGAGAGAAGGTCGCACCTCCAAAGCTGCTGGTCACCTTGGAGTGGCCAAGACATAAGCAAATCTTGAAAGATATGTATATGGGCCTAAGATGCAAATTGATGTTTCAAATTTCATAAGGGGTTGTGTGCTATGTAGAATTAACAGGCCAAACAATAGAAGTATGAGTTTACATATACCACTGCCAGATCCTTTGAGATCACCAGAGACCATATCCATCAACTTTGTGGGGGGGTTGCAAAATGGGTTGTGGGTTGAATGAACAACAGACAACTCACAACCATATCAAATTATGCACCTTACAATTCAAGCACAAGCCAGGCACACAACAACATGACATGCATTCCTCACTAACTTGGGTTTGTGAAGCTCGTAGATGGCCTTCTACCCTGCTTGGTCGGCTCGGGCTTTTGTCCTATGCACTCATAGGCCACACTAATACCCATCATGTACTCGCTATGAGCTACAATGCTCTTATTACACTTATTTTCGAACCAAACACAGTCTACCCTACTGGAACCCCCTCTCTCTAAATGGAATATTCCTCTCTACTGAATGGAGCCCCTTTTTACATGATCTTTCCTTTGCCTTATATCGGCCAAGAGACGTTGCAAGCAAATTTTTGATGCTAAGAGTTAATATCGCCACTTGAACACTGAATGCACACATTATGAGAACAGTTCAGAAGCGATTGATCAACTGTAGCACAACTTGTTGCATAACATTTGAATCCTATTGGTCCTATGAGTCTGACATGTTCCACAATTGCAGGTTCAAGTTTCTAACAAAGTCGTTAACTCCATCTTCTTAAAAGGAATGCATCCAGACATGGTAGATGTTGTTACTTCCCTAATGGATGAAGGTGTGGACTATAGGCATGCCTAGAGATTTTTTTCTCATCAAGCCAGAACAGTGCAAATGCAACTTCAACCTTCACAAGGCAGTGAATAGACTTGCAAAATGGAACTGGGCTTGCGAGGCTCCTTCAAGCTTGCAAAACTTCCTTAAGCTTGTGAAGCTTTGTAGTATTACGGAGCTTTTGTAAGCTTGCGAAGCACTATAGTCTTGTGGAGATTTTGTAATCTTGCGAAACTCTGTAGACTTTGCGCAGCTCCAAAAATGAACTTCCAAGTTTCCAAAGCTTAGAAAGGCTTTGTGAAGCTCAAATTAAGCTCTGTGGGGAGCTAATTCTTGCATTCCTACTGTAATCTTCTCCCAACATTACTCGATCTTTCTTAAAGTTGTTCGACTGCTCCCTCAAATGCAGTAACCTTGAGATCCAAGGATGCTCTTGCATCAGTTATGTAGCATTAGTAATCCAAACCATAGAAGTTTGGGGTTACATACACACTACTGGATCCTTCAAGGTAATGGGAGAGCATCTCCAATCGATTTTGTGGGGGGGTTGCCTATGTCAAAGAAAGGGCATGACTATCTTTTTGTTATAGTTGACCAGTTCAACAAAAAGTGGAATCTTATTCTATCTAAGAAAACCATCAAGGGCAATGAAGCAACTGAGTTGTTTTTCACTAATGATTGGGTGCACTTTGATTTTCCTAATTCAATTGTTTCCAATAGAGAAGCAAGGTTTTGGGAAGTTTTTTGGACCGTCTTGGGGGTACAATGAACAACAAGTTCAAGAGGTCTATAGTGTTGCATCCACAAATCAATGGTTGACTAAAGGTGGCAGGTAGAATATTGAATCAAATCTTGTGAGATTACTATAGAATGCATCCTAAGGCATGGAATGTGAACTTGGCATATATTCAGCATTACTACAATAGAGTTGTGCATACAATAACTAGTGTAAGTCTTCTTTTGAAACATGTTTTTGGGTACTTTCCACCCAATCCTTTTGATGTTCTACTGAGGCAGCCAAGAGGACAAGAAAGGGTAGATTCCGAAATCCAAAGAGCCTTGATTCATTGGGAAAATAAGGTGAATCTACATACAAGTGAGTATTAAAGTGGAACAAAATCCTCAACTGTTGTAACCTATTACTTGGTTTAAACTACTTGTAATTATAAACTTGTATTACAAGTGCAAATAAGCTCACACTGACAGGCAAGGCAAAAGGATATGCATGATCAGCATAGATTCCAAGTGGATGACAAGGTGCGATTGTAATACGTAGAGATAGACTCCAAGGTTAAGCGGGGAAGCTTTAGGCACAGTCCTTCCAAGATACTTGAGAAAGTGACAATGCTTTCAAATTAGACCTGCCTCCATTCATGAGGATTATACTATTGTCAACGTGGAAAACTTACACCTATTTGAGCCATCCATGTTAGAGAAAGAAGAATCAAGTCTCATGCCACCTGCATATAAAGAATCAGCACCTTGTGCACAAGAAGAGTCACAAAGAAGATGTGGTATTGCAGCAGAATTTGAGGAAGGCAAGAAGAAGAGAGCAGGAAATTTAGTAGGTGGGATAGAAGGGTCAGCTGCCAACAAAATCCAAATGGTACTCGAAGGACAAAATGAGAGAGCTCTTCCCTCATATTGTGATACACTAAGTTCAATAAGAAATCAACCTCTGTGCAGATGAACGAAAGTTGTGTTACAAAAAGAATTAGAAATTGTCTTAAAGAAATGATCCAAGTAGGTAATGGGACTTAATAGACTTCATTAACAATGACAAACACAGAGCATATGCATCAAATCAATGGTTTTTACATGAGTACTCAGGAAGGCATCCTTTGTGGTGTAGCAATTTCCAAATTCCGAATCAATCCATTTAGCTCTCAAGCCTTGCAGTGGATGTCAAAATCAATGATATACACAATGGCCATCTCCATTAATATTGGATCAGTTTGTAAACTAATCAAATTGTTCATGTCCATGAACCAAATGAATTTGCTCCCCAAATAGGCACTTTGCATTCTACCCATCTGAAAGCAAGCAGTAACATGTAGCATTTTTCAGTCTGCCATCGTTTCTTTTGCAGCTACCTGTATCCTAAGTGTATAGCCTCCTCTACAACACTTTGTTCTTCTTAGGCAGACAATTCTTAATTAACTTGCTTGGAATGTTTGAGCAACTTTTCGTAAGGTTTTCTAACTTTTAACATTTGACCACAATTCCTTTTATTTTTCTTGGTGCAAAATGATCCAAGAAGATTTGAGCCTTTATCATCTCTTATAGGAACACCAAATTCTTGAGCAATTTTTCAAAAAAACTTTGGTCTATGAGAGACACAAAGTTAAACAACTCTACCATGTTCCATTCTCAAACTGATGGACAAACAGAACTAGTAAAGAGGATGATCATGCACCTTCTCAGAATGTACAATTCTAGGAAGTAGTGCACATGGGAGATGAAATTCTTCCCTCCATTCAACATAGTTACAAGAAAGCTCTGCACAGCTCGACTACACACAACCTTTTTTCCAGGTCTACTTGGGGTGCCAACCTTTGGCGCCCTTAGATGTAGTTTATCCTATGCCACCATCAATAGAAGCAACTCTTTTATATCAAAGAAAGTTTACAAAGCTCCAAATTTCATCGAGCATATACAACAACAAACGTAGACCATTTTGTAGAAAACTAATGCTAAGTACAAGCAGCATCATGATCAGCACCAAGAACCACACACCTTTCAAGTTGGTGACTAAATATGGCTCCATTTGTAAAAGGAAAGATTTAAATGACCTTACCCCAAGCTTCATCCACTTTAGTATAGGCCCTACACTATCACCAAGAAAATAAGGGATAATGCTTCCGATCTCAATCAACCTTCCTACCTCAATTTACATCCAGTCTTTAATGCAAAACTCTTGTGCCATTATTTTCCACCCTTGTTGGACACTTTACATGTAGCAGAGATACTTAAACAAATAGAAATCAACCCTAATTGTAGCATTCCAATAGAAGCGGATCAAATCATTGACACCAAGGTCAAATGCACTTGATAACAAGAGAACACTCTCTTCAAGATTGTCAAAGCAGGTCAAGTTGCTTCCCAAGGAAAATGGTTTACAAAAATGCAAGTTGTTCACAACTTTCCACATATTTTGCAACTACACGCAATGGGGGCCAATGCTCTTCAAGGACGGGTGATTGATCCAAGAGGATTTGAGCCTTCGAGCAAATCATGGTATAGTGACAGTACTCTGTACCATGTGTCGTCTTCACCATTAGCTTTAAGACCGTCCTAAGCCCAAGCACACATGATCATACCACAAAGTCCTAATTCCTCTTCATTGATGTTGAAAAACACCAACAATGTCAACACTAAACCACATAGAGGTGCAGCAGCGTTTCCAGAAAATGACAAAACAAAGACTCTAAATAGCCATGAAGTGAGTGATTGCCATTCTTATAACAATTCAATCATCCCTTCGTTTCCTACACTTATATATTAATGTATTCGTATATTCTTTGAATAAACAGAGATAGAATTGTTAGTACAGTAGTGTTTAGACATCCTGTAACACATCCAACCTCTCAGATTATTGTACAAAGCTATTGCATAATACAATATTGCAACTTATATTTCTAGCATGGTGTGTATTGTTCTTGTTTCTCTGTCTCATAGCACTTTGGCCTTATCTCTCAGCCTTCATTAGTTCTCAGACACTTAAGCAGTAACGCATTTAACCCATTTAGTGTGCCTATTCACTAGGTACCTCTTGGGCCCAGATCACAAAACAACTCTACAATCTGTACAAATATGCTTGCCTTACATACATATACACGAGACACAAAAATATGAATATGCTATTTCATTTGAGAGCTTGTCTAAATGGGAAACGATACTATTTGATCAGAGCATTTCCAATTTTCCAGCTCTATCGGTTTGTGTTCTCACCTTCCCAAGGCTTTTTTGCACCTTTCCCAAGCTTTCCAAGGCATTTGCAAGCTTTTCAATCCTTCTGCGCAATTTCAACAAAATCCTTTGTTCCTAAGCTTTCCCTTCATTTTGCAGCTCTCCTTCCTTGCACACCTCCGCTTCCTCTTTGCACGCCTTCCCTACCTTGTGCATCTCCACGCCCTCTTTTCACACCTTCCCTTCCTTAAGCACCTCCATTTCCTTCCATACCTTTCCCTGCTCACAAATTTATGATTCCAACAAATAACATGGTAAATCAAACCACAGGGTTCTTGGGCTCCACATGTGCAACAAAACCAACCATTTTCGACTTCAGAGCTCATGTCACACAGCATATCAACACTTCATCTTCCACTATCAACAACAGTTATGTTAGACAAATTCATTGAGCATATGGACAGTTCTTGTAATCATCTGCATGATGCAATCTATTGTAATATATTCCTGGTTTCATTAGAATAGATAGCTAGGAAGATAGGAAGAGAGTAGTCCAATTTTGTAACATCATAATGCAATTGCAATCCTCAGGATTGGGTATGCAGAATATACATAGTTCTATACTTGCATTGTAGATTTGCACTTCTTTTTGCTCGTAGTAATAGAAGTCCCAAATTTCTAATGGTTAGTCTGCATCTCTTTTATTAGATTCCATTGCAGGTTCTATAATTTACAAGTCTGGTTGAGAAGAGCCGTCTAGCTTTAGTTAGTTCCAGATTGTCCTTCATGCACCTCTTGGGGTTGACAAAGATCATCACTATCGACTTATTTCCGTAAGCATTTTAATAGTGTATGTCAACTCATTCGCAGTATCGGAAGGAAGGCATCCACCTTGCTGTATTAATATCCCAACAAGCGAAGACAGAAGTCCAAAATAGCTGATGAAACCAAGAAGTCTTCTATGGAAAATATCCAATTGCTCATTCAAACAGCTTTGGATAAAGAGAGGAAGGAACTTTTCTCACAAATCCGGGACTTAATAATGCAACTAGGTCCAACCACATCAGCAGCTCTTACCAAGCCTTCTTTTAAGCACCAAAATCCGTTCAACGTGCAACTAAACTTGAATATACCAGTGTTCCCAAGGCAAAGTTTACATTGACGCATTGGATGAATGGCTAAGGAAATTCGAAGCCTACCACACTACAATGACAAGAAAATCACCTTTGCAACGTTGAAGATGTCCAACTCAGCAGTGAACTAGTGGTCTCATAGTTTACAAAAGGAAAGCAAATTCAAACCCATTGATACATGGCCAATTTTTGTTAAAACCGTACCATGCAATTCTGTCCACATGCATTATGATGATTTTAATAAGTTTCAAATGTTAACGAAAAAGAAAGATCATTTCGCAACTGATTACATTGAGTTGCATGACCTCTATGCACATCTAAATCTCTCCAAGACAGACCTGCATCAAGCCCATAAGCACACTAACGAGCTCCATTCCTACATACGGGTTGCCATGGAGTTCCTGCCATGTGCAAACTTTGGAGAAACTTGTCAGCACACTATCAAGATCGAGGAACAAACCACAAGAAAGATGAAAGGTTCAGTTTCTTGTCGTTCTCACAAGAACAAGCCTTCGGAACAACAGCAAAGAACAATGAGGCTTAAGAAAACACAACAAACACCTTGTAGTGACGAACCTTCACAAAATCAGCAGACTGTTCAACCAAAAGCTCCCTCCCAGAAGAAAAACAAAGGGAAAGGGATTGAGTAGTGTAGTTATTGTAAGGTCAACATTCATGACGATCGAGACTGCCACATGCAATAGACTTTGTTTGCACAGTCTGCGCAGCTGTTGGTAGACAAAGCAAAGCAAATCAAATATTTTGATGCTCACTTCTTGATCATCAATGCTCAGACAACAGCCATTGATGTTTAAGAAAGAGAACATCATTTTCACACCAAGCGTTGGGTAAAAGGACAGCCGCTCCATGCCACCATTGATAGTGAGAACTAGAAGAATATCACTGCGATGGACATTACAAAGTGTCTAGGTTCGGTAACAGAGGCACGCCCTTAGCCATATTCACTTGGATCACTTCAGCAAGGCTGTGATATCAAAGTCACTTGATGATGCTCACTGGAGTATGGGATCTTACCCGTGTGAGATTATGTTACTTGCAATGTAGCTCCTTCGGAGATTTGTGATGTTCTTCTTGGCAAACCAAATGTGCATGTTTGAGATGTGACCTGCAGTAGTATTTCCATTTACACGGCATCAACATGGCATGTAAAAAGTGTAAATGGAGTTCAATTCCCTTGGTTTAAAACGGAAAAACTAAATAACAATGTAATATTTTTAAAACTAGCAATCGCACATGAAATGTACGATGGAAATGCCGAAGGGGGTCTATTGAAGGTGTCAAATAGGAGGGAGAGAAATAATGGGAGAGGAAGAGCGGACTAGAAGAATGGTTTTGAGGGTGGAGAAGTGCTGAGGGTGGAGAAAGTGGAATGAGGTAACAATGCGAAACTCAACCCTCCAACAACAACATGACAAATTATATCAATCGTTTGAAGGTGAAAATATTTGTTGTTTAATACAATGAGGAAACTGTTTGTGGAGATATCTGTGAACATAAGGAGTGGTAGGAAAATTTTGTCGAAGTGGAAAATTGTTTGCAGTTTCAGCTCTTGCATTTTTCCGGTAGGTCAAAAATATTTGTTTATCGAGGTTTAAAATTTAAGGTTTTTGATTGGACACCATTAAATTTTTTTAGTTACTTGACGAGGACATGAAAGGAAAGTTGGAAATAAATAGGTAGGAAGTAGATACTTGTGGATTGAACATGATAAAGAAAAGCAACGATGTAAAATAACTTCGAATGGAAAGTTGAAACCCTATGTTCATTCCCAACACATAACAAAGGGATGACGGGTTAACATTTGTGAAATATGCGATGGACAAGATTTGATAAAGATTTGTTGGCATGTGTCAAGGTGTGTCTAGCGGCAGCAACACGAGGACTGTCATAAATTTTGCTTTGTTATATTTTATTTTCATCGTCAAGGGTTTTGATTGGGTGGTGTTTAATTTGTTAGATAAGGCAAAGACGTGAATGGAAATATGAAAATATAAAAGGTGGGAACTAAATACCTATATGCCCCACACCTACCCCACGACTTAGATTGTTCCTATCCAAATAATATCTGCTACATGTGCTTCACTTTATCATCTCAATCTCACTTGCATTATTCACATCAGTGCGATTGGTGATTTAAGGGATAAAAAGAGGAAAATCCAAAAGGTAAAAGGTACGAAACCCAAACACACCACTTGCTTCTTGTAAAACTATGTAGGCCCCCTTTTCATTTTTAAGGTCAAGTTTACAGGGAAGAAGGAGATGCACAAATGATCATCAGTACTTAAGCTTGTCCAACAAATGGTCATCATGTCCCACATGTATTCCACTTAATCGTCTTGCTCTCGCTCACATTATAACAGTCATTATTAAATGATCATCTCTACTTTAAGCTCAAGCAACTGTGGGAAAACAAGGGATGCTCAAACAAGCATGTTATATAAGTCGCAGGGAGATAATATCTACCAATCAAGCCTTGCTACCAAAAAAAAAATTACAGCGTCAAGGTTTTCCTTTGGAAGATGTTTGATTTGGCAACAAGATGAAAGCATCAATGGAGAACATTGGACATAAAAAAGTGAAAATTTAATACTTGCATGTACCACACCTTTTCCACGGCTCAAATTGTAACACCCAAATAATATACTGTATTTGTGTTCCACTTTATCATCTCGATTTTGCTCCCATTTTTCATGTGAGTGCATTCCATTTTATCATCTCGATTCCGCTCCCATTTTTAATGTGAGTGCATTCCACTTTATCATCTCGATTCCTCTCCCATTTTTCATGTGAGTGCAATTTACACTTTAAGGGGCCAAAATAAAAAATGGGGAAAATCCAATAGGTTCCACGATCGAAACCACGGATTTGAGACCACCCCTAGTGAGCCACAGTTTCATGCAAGGCAGCCTGATTTTCGCTTTCATGTGACCAAGCCACCTGCTCTAATCTTCAAAGTATTGTTATGCTAGCTCCTTTTTCATGTGACCATACTGCTATCTCGAACGTGATCCATGAGGGTTTTGTACTGATATTTATCACCATATAGAGCTACACAGCCTGAGCCCAGGTTACTGTGAATTCTAAGACAGCCTTGCATCAAACATTTTTCTAGTTAAACCTTATTCTTCTCATCGCTTGAATTTTGTTTATCAGTCTGTATGTATTAAATCCTCAGCCATTAACGGAAAAACCAAATAATTTGATTTGAAGGGTTTTTTTCAGCACCTTTTGCCTTTGAGTTTGCAGTTCGCAGGAACAAAAGGGGAAGCGTTGAATGCACTGCAAAATTAAAGCTTGACTATGGAAATTAAGAACTACTGTCAAGTTGAAGCTTTAGCAGGATTGTAGGCTATATATATTGTATGTTTCTTCGGCCTTTTGGTGGAACAATTCCTTTCAAGTAGGCATCCCCACAGATTTGGATTTCCAAAATATGATGATGACAGAGGTGCTTGCAGTTCTATTTTATGATGAGAAATTGAGTGGAAAAGGGCATATCTCTGGCAATGGCTTTGTGGGGGATTTGCTTTGTATTTGTATGGGGAATACAAGACTTCCAAAATTGCAGCCGAGCAATGTGACAGAGGAGAACCAAAGTCTTGTACAAGGAGAAGGAAACACTCTGGAGCTAATAAATGGGTGTAAACATGAAAACAATACCCAAAAATAAAAGGGGACATGCCCATATGGATTGTGGCATTAATAATCCAAAAAATGGTGACTTTTATATTATTCTAATATTCTTAACCGCACACATGGCAACACTGTCATAAGATGGCTCAATCAAATCCTATATCACCGCCTTACAATCAGCTGTCGTGATTGGCGCGGTCGTCTCACACAGCTCCACTTGTCTACATACAAAGATTACGAGTCATTGAGATGGTCATTCAAACAAAGATTATGGACCCTAGGATGTTGTCAGAAGAGTAGCCCGATTCTAATAGGGGGAATGCCTTCGGCATTAATAAAAACAGATGGAAAAACTGATTTTGTTGTTTCAATTCAAAGAACACTGCGTAGAGATATAAATAAACATAATACACAAAAAACGCCAATCACAAATATAGTGCCTAGAGATATAAATAAACATAATACACAAAAATGGCAATTACAAAAAGAAATGCATAGATTAAAAAATACTATTTTACTTTTACCTTGGAGTATTTATACAAACAAAGGGTTGGCCATAAAATAGTAGGCCGTGTTGTCATGGATCAAAACCTACTATGTTAGGGGCAGCCCTGTGTTTTTCTACATAGACCACTCAGTGAGGCGTAAAGTATTAAAAACACCCTCATCAGGGTTTAAAATTTATCTTCTAAATAAATCGATTCAAAGTAAAACTTAAAAAAGAAAAACTGAAACTTTTCAGTCTTCCCCTGTTTCATATTTTTCTGCCTCTAAGTTTAAAAATGGGCCCTATAAAGACAGACATGCATATAAAAACATTTACATCAAGTTTTTTTAAAAACTTGGGAAAATGCAGAAAATGGAATGGCAAATGTACTGAGTCGCAAGTACTTCACGCATTTTTTGCAAGTAATGAACAAAGATGTGGCCAACATAGCCAAGCCACAAAGTTGGTCCATCAAAGTCAACAACCACACCTTTCACATTCTGGAGTCCGCTCCAAAGACTAATATTTCTTTGGTAGTTGTGAAGCAATGCAGGAAAGTTTTCTTGCATGCACAGAAGTTCATCCTACTCATGTTCCACCCAAATTCACAACACAACATTGTGCAAAAGCGCACATTCATGGCATCAACTAGCAAACTTGCATCTCAACAGAAGCAGCTTGACCACCTTCTACAACAATATGGAGATGTCTTTGACAACCCCAAAAGCATTGCTACACATTGTTGTTGCTAGACTGTATGGACGTTCAGGAGGCCTGGCAACAAAATGTAGAATGAAAATCATCTAAATTGTATTAAATGTAAAACCCGTGCAGGCAAAAACTGGATTTTCAAATTACAAGGGAATTTAAAGAGATCCTTTAAATCCTTAGCAGGCTATAGACATAAAGATTAATGGGATTTAATCTCAAAGCCCTCTTAAACTTTCAGAAAGGGATTGACAAGGCTGAGTTTACTTCTAAGCTTGGTCATGTGACAGAAACCAAAGAGGTCAAATTCTGAATAATATATATGTCATAATGAATGGGAGCTCACAAATTAATGGCTCATACGGCGCAATCCTCATTGAAGGTTTTGCAAATAAGGTAGCAAGCTGGGCAGACCTGAATGTAGGGAAAATGCCAAGGCTATGTGACAATATCGTACATAATCCTCGGTGTAGGCAATAAATGAAGTAAAAATATTTTATATTATTATCACCTAGATACATTAGAATCTGAACAATCATCTTGAAGATGAACTAAACAGGCATCTTACGTTGATAAATATGTACTTTGTTTCACATTTTCCAGTAAATGAGAATTGGGTTTCGCTCTTCCATTTCCATTTCATTTTCACGGTCCGTTTTTTTTTCCTTACATTGGTATTAGAGCACCAAGGTAAATATCCATTCAAAGCAAATAAATTCACAGAAAAAATTATTTACTACATTTTTCCATTCCTCCATTCAGAGGTATGGCTAATTTCTATTCACAGCAAATAAATTTGCAGAAAAAAATATTTTATGACTTTTTTCAATTCTCCATTTCATGCTACGACAATTTCACTCACAGAAAACAAATTAGCAGTCGAAACTTATTTGCTGCATTTTTTCTAATCCTTCAATACCATCTATTTGAAACCCTCATTCAATTCTCATTCTGCAAACTCGAGTCTTTACCAAGTCAATACCTTGGTTGATGACAGCTCTAAAACTGTAAAAGGGAACAAGCTATCACTTAAACAATACCTTTTGCAGAGGACTGTATTTCAAAACAGTCTAAAGATAAACATGTTTCAGAACAACAATTTGAAAGACAATCAAGACCTAGCAAGGAAAAGGAGCTTCCTATCAAGAAAATGAGGTGCCAAATACACAGGAAAACGGCAACAAAACCTTGGTTTCACAACTTACCCAATGGATTAAGAGGGGATGTAACAGTATTGGACATAATCCTAGGAGTAAGCAATAAATGTAATAATATTATTTTATATTATTATTACGTCATTCATGTTGATGAATATGTACTTTGTATCACATTTTCCAACGAATGAGAATTGTGTTTCACTCTTCCATTTCCATTTCATTTTCACGGTCCATTTCTTAGTCTCACAAGTTAAGCACACTTGAACCAAAATAGTGTTAGGATGTGTGACCTTGCGAGAAGTCCTTGTGCTTTAACCCTATAAACATCTCCTAGAAACAAAGAGAGTTGTGGACTATTCAAGCTAATGAGAGATGGGTTCTTGTGAACCACTACTTATAAATGATGCATCACGAAGATTTACTCAAAATTAATAAATAATTGATACCAAAAAATGATATTACATATTTTGAAATGCTCCCTTGTTCCCAAAAGGAGTCTCACATGCCAAGTAGTTGTCCTGCTAAAACATTTCCTTAACCTTTACCTTTACCTTTACTTGGACTGATTAATAACCAAAAGAATCAATAAAATATCTAGTATAATTTATTTCTCTCGTACAGTGGACAACAAATATTCTTTAAATTATGTGTAAAGGACTGCAGATCTACAAACAGCTTCATTAAGAGGACCTAGATAAATTTCTTAAATCATAAAAAAATCTTTTTAACGCAGAGAATTCGCACCATGCTTCTATTGAAACCCAAGAATGGGTAATAAATTTATCAGATAAGTTGCTAACCTGGGGGGATTTTTGATGTGCAATTTTTATATCATTGACAGCGCCCTCCCAGTCTTCAATTAAAAGCTTGGCTTCACCCCTCTGCAACAATGTTAATCAGAATGTCATTAACTGCAAGAAATGGTGTTGACTATCAGAACACTCTATATAATGAAGTACATTAATTTCTCCATAAAAATAAAAAAACCATTGAAGGATAGTAAAATAATACTCCAGGCCAATGGGGGATGATGTTTCAAGTCCACCTTCAGAAACCAAATTTGATAGAGCATCAAAATTTAAAAGGTGAATCCAGGAAAAGCAGCAAAAGATCTACTGTAGGAAATGCAGGGAACAAGTAAATGTTGGCCTAATTGTTTGGCCTAGGAACAGTTTCCAGAAATTAAAGAGAATTTGAGGCATTAATAAATTGACTGAGAGTTGGATTCTGTACAGGAATCGAATAAAGTTAAAAATATAAATGACAAAGATCCAGATTTGCTCATTACGGCAATGCTGGAAAAGGGGAAGAGAATAATTGCCCCCCTCAACTACAAATTGATAATGCTAAATTGTTGCTGAAGGGAAATAAAAAAAATTATTGTTATTGTGTTAAAAGGAAGCAGAACAAATTGGCTAACCTGATGGATAAAAAGAGAACACTTCTACATGCAGTAAGGGTAAGTGTTTGTGAGTGAGACCCTACAAATTTGGAGGATGAGATTAATAACCTTAAGGGGTGCAATTTCCTATTATTGCAATTTGCAGGAAGTTATGGGCTTATGCAACCGAATATTTGAGGAAATGTGAAAAAAAGTAAGATGCAACATTTTCTATTTTGTGGCTTATTTCATTTTCACCTTTTTATTCCTCGAAAGATGTGGTTTGGAAGCGGAGAAGTGTATTGTTGCTCTGATGATTTAGGCAAATTCTAGAAGGTAAACGATGACAGAAATGTAAGCCAAATATGCGAGGACAGAAATTTTTTTGGGGAACTAGAGAGAGTGACTGCCAAACAAGGAAGGAAAAGGACGGAAGAGGGAAGATGACTGTGCTTGGTTTGAGGGCCTTGGAGAATTGAGAAAAGCAGAGCAAGCATTAAATGTGTATAAAAGAGGAATGGGGAATGGATTCCTAATAGCCAATCCTCAAGACAAAGAACGAGAACCTGAAGATCCTCTCCCTCATCCATCGAGGGATTGCTTAACAGTCCTCAAGCTATCTGTGGAGTGTAATGAATTCTCTCCTCTGGAATACACAAGAAACCTGGGGAGCTGGAGAGGAGGGTACAAGAGATGCAAAAGGTTTACCTCCAACAGATGCATAGCATTTCTGGTGAATTTATGGGATGGGAGACAGAACAAACTAGACACAAGGGGTATCCTAAGCACTTAGATACTGGATGCTAAGCAATTTCCTACAATATGATATCTGCATCCACAGGGAGTATGTTGCAGCTACTACTCTGGCATAAAATCATCAAATTGAAGTCCTTTAATATAAGTTCCAAAAAAACACATGATGAGCTTGTAATCATCCCACCATTAAATGCGAAAGTAGAGGAACTGAAGCCCCTATAATAAATTTTGGGGATCATCAGATGCCTAGTTTAGTTTGTTCGATTGATTATTGGGATGGTTCCAATTAAACACTCTCTGCTTGCGAGCTTTTAGTTTTATTTAAAGTTTTAAAGTATAAGCTGGCCAATGGAATATGCCTAGTGAGATCTACTCTTGAGAATGTGCTTGTGATCAGCATCGGCTGAGAAGGGGCATAGTGTTTTGGCGGCTGAACATAGGGCATGGTTTAAATATTATACATTTTGGTATAATTATATATGTAGTATAATTATATATCTATAGCTTGGAACCCTATAAAAGGAATTTAATATCACATATAGCTTTTTCAAATTGAAAAAGTGGTCATTTAAAAATAATAATAAAGGAATTCTGATCCCAGAGAATAGATCTTTTTACACTCTGATTATGGAATTATTACACCCTTTGCATCACAAAAGTGCAATTTGAGCAGAAAGAACATAAAGAAAACACACTCGGACTGTGTTTTACACTCTGCTTCTGGAATTATTACACCCTTAATGTGAGCAGAAAAAAAACAAAGAAAAATCAAAGAATTCAAAACCAAAGAAACTTGTGAAGAGATTTGGCTGTTGAGGTTACTAATTTATATTTCACTTAGAGGTTCTTCTTTGGCCACATTAGATTATAAAATTACCACTGATAAATTCTTGCTAATGAAATTCGCGTACAAGTCTATTTCAACAGAACCAACAAAAAAATATCATCCATCTTTATTGAGAAACAATAAAATGCTCAAATATGAACCTGCCTTACATAGCCTGATGCAGCCATTCATATCTTTAAAGGCAGATCCATATGTCGGTTTTGACATGTGTAGGTGCACATTGTCTTGGGAGCAGCTTTGGAAGTTGCAGCATGATTAAATCTATCCTTTGAGCATAGGAGGATATGTGCCATCCATGCGAAGGCACATCCATTGACACTCACTGGCACTTGTAAAATGAAAGAATTACTAAGGTGCACAACCATTAATTCCTAGTTATGCATGTAAATTCTTGTCATATTCATGGGGCCAAAACATAGTACAATGTGTTTTTCTGCACTAATGGACTCAAACCTAAAGGCATAATTTTTTACTTTACTTAATGAATAAAATTATATGCCAGAAGAATAAGACAATGCAGTAAAATTGTTGTATTAATGGGATCAAATCCAAAAATACACAGCAACTTTAAGAGATTTACATACCATCCTAAGGGCACAAGCATTATTCAACCTGAAAAAAATACCAAAAATGAAATGGCCTAGAGTTAAAACTAACGGGTCTGAATGCATTTCTTGAATGAAACAATATGATGTCATCTATAGAGACCAACACAAAGAATAGAATCATCAATGAAAACCATATTGGATGTGTGTGAGAATAACAGCTTAGTGTACCTGATCCTGTGTCAGGACATGAGATGCATCCTCCCAGGGGGTCTCCCACGCCCAAGGATGCATAGTTCAACTATTTGTGGTTTATGTAGCACCGTTACTTTTAAATAGATAAATTTGATCAAAGCCTTCCTAGTCTCCTACAGGCCATCTTTCAGCATTTTCAATGATAATGCTCCAGATTAGAAAAGTTGATCCGAAGTTTTGGTGTATGTTGCACACGCAGCTCAGGGCACTTTTTGTTGTCAAACTAAGGGTTGATATATAATAACCAAGCTTCTGAATGCTACAATAATGTATTTTCTGGAGTGAAAAGAAATTAAGCAGTTCTTGTTCCAAAGATTACAAATTATCTCATCATTGTGGGAAGCAGTATCATTATGACTAGAACATTGAAGCATTGCTTTTTGCACAAACCATTAAACTATTCTTCTCTTGGGCTTGAAATCTTCCTTTTTGTAGATGGGAGATAGACATTTTTTATAGAACAAAAGACAAACCTGAACTAATGCCTCAATAAGTTCTTCGTCAATTTTCAAAGCTTCAGTACAACTCTCCAAAGCATCTTTGCCCCTCCCAAGTTTGACTAAAACCTTACACAAACCAAGATACAGATTCACATTATGTGCAGTGTGACTAGGATCCACTTGAAGACCTGATTTGAAATCCTCAGCTGCCATTCGCAGTTTTCCTTTCTCAAGGTTTTCCTCGGCCTGTATCAGAAGGTTAAAAAGTATCAAATTTAAAACTTTGGGCAATTTTCCATCCGACATAGAAGGATGAATAATCAAAAGACATGGGTAGTCTCACTCACACTCTTAGTCTTCTTCAAAAGATTCTTGAGCTTAAAGTACTCTTTCTTCAGTTCACTATGCTCAGGATCTAAACGTAAACCTTTCTGATAGTGCCTGAAAAAACCAAAAAAAATCGTTGTCAAAGCAGTCACAGATGAAGCAAAGAAATCAATGAGTTGAAGAGGAGAATGTTGTCAAAACCAAATCTTTTGCTATCACAAAAGAAATTTAGCAGTGATGTTATAAAACATTAAATGAAATCATATAATTCCTCAAAATAAAACAATTAATGATACTATGAATATATATTGTTTAATACCTAATAATAAGTCAGTGCATGATAAATACTAAAATTAATTTTGTCAGACCAACAGAACTCCACCAACACTCAAGGGTGCCAAAGAAAAAGGACCAAGCGGGTAACATCCTTCCAAGGCTTGAGTAGGATGGAGCAAACGGATGATATTATTACTACAATTGAGGTTAGGATATCGAGAATTTGGAAAATATGATTGAATGTCGGGAATCCATCTTTTCTGGCACATCCTTTAGGCCATTTATAAGGGTCTATGGAAGAGTTGAGGGAGGAAATTAAATAGGACAATCATTGTTAAGCAGTTTTAAAATGCATTGGAAATATTTTCAAGTCCATTCTATTTAGTCAGAGTCGAGAGTTCTTAGAATCATAATAAGTTAAGTCCGCCCATGTTTGCCATCTTGATTCTCAATTGAATTTTTCACAACCCTCATTCCTTGTACGGCTAGCGCCATTAACTAGAAGATGGATATGTACAAACTCTGTATCAATAGTAATACACAAGCATATATATCTGTGTAATCGGTTAACACTAGATTATATAGATTACAATAATTAAAAGTCCCACTGGTCTTAGCATTTGATTCATTAACAACAGTGGAGCATTGAACATGATATTTTTCATATTAAAGGGTGTATTAGATGAAACACGTATTTGGCATAAATAATCCATATTATCATATTGGATTATTTTGAGTAATCCATTTATTTAGGTAAGGATGTATTTACTAAAAGCAGAACTTTCAGTTTATTATAAGAAAGAAAGAGAGAAATTACATGAATGCACGTGAATGATGGAAGGTTAGTGGGACTCAAAAGTTAAGTTACAATGTCAAGTAGGAGTGTTAAAAAGAACTCTATGAGTGGAGAAAGTAACCGATACTAAAAGGGGTGAACCAAAAAGAGTAAATCCTAGACAAGTTAAGAAACATTATTTCATACAATACAAATAGAAATAACCATGTGAAAAGAAAACCCCTAAATGAAACATCACAAAAGAAGTCCATGGAAACCAATGTTGGAGACCAAGGCTAGATTTCAAAGTTAGCTATAAACCGTAGCAAAGGTCAAAACAGAAATATGAACAACTTCAATCATCACAGAAGGTCCAATGCAGTACTATTTGTGTTCATAGGACAATGATCTAAGAAACCCTCGCTGGACAATACTAGGAGGCAACAAGGCACCCCACCATATAACCTCTCCCGGCATCCATGGCCAACGACCCACTAGAGGTAGAGTGAAAACTGGTGATGTGAGCCTGTCCCCAAACCCAGACTGTAAGCAAGGGGAAGTAGTTTTCCCTGCATGCCGGAGAGTACTCTACCCACCACATCTGGCATGAGAATAAGAGGACTGGGGTACCCTGAGGAACATCAACTCACTGACCCATCTCCATTTGTGAGTGAAACTTCAGTATCCAAACGGTGCTTGACACCACCAGTAGCAGGATTAGGCAAAAAGAGGCGACCAGCCTGTTAGTCCTAGGAGTTCCTTGACAAGTTAGATAACTGTAAATTGCAAGGTTAAATTCTGCAATTTTCGATGTTCTCCGAAATTCAAATATTGCTAAGAAAACTATGATTTACGATTATCATTAAAAACTAGTTTATGATTACAAAATTTCAACAAGCCCTCCAACCACTTGAATGCTAGGAAGGGCCATAAAGCAAGAGTTATATGCCCCTGTAGGTCACCCAAAATAATTGTGCTCGTCTGTACAGCACTCGAAAACTCTAGGCACGCAGTAAAACAAGTCTCTTCTGGATTTTTACTCTCTTTTGATTTGTCTATGAAAGAAATTAAGAACTCAATTATTAGGGTCCTAAGGCCAATTGAAGATCAATTCCTGTAAGGCTGAAGCAATGGAAGCAGATTTTAATTTTTAGGGCCATGTTCCATTCTATTGTATGAATTGAGCCATTGAATAATAGAATCCCACGACTGAAGGTATTAACAAAGTCAGCCAACATGAAGGTTTCAGGATGAGACCGTCAAAGACATGTCAAACTAGTAGAGATTTTTGGTACCATGACAATTCAGACAAAACCAACATGGATATTATGGCTGCGAGTGCTAGCCATTACAAACTGAAGGGGTGCTGACATATATTGTGCATCCGTACCGTAAAACCTAAGAGAAATAAAGAAGAAAGTGTTATAATAATCTATACTAGCTAGTTTGATAAACTGTTGTGCATCATTGCATACTAAATGGGGAGGGAAGAAATGCTATTGCATATTATTTAACATTATTTTTTGCTTGTGAAAACATTAAGGCAATAAAAGTAATTTGAAAAGTTGGCTTCATGGAAGATATCACTGATAGCCATCAGAGATGTTTTCTTTTGGAAATCATAATGACAAGTTGACAGCCTTAATAATGCATATTAAGTCAGAGACCCTACATTTTTCTTGTCTGAGATGGGCATATTGCAATTTTTTGCAAGACTAATATTCCAAGATTTGGAGATTAAATGTTATTTGCAGCATTGATGGAGACGATAGAGAACCATATCCGTACTTATTGATGAATTTTGCAGAGGTAAGTTCCAGAAGCCATCAATTTCACAGGAAGGGAAGTTAATTAAGTTACAGAAACATTGATTGGTATTTTGACAGTAAAATGTTCCGTGTCAAGGATGTTTTCCTGAATAATATAACACTGCCAAGCCACTCAAGGAAAAGTGGTTGCAGATGCTCCTACGTTATATTGGCACAGTGCATGCAGTCTATTATGATAACAATGATAAAGGATACAGAATACGAATGTACAATGAAAATTCTATCAAACAACCCTTCTGTTTGGTTATGAATCTATTATACCTTTCAACAATTTAAAACATTGAATCTTCCATAACAAAAAACTACAGAAACTCCTGTCTATGCTGCTTTTGTTCATTACTGAAAATTGCTTTTAAAATATAGTTATGAAAATCTGCATGCAACTATAGTTAAATGATAATTCGCTCCTGGCATAGATGTTATTGTTTAGTATTTACTATGGAATGAGAAGTGAGTGTGTATCTAGAGAAATATGCAGAGAAAGCTCATCGATGATGATTTCTTTCAAAAGTGTTCACATTTAGTTTGATAAACTCCCGTGCATACTAAATGGGGATAGGAACAAACGATATTGCATAATTATTAACATTATTGTTTAATTAGTTAATAGTGAAAACATTGAGAAGTGGGAAGAATACTTTGGAAAGTTGGCTTTATGGAAGATGTCACCAATAGCCATCAGATAGTCATTGTGATAGCTTGACAGCCTTGATGCTCTGTATTGAGTCAGGTAACCAACAATTTTCTTGTTTGAGATTGGCATATTGCAGTTTTTGTTGCAAGACTAATATTCCAAGATTCAGAGTTTAATTGTTATTTTGCAGCAATGAGAGGATTACTAGAGATGTTAAGAGAACCATATTCATATTTGTTGATGAATTTTGCAGAGGTGTAGTTCAGGAAACTATCAATGAGTTTTGCACAGGTAGTAAGTTCAGGAAGCCATCAGGTTCACAGAAAGGGAAGTGAATTAAGTTATGGAAACACTGATTGGTATCTTTACAGTAAAATGTTTCATGTCAAGAATATTTTCCTGAATGGTATAACATTGCAAAGCCACTCGGGGAAAAGCGACTGGGGATGCTCTGGCATCATGTTGGCATATTGCATGCGGTCTATTATGATAACAACCTTACTGGATAATGTATAATGAAAACTCTATCAAACAATTCAACAACCCCTTTTTTAAGTACGAATATATGATACCTTGCAACCATTTTGAAGGTTCAATCTTCCATAACACAAAATTTAAATTCAAAAGACTGCAGAAACTCATGTCTATGCTGCTTTTCTTAATTATTGAAAATTGCTTTCAAATATGTTCATGAAAATGTGCATGCAACCACAACTAAATGATAATTTGTTGCTGGTGTAGATGTTTAGTATGCGTTTTTGAATGAGAAGTGGTTGTGTATCAAGAGGAATGGGCAGAGAATGCTCATCAAAGATGATTGCTTTCAAAAGTGTTCAGATTTAGTTTGATAAACTGTTGTGCATACTGAATGGGGAGGGAAGAAATGATATTGCATGTTACTAGCATAATTGTTTGATTGTAAAAACATTAAGGAGGGAGGAGTAATTTGGTAGTTGACTTCATGGAAGATGTTACCAATATCCATCAGAGATGTTTGCTTTTGGAAATCATAGGGATAGTTTGACAGCCTCAATACTCCATATTAAGTCGGGAACCTACATTTTTCTTGTCTGTGATTGGCATATTGCAATTTTTTTGCAAGCCTGCTATTTCAAGAATTGGAGTTTAATAGTTAATTTGCAGTAATGAGAGGATTACTGGAGATGTTAGAGAACCATATCCGTACTTATTGATTTCGCAATGATAAGTTTTAGGAAGCCATGAGGTTCACAGAAAAGGAAGTTATTAAGGTTTTAAAGGCCAAAGAGCTGTTTTGGTAATCTGCTAAAGCATTAATTCATATGTAGAAAATTACTGAATTATATTACCAAAACATTGATTGGTATGTTGATGGTAAAATGTTTCATGTCACGAATGTGTTCCTGAATGGTATAACATTGCAAAGCCACTCAAGGAAAAGTGGTTGTGAAAACATTAAGAAGGCAGGAAGATCACTCTCGTGAGTTGTCTTCATTGAAGATGTCATCAATAGCCATCAGACATGTTTTCTTTTGGCAATCAGTATGATAGCTTGACAGCTTTAATGCTCCATAATAAGTCAGGGAACGTACATTTTCTTGTTTGAAATTGGCATATTGCAATTTTCTTGCAAGACTAATATTCCAAGGTTCAGAGTTAAATTGTTATGTTTCATTAATGACAGAATTACTGGAGATGGTAGAGAACCATATTCTTACTTGTTGATGAATTTTGCAGAGGTAAGTTCAGGAAGCCATCAGTTTCACAGATAGGGAAGTCATTAAGGTTTTGAAGCCCAGAGCTGTTTTGGTAATCTGCTAAAGCATTTATTGATATATTGTGAAACACTGAATTAAGTTATGTAAACATAGATTAGTATGTTGAAATAAGAGGCCACAAATGCTCCTGCATCACATTGGCATATTGCATGCAGTCTATTACAATATCAATGTTATGGGACCAGAGTGTACAATGAAAACCATAGTTACCTAAGACTCCGGGACGGGGGTATGTCCGGACGAAGGGACGGGGTTTCCGGGAGGGCAAAAAATTCCCAGATTTTAGGGACGGCTGGGGGACGGCTATTAAAATAATACATAAATATTAAAAATATACAATGGGTTCCCTAACCCTGAAAAAAAAACATGAAAGGTTATAATTTCAGTACCATAGCCAGTAATGTTACCAAAGGGCCTGTAACATGCCAACATCTCTTTATCATGTCACTTATGTGATTATATCCTCAAACTACATGAATAGCCATCCATAGACAATATTGGCTAAGGTAACTGAAAAACATTAAAAAAATAAATACAAAGTTGGCCTCTAAAACATCCTAGTATACCGGTAAAGCCTCCAATATCATACAAAAAGAGGCAGAAAAACTTGCACAACAAAATTTTGAAACTAAAGAAATCCTTAAAAATATGCATGTGAATTTATTGATCTTATCACTATGTATAAGAAAGGCTTTAAAATGTAAAATAACAGCGACCTCTGGTTAGAATAACTTCTTTTGGAACCTCCATAAAACAGCAAAAGTCCATTTCTTGGGAAGGTAAGTTTGCATGGGAAAAGGATTAGTTTTCATTTCCTTTTTTCAAAGTCATAATCCTTTTTGTTTTTTATATTTTTTATTTTTTTGGGACTCCGGGGACTTCGGGGACTTTGGGGACTTCAGGACGTCCCCTAGCCGTTTCAAGGACGTCATGGCATCCCCAAAGTCTCAAAGCACCCGGGACGTCCCGGGTGCATTCCCTAAAGTTAGGGGATGTCCCCTTCATTTTCGCATTTGGGGGGTGCGTAGGGGGGGCATTTCATCCCCATCCCCAAGCACCCGGGACGGCTTGGAAATGGGGGGTGCGTGTCCCTGCATAACACTGATGCAAACTCTGTCAAACTACCCTTCTGTTTGGTTATGAATGTATGATATCTCACAACCATTTAGAATGTTGAATCTTCCATAGCACAAAATTTTAAAACAAAAAAACTACAGAAACTAGTATCTATATATCCTTGTGCTGCAGAGGCTTTAACTTACACTGCATTCTTTCACTGAAAAAACAAGCAAGAAAAACAAACCTCATTGCAACATCATGATCTGAAAGGTAGTAATAGGCCTTTCCACGCAGCAGCAATGCCTCCAGATCATTTTCATTAGATTTCAGAATAGATCCAGTTTCTGCAATAGCTCCTGAATAATCTTTTATTCCTATTAGAAGCCTTGATTTTAGCAGCTTTGCCTGAATCATGTCCATATTATCAGGATGTTGTACTGTATCTACTTTGAATACAGAACTTGCAAAAAATTAAAAAAAATTAAAAAACTTCCACAAAATCAATAAAATCGAAAACACGTGGTAAGATATAACAATATTTTTAAAACGGGTCATTTTATACACCTTAGAGCATTCTGATGAGAATACAAGAACAACTTTGTCTATATACTCCAACGCTTTCGAAAAATCACCAGAGTCAAAAAGACTCAATGCCTTATCAAATGCACTTTTAGTCTGTATCAGCTGGGACAGTTCTTTTTCTGCAGCTGAATTTCCTGGTTTTAACTCCAAAAATGTTTTGTAGTCTTTCTCTGACTCCTCAAATCTGCATAGAAATATTAGAAACATTCAGTCACATTCGAATAAGTCAAACTGAGCACAAAACAATTCCACAATTGATAAAATTTCATCAATCTATCTTAGTTTTACAATGTTGACTAGAGAACAAACATTTCTTCACATCTTCTCATGAAAAATCAATGGAAATAATTCAAATTGTATGAGAGTCAACAACAAAGGAACAGATAGTCGATTACAGAGAAAATGCAAAACTGTCATGAAAATTGTTGTCTGTAATGGTTAATCAAGGAAATGAAAAGGGTGGTACATTTTTCATAATAAATAATTACCCCTTATGATAAATCACAGCTTATACTTCTGAAAACAAACTTCAAATCCTGCAGTAACGCCTTATCAAACTAAGGCTAATATACAAATACAATGCATACCTACTCGCTGAATTTGTGATTAAAATTTGACATGACTTTTCTTTAATTTTGAAAAGTTAGATTGGAACATCTAATCCTATGATGCCCAAGGAACAAATATCATGCGCTTTTAATCTAATCGAAGAATGAAAGGTAAAGGTAGCCACCTAGGAACTATGGTAGTAATCAACACCAATATGAAATTCTGAATTCATTCAGTTTCCAATAACAATAACAGAATATGAAAAACAAAGCCAGAAACATAGTCTTGCTTCCAGAAAGAATGAAACATTGAAAATGCTTCATATCCAAAGACATTCCCTAATTTAGATTCAAAACGTGATATTCGATGTACTATGAACAAGAAATATGCAATAATATACTGTACTGAAGCATCCATGCAGTGAAGATAGTACATTATTCAAAAACTTATACCCTGCATTTGATATTATTGCATGTTATGTTACCAGATTCTTCAGAACTTGCACCCACTCCCCATACCCTGATCGGTTGGATTCCGGTTCTGATCCCAGGCCTAGTTTTCCTTGGAAACATCCTGATTTCTTCAGAATTGCGGGCTCCTTCTCAGGAACACCCTCAGTATTTCAAGGGCAAACTTGCGGCAGCATCTGCTGAAACTTCAGAAAAACAAACAAAAAACCAACTTAACCTAACTAAACCAAACTATTTCTGCCACCTGACACCACTGCCCCACACGCACACCCTGGCCCAACCTAACCCAAACACCTGTAACCCTAAAACAAACTAAAAAAGAAAGAGTGAAGCTCCGTACTAAATTTGTTCACTCTTCTTATATGTTCATAGCTGAAACCTACATTAATCTACCTCAAGAAAACTCTTCCTACACAATTGAGTCTGTTTTTTACTGCAAAAGAGATTGAATAGTGAGCATCTGGTTCTAATGAACTAAGGGATGAATTTAAAGCTCTCAGTGGAGATAAATTTGATCACTGACACATTTTGAACAGATCATGTAGATCATAATTTTTAAACCAATGATATTTGGAATTGATAATAATGGTATAGCTTAGATACCAAATGATAGAATAGAATAAGATTGCAATGACCAAAGAGGGACGGAAGCCTCACAAATATTATTGATCATGAAATCAGATTACATTACAATGCAAGAGTTGTAATATTTATAGATATTAGACAGCCTCATATGGATAGACATGACACCCTAGCAGACACCAACTACGCGATGATAAGACCCATCTCACATGCACATGTAATTACTACTAATACCAATATTGAATGTTATCCAACATAACAATATTGAATGCAAGTCACTAGACTAGAGTGCACATGTTGCACATTATTAAATAAAAGACAATGCAATAAAATGCAATAACTATGCCTATGCTAAATTATGCTAACATTCCCCCCCTTAATTTTGCATAGTTTCCAATGAAGTGGAGAGGAACTCTCTGAACAGTGTGAATTTGTCACGTGCAAGTGACTTAGTGAAAACATCTGCCTTTTGTTCAGCTGTAGGACAGAAATGGAGCTGTATGTTGTGCTTCAAGACATGCTCGCGTATGAAATGAACCTGTACTTCAATATGCTTGGTTCTCTCATGAAATACTGGATTGCGAACAAGCTTTAGAACTCCTTCATTATCAACATATACTGGAGTAGATTTCTGTTGTGGTAGACCAATTCCTTCCAGTATTCGGCATAGCCATATTGCTTCACAAACAGCTTCACCTGCAGCTCTATATTCTGCTTCTGTAGAAGAGCGAGAAACAAAGTTCTGTTTCTTACTTCCCCATGATATCGGTCCAGATCCCATAAAGAAGATGAAGCCTGATGTTGACTTTCTATCATCCATGTTTCCTGCATGATCTGAATCTGAATATCCTGTCAAGAAGAAGTTGTCGTTCTTCTTGTACTCTAGACCAAGGTCAATTGTACCCTTTAGATATCTTAGTATTCTCTTTACTGCTTTCCAATGACATATTTTTGGTTCTTGCATGAAGCGTGATAAATAGCTGACTGCAAAGCTGATATCTGGTCTAGTATATGTCAGGTAAATGAGACTCCCGATCAACTGCCGATAGAGAGTTGCATTCACCGGTGGTGATGGATCGGAACGAGATAACTGAAGTCTCGCTTCCATAGGTGTAGCAATAGGAGTGCAGTCCATCATCCTGAATTTCTCAAGCGTTGTCTTGGTGTATTTCAACTGCGACACAAAGATATGATTCTCTTTTTGCCATACTTCCAACCCAAGACAATAGTGCATGAGCCCGAGATCTGTCATGTCGAACAATCGATTAAAATCTTTCTTTGTTGCATCGATCATCTTCACAGAACTACCTGTAATGACTAGATCGTCGACATAAACAATCACAATGACAATCTCCCCCCCTTGCTTTTTGAGGTAGAGATTGGGGTCATAAGGATTCCTTTCGAATCCATGACTTATGAGATGCTCATCAATTTTGATGTACCATGCCCGGGGTGCCTGTTTTAGGCCATATAGAGATTTTATGAGTCTGCATACCATCATCTCTTTTCCTGGTATTACATAACCCTCTGGCTGAGTCATATAGACTTCTTCTTGCAAATCTCCATTAAGAAAGGCACTTTTCACATCCATTTGGTGGACTCTCCAACCAAATTGTGCAGCTAGAGCAAAGATCATCCTGATTGTCTTGATCTTGGTTGTGGGAGCAAATGTATCCTCATAATCAATGCCTTCTTGTTGTGCATACCCCTTTGCTACAAGCCTTGCTTTATACTTGTCAATAGTCCCATCTGATTTGTACTTAGTCTTGAATATCCATCTACATCCAATGGGTTTCTTCCCTGGTGGAAGGTCGACAAGTTGCCATGTGTTGTTCTTCATCACTGACTGATACTCTGAATCCATGGCATCTTTCCAAGCTTTTGATTGTAGGGCTTCCTGAACTGTAGATGGCTCAACTGTTTCAACAACTCTGCTCATTAGGGCATAATTGACCTCTTCACGAGCTTGACTGCGAGTTCTAGGTCCAGGATTAGATGATGTGCTAGGTGCTTCATCCAAATTTGCATCTCTTATTAATTGAGTATACCATTTAGGTAACTTCTTAGCTGTTCCATTGGCTTGTGGTGGATCCAAGTTTTCACCATCATCCAATTCATCACTGTCATCTTTAGTGGGAACATCAAATTCTGTCTTCACAAGAGGTGTATTCTGCATGTTTGTTGAGTCGTTGAGTGGAGCATCTGCTTGTTTCTTCTCAAAGAACTCAACATCCCTACTTGTGTATACTTTCTTTGCTTTCGGATCCCATAATCTATACCTAAGTGCTTTTTCACTGTATCCAATGAATATCAGTTTCTCAGCTTTCATATCCAACTTGTTCCTGTTCTTCTTGGGTATGTGCATGCTAGCTTTACACCCAAATACTCTTAGGTGTGCAATTGATGGTTTCCGATTTGACCATGCTTCTTGAGGTGTCACTCCTTCAAGAGCTACTGTGGGCACTCTGTTCAACAAATAGACTGCAGTTCTTGCAGCTTCTGCCCAAAATGTCTTTGTTAAACCTGAGTCATCAATCATACATCGCACCATTTCCATGATAGTACGATTCCTTCTCTCAACTATACCATTCTGCTGTGGTGTGTGAGTAGGAGGCATTTGTCGACGAATCCCATGAGCTTCCAAGTAAGTCTTGAACTCATTGCTTGTGAATTCCCCCCCTCGATCTGAGCGGAGAGTTTTGATCTTGCGACCAACTTCATTCTCAACAAGTGCTTTGAACTTCTGAAATGTCTCAAAGGCTTGACTCTTGTTTCTTAGAAAATATATCCATATCTTTCTTGAGTAGTCATCAACACAAAGCATGAAGTATTGACATCCAGAATGACTTGGTTGCATGGGCCCACAAAGATCGGTGTGCACCAAATCAAGCTTTCCCTTAGCTCTAAATGTGTTCTTCTGGAAGGGTACTCTGTGTTGCTTTCCAGCTAGGCAATTGTGACACTTGTCAGTGTTGTGCTTGAGTGTAGGCAATCCTTTCACCATGTTTCCATTTTGAAGTGTTTGGAGATAGCCAAAACTGATGTGACCATATCTACGATGCCATAGTTCTGCAGATTGCGTGTCTTTGGCCACTAGAGCTTGATCATCCTTGTGGACAAAATCAAGTTGGAACATGCGTCCCACATTGGAGGCTCTTGCTATAATCTTGGAACCTCTTGACTTATCTCTTATCAAGCACACTTTTTCTCCATTATTACTGTCAAAATCCAACTTCAAGTTGTGATCAAGGAGCTGACTAACTGATAGCAAATTCTTGGTCAACCTAGGTACATACAATACATTTGTGATTTTGCAATCATGTTTTCCAAGAGGTAGTGAAATGTTTCCAATCCCCTTGACACTGTATGATGAGTCATCACCTAATGACACATGGTTCTTATTAGGTGAGTCACGCAGTGTGTAGAACCAATCCTTACGTCCAGTCATGTGTCGAGTTGCACCCGAGTCAACATACCAGATATCTTGTGTGGACTTGGTTTCTTCATCAAATTGAGCAGAATACATGTGGTGTCCTTCATCTGAATCATCCTCATGTTCGGCAATGTACCCTTGTTGTTTGGGTTTTCTTTGCCAATTACCATTTTTCTGCCCTTGATTGTTGTTGTTGTTGGACTTCCCTTTATTTGAATTATCGTTACCCTGTTGGTTATTGGGTTTTGAATTGCTTGATGAACCCTTTTTGTAGGAATTGTACCAACAATCTTTGATGTCATGTCCCCCTCTATTGCAAATGGGACACTTCTTGGTGTTGTCTCGTTGACTTTGATTTTGTTGGGACTTCTTGTGATTGGACTGAAATTTTCCCTTTCCTTTATGATTGGAAGATAGTGCTTGCTCATCTTCATGATCTTTGTTGTTCATTGCCTCTTCTTGTTGAAGTAGATTGACCAACTTCTCAAAGGTGACTGTGTGTTCACTCATATTGATAGTTGTCACAAAGATTCTGTAGGACGGAGGAAGTGCTCGCAACATAATTGGTACGAGGTCTTCATCACTTATCTCTTTTCCCAATTCCAATAGAGATGCCCTCAAAGTAGCAACTCGTCTCAAAAAAACTTCAACCTTCTCATTGTGCTTAAACTTGAGAGTATGCAGTTGTGGTAGTAGGTTGAGGATGGCATTCTTGTTCTTTGCCTCATAGACTGTGCTCAACGTATCCCATGCATCCTTGGCAGATGTGGCATCTCTAATGTGGGGTTGCACATCGTCTGTTACGCCAAACAAGATGATCAACTTGGCCTTTTGATTGGCCCTATCAAATTGAACTTGTTGTCTTCCATCATCAGGTGATCTTGTTGTTTGTCCATCTACAACTGTCCATAGGTCTTCAAACTCAAGTAACATCTTGATCTTCGGTTTCCATGCAGCATAGTTATCTCCTCTAAGCAGTTGTGAATCTGGCAAGAAGAACTTTGGTGCTTGTGCATCCATTTCTGCAATCTAAATTTCTGAAACTCTGAATTTCTGACAAAGGGTAAGGCTCTTATCACTCCAGGTTTATGGTATCCCTCTCAATATACCGTCAGGCCGATATACCAAACCTTTCTATATACGCTCCCTTCCGATATACCCGTCGGTACGTGGAAGAAGATCACCCTTTCAATATACCCGTCAGTACGGAAAGAGGTGTTAATGCACGTGAAAGAATTTAGTACGTGGTACTTAGACAATACGGAGAGGGGTTTGTGCTAGCACAAACGGATGGGAGGGCTCAAATGTGTGTGTATTGTGTCCTTATTACTCCCCGTCGATTTTATAGGGTCTATGCCCAGACGACGTTTAGGCAGCTGTGTTAGGCGTTAAGTGCAGTAGTAGTCGCGACGGCATCACCCGTAAGCGCTTCCCAGAGGCACCGTATATACCGAACGCTGCTATGAGATCAAAGATCTCGTGTGATAGAACCAAACATAAAATGAAAATTTTGCACTTTTTTTTTTTTTTTTTTTCTACCAAATGATAATAATGGTATAACTCTGATACCAAATGATAATAATGGTATAGCTTAGATACCAAATGATAGAATAGAATAAGATTGCAATGACCAAAGAGGGACGGAAGCCTCACAAATATTATTGATCATGAAATCAGATTACATTACAATGCAAAAGCTGTAATATTTATAGATATTAGACAGCCTCATATGGATAGACATGACACCCTAGCAGACACCAACTACGAGATGATAAGACCCATCTCACATGCACATGTAATTACTACTAATACTAATATTGAATGTTATCCAACATAACAATATTGAATGCAAGTCACTAGACTAGAGTGCACATGTTGCACATTATTAAATAAAAGACAATGCAATAAAATGCAATAACTATGCCTATGCTAAATTATGCTAACAGGAATTATGTAATGATTTGTTTATTTTTATTATTTTCATGTTGGGGATTTTGAGAAAAAATTGGCTCAATTCGAAAAATTAAAAATGTTTAAAGTATTATAAAATAAATGAACTTATATATATCTCTATAAGACATAATTTATAAATATTGTGATTTATAACATTTAGAATTATTTAATTTAATAATATATTTCTATATATTTCTCTATGTGAATAACAGAACATATGCTCTCACATATAAAAAATTAATATTAGCATGAATACATAATTTTACCTGTCACGAATTATAACATATAATATTAGAACACAACATATGCTCTCTTATAAAAACATATAATGTTAGTATGTAATGTGCATTATAGAATATGCGACTCCCTTTATTAATACATCACATTGTGTATGAACATGTTTTATTAATGTTTTTGCGTGGTTATATCTTTTATCAATAGATTTCATGCAATATCATATTTTAATCATAAACTCAAAACATGAATAGATAATTATACCTGTCGTAAATTATAACGTATACTATAATAATACAACATGTGCTATCATATAAAAAACATAATACTGGTACAGATATCTTAAATACATATATCTGACATATGCCAAGAAAAATCAATTTGAATGTTTTTATCTTGGGCTTTTTATATACCACATTGAGAAATAATTCCATTATTTTCTATTTCAATTTCATATTGGCTGGTGATAAATGGCATCAATCTAGCTACAATATTATGTCTGGCTCTAAAAAATTCTTTTTGGAAAATAAATGGTCCCCAAACTCTACAATATGGCCAAAGATATTATTGTTTTTTCCAAATTTTAAAAAAAAATAATCGACGGTCATATAGACATGCCCTATGACAATTAAACAGACATCAAATTTAAGATCAAAAATAAAGTAAACACACTTGCTCCATTAAATCTCCTCCCTTGCTGCCATTATAAAACACATATCACCGTAATGAAACCTCCTAAGGTTTTTAAGAAAAAATTAAGAAACTTAAAATTATCTCACATTAGTGTTTTTTAACTAAACTAATAGATGTATAGTATACTCTTGAAAACTCAAGAAGCAATTCAACTTGACAACATGTGTGGCTTATATGAAGCAGAATATCAAACATATTTCATCTATAACTTGTCTATTATATAATATTGTTTTTCGCTTTAACTTGTTTATTATATAAAAATGTTGAATAAAGTACATGAGGAATAAGGAATAAACTTCTTCACATAAGCTCCCTGTGAACCATTAAAACATCGAATTAAAGTAGGAAGGATCCGGCATAATGCAAAAAGACGGTTAAGTTTAATTTGTTGAATATCATCACTTTTAGCAGCATCATAAAAGCCTTGAATCCACAAAGAAATTGAATAATTAAAAATACTTGTAACTTGATAGGAAACTATTATATCATATAAGCAAATGCAGTTCACAGTATTTTGTATTTTAATTAATACAGACAACATATTATTATTATTTTTTTATTGAAGACAAATTGACTGAAAAAACAGCCATACATACAATGGCAAAGAGTCTGCTTTGGTGGAAGCATGAACTAACTCTACAACTGGATGTCCAAAGGCGCTTAAACAGGGTGGATTTAATTTTTAACAATATGACAAAGTTAGGTCAGATCGGAGTAGGTCAATGATGTGAATAGTGAATACACTTTTTTTCTTTAACCTTTTTCATAATCATGCAAACTGAAGTGTGAAATAAAGAAATAAAAATTGTGCAACCTGGAGAATTGAATGCCATACTGGTTCAAGTATACACAGAAAAATAAAAAATTTGAATTGTTCCTATCTCTTATTTCTTTAGCATCTTTTTAATTTTCCGCAGTTTCTTATCTCTTCCTTTTTCACTTTCTGTTTTTTCTTTATATTTATTTGATTTCATTTGATGTTTGTTACTTTATATTTATATGTTTCAATTTTTTTTAATGCATTTCATTGGTTTTATTTCATATAATAAATTTTATTTTATTTTATTATGTCAACAATTAAAAGTGAACACACTCATGGACATTACAGCCTTCCACCATCTCCTGGATGCCACAGTAGGAACCCCTCTCGGCATTATTAATATGTACGATGAATTACAGAATATGATATCTCCCTTTATCAATACATCGCATTATGTACAAACATATTTTATTAATGTTTTTGGCATGGTTGTATCTTTTATCAAAAGAATGTACAGCATTGTCATACTTTAATTGTAATCTCAAATTTTCATTTATAACTATTTAATGTGGTTCCCATCATTAAGTTTTATAAATTTAAATATTACCAATATAAAAGTGGATGCATATATTATAATTTAATATTAGATGAGTCAAATTTTTGGGAAGGTCGAAGCCATAAGTCTATGAAAGTGCAGTGTGTGAATTGGAAGCTGCATATACAATGTGTCGTCCAGTTACAGATCATTGCGCAGGGCACAACAAAGGAGGTTCAAGTTATTGGGATGAAAGGGTGAGATGGCGAATAAAAAATGCCCCCAAATAGTTGGCAAAAACATCACAATGTTGTTAGTAACATATGACTGTAGATGCTTGAACTCTACACTTGTTCCCCATGTTTTCAAACTGAATGTCAGATGGATTTAGAATAATTTTTAATGTCTTCCGCAGCCTGCTTACTATCCATTGACTACCTGAAAGGGCACTGAAATCGCCACTGAAAATGACATCTTTGATTAGTTCTTCTGCCTTCACTGCAAGCTTAAAATTTTAATATTTCGTCTTGTGCATTTCAGAAATAATATTTTTTATTTTCTTTTCTGTTATATATTTCAATTAAAACATTAAATTGGTTCAATCTGCACCTGACAGGTTTGGTTGGACCGAAAATTTCATCCCAGACCAAATCTTGTCGACGTGCAACCAAATATGATAACTATGTCTATAAAACAAATAATGTGTTGAATGCGCCATTTTTTTAAAAATGTACTGACGAATACTCCATATATGTAACAAAGAGAGAAAATTATTGATGCAGAAGTCTAAGCATTTCATGGGGCCTGCAACCATAAGATCACTCTATAAGCGTACAGTATCATGATTATCTATCATCATTATGCAAAATATTACTTGGTCCAATCAGCTCAACATGTCAAAAAAAATTATTAAAGCGCTTTCACAAAATATGCTTGCAGCAAGAAACCTAAATTTACAGACGTTTAAGTATTCATTCTACAGCAACGGATTTCAGCCAAATACAAGGAATAAAGATCACCACTTCCAACTATTCCTTAGCCTTGTTTCACATAAAAATCCCTGCATTATTGTTCCAAGGTAAAAAAGAATACCTGCAAAGTTGTCGCAAAAGAGAACCACGATGTAAATAAGCTTGTATAAACGTTGGATCAAGTTCCAGAGCTTTGTCTAGATCTTCGAGTGCCTCATAATGGCGCCGACGTTGAATATTTGCAGTAGCTCGTTTAGAATACCCAATAACGTTGGTAGGATATAATTCTGCAGAAAGAAGATATGCAATAATCAGTGCTCTTCACTATTCCATTTACAATTATTGTAAATATGAAATGACATAACCTGGCCTAGATATTCTCTATTTTCTGGGAAATTTATCATTCATAGGAGGTTTTGGCTTACAGCAACTTAGAACAAACAAGATACAACCCTGAAATTCTGAAGCTTTTCAATGAGCATCTTATGAATTAATATGAATGTTCAAAGTTCTTTATAAATGTATGCACTCCAAAATAATGACTTTATATTCATTCAATTGGCATCCAATTGTGACAGAGACCTTGAATATATGCTAATAAAGACATCAAAGAGAAGATGTCTCCTACAAGCAGTATAAGTGGACAGTAAGTTTTAAAAAGAGTGTACAAAGGGCACATTAAGTACATTAACTGTTCGGAGAATTGACATAGTCATAGGATCTTGAAAGCTCGACCTAAACAATTAGCTGAGAAAAATATGACAGAGATCTAATTCAAAATTGCACTGGCTGCTAAATTGCATTAAGAATATCAAAGCTGCTATGTAATCCATCTCTCATTTATACAAAACTATGAAACCTCATAGACTTTGTATACAAAATGCATGAGATGGTTAGGTAGGAGAGGTAGCTAAGAGAAAACTTTTCCAGTTAAGGTTACACTCAACTCTAGTCCAAGGCTTATCTCAATATTTACAATAAAGATAAAGATGAGGACTCCCATGTGGAACCCTATCTTGAGGATCACCAAGCAATAATCAAATTTGATTTTTTATATTATATTACCTACGTGCATAATTAGTTAAGCACAAACAAGAGAATAGTTAAAACACCAACAGCAACCCTCCATCCCCAACCCCCTCAATAAGATTAATTTGGAGAAGCGGGAAAGAAAGAATAACATGCGATTCACCATAACAGCAACTTCCTTCATTTTTTACAAAGACTGAAGATATAGAAACTTACCCTCTGTCACGGGTGAAGTGAGCATGTTTGCAGCATGGTTCTAAGAAACAACAATGATTGAGTCAAGATGGCAAATGTTGGCAGGAGTGTTGTAGACCAACTAAGGTGCTTCAAACAAGATAGGTGTCAGATAACTAGACAAGTGCTTCACCAAAGAATCAAACACCTAATAAGCCATTCTAACGGCCGTGAGATCATGCTGAATATGCTGGAGATAAATTAATACCGAACAAATCATCAATCTACTAACCCTCCAAATAAAGCCATAATGCCGGTACATGACCAAAAGGAAACACCAAGAGAATGTCATGAGACAATGTTGCTCCATAAACAATATGCACTCTAAGCACAAAAGGTGCTACCATGCAGAGCAACTGACATGGTGATGCATCTAAGTTAAGGTTAAAACATGAATGCAAGATGCTTGTAAAGAATGCTAAAGATGTCAGCAAAAATTATCATCAATCCATCCACAAGAGGTATCAATTGTGGGAGTTGAACCATAATTTTGTCATCATCTTTTTTACAATTTTATGATAGGTAGAAGCCTTAAAATCCCAAGTATGTTGGCAAGAAAGTTGATCCCAATGAAAAGAGTGTGATTTCCCCCTTGCAATAGGGCATTAAAACTTTTTTGGAAGGTGAAGATCTTGAAGATGGTGCTAGAGATGATTGAAGATGGTTCCTTGCGTTAGAGTTGTCATTTGTTGAGACACTGCTGATATCATGTCAAAATGGCCAAAAAACATGTGCAATATGATGAACAAACCCTTGTGCATGTCCGCCAAAACCCCCACCTTTGTGCCCCATTTGCAAAGTAACTTAGAACCAATACCCTTAGAATGTTGCTCAAAATCAGTGAAGGCATTTTCATAAAAAAAAATCATAAGAAGTTGAAGAGTCGCAGGGAAACTTCATATTATTCTCTTGAACTTCATCAAGTGAATCCTGATGAGCGATGAGTTCATCAATCAACCGGTGTTGATCTTGATGATGGAGTCTCACAACGTGAATCCTGAATATCAAGGTGGTGACCTTTTTGGAACTACATGTTTTGAATAAGGCTCTCAAGATAATGGCCCTTAAACTGCAAGATACTTGAGAGGTTGTTCTTGGTGAACATTTGCTTTGTAATAGGGCGATTTGATGCCTTCAATGCTCTATATTCCTACACAAAATTAACAATATCCTCGCGTAGTAAAAAGATCTCCTTATCGACCTAATCATTAGTCTTACCTTGGATTTTTCAAATACCACATTGATTAAAAACTCCATTACCTTCTCCATGAATTTCCTACTAACTGGTGACAAATGGTCTCAATCTAGCTATACCACTATCTAGTGCTCGAAAAATGCTTTCTGGGGAAAAGGGGGGCTCTAAACTCCATCATATGGCCAAGATATTACATACATTAGAGTGGCTTCTCTGACCAAAGAGAAAAAAGGTCAAAGTGATGGTCAAATGTAAGGTTGAAATTGCCCTATGACACTCAAATGGACATCAAATTTATGGTTAGTCATTGATTGATAACAACTCATGAACATTATCATCCACCACCACCCCCAACTATCATTGTAGGACGCCTCTCAACATAATAATTTTACATAAAGAAGCTATTAGTACAAAACATGTTAGATACTTCAAAGAATCAAAAAATCAACGCTAGTGATGGAATGAGCTATGAGGCCAATTTTACAGCTGATGTTTAAAAGCAAAATAAATGGAATCTGATGGCACCATCAGAAAATAAGTGCATTATACCCACTTTCAACAGAAATGGCACAAGAAAGGTTGTTGCATGGCCAAGATATGCCCCTTACAAGTTGAGGAAAAGGGGACAATACAGATATTATATTAAAATCTTATAAATTATAGAAGAAAGTGGCAAAGAGGAAACGCAAAATTACCAATGCACGTCCCTTGAAAACATATTGGCTTCCCAAAAAAACGATATTGAAAAGGGATTCCGTATGACTGCAAATATACCTCTGAAAAATAGAGCTACAAAAACATATAACCAATGGAGAGGGGTCACAAAGGGTGCTGATTGGGCAAGTGCCATAATTCAAAGAATGTTGACTGTGCAAGTAACATTGATGATGCAAATGACAGGACGGAGAAAGAAATAAGGAAAGGCATTATATTAACGTTCACATATGACAAAAAGTAGGCCAGTGGGACTCGAAGCGTATAATTGGAGAGAACCATTCCAGTCTCTATAATACAAATGGCATATACCTCAAATATCATAGTAAACAAGGCACCTACAAAATAAATTGCTCCTCAGTCTCTACCACTTAGAGGGGGCAAAGACAACAAAAATCCTCTCAAAGAGATGATGTAGCACTGACATGGCGGCAAGGTCTTTAGCCACACGTGTCACGTGTCTAATGGCAATAAAGTATGTGTTGACTAGGTGCTCAAATGATGGGTGCTGACCTCCAAGATGCTCAGTGGGCGAGTTGCACCAGGGTTGTTGAGACCATAGCACATGAGAAGAGATGTCACATGGGTAGCTCAGGCTAGGCAGGTTATCCAATGATGCAACCAAGCAGAACTGCAAACTACAAATTCAATGGTCTGTGGAAGGCAAACCTTTATACAGGTGTTAGGCACTAGTAGTAATCAATCAGCATAGGGCCCCATACATGGAAAGACTGGTCGAGATAAACATGCCAGCAAAAAAGATGGATACAGTTTGTCGAGGTCACTAGAGAATGAGAATACTAGAAGTAAAGGTATGTATGGTGGATTTGGTACATCGAACAAGAGGTCAAACAACGACAAGATCAAAAGAAGCATCACACAAGAGAAACATCTTAGGTTGTGGATGCTACTGCAACAATGCTATCAATAGGCATGTTAGTAGGGTGGCATTCCAATTAAATGAACATTGGCATTGGCGATGAAAAGCAAGGATCATCAAACAACACACAATTGCAAGAGGGAGTTAGAGGTTATTTGAAGGAGGTCAACATGTTGTGTGTGTTGCCAAAAGGCACAAATGTTGTCAGCAAAAGCAGCTTGGGCCTAGTGAGTTGCCAACAAAATCAACTAGTGGGGTGCCAATCTCTATGTCGGTGTCAAGCATTGGCAGTGGTCAATTGATGTAGGGCTTCATGCATACAAAGACCAATTAAGAATAACATGTCAAGGATAGAGACAATCAAAGTCACCGAAGAATGAGGACGACAAAAAGAAAGGTCTATCGCATATGGTTAGTTTGATAAATTGGATGAGAAATTGTACAACACCATGGTGAAAAGGGGTGAAGACAACAAATCATCTCAAAGAGATGATGCAACATTGACATGGCGGCAAGGTCTTTAGCCACAAAGGTTGCCCATTTGATGGCTATGACATATATGTTGACTAGGTGCTCAAGTGAGGGGCTTTGACCTCCAAGGTGCTTAGTGGGTAGGTCGTGGCAAATATGGCGCGTGAGAAGAGAGGTTACGTTGGTAGCTTGGCCCGTGGAGGTTGTCCGATGAAGCGCCAAAGTAGGGCCGCAAACTACAAATTTAATGACCTGTGGAGGGCCAACCTTTGTATGGGTGTTAAGTGCTGGTAGAGGTCAGTCGTCATAGGACCTTGTACATGGAAAGATTGATCAAAATAAGCATGGCAATGAAAAAGATAGAAAGAGCTTGTCGAGGCCATTGGAAAATGAGGACACTTAAAGGAAAGGTAGGTTATGGATGGTGGATTTGGCACATCACGTGAGAACTCAAACAACGATAAGATGAAAAGGGGCATCTTACAAGTGAAACGTTTTGGATCTTGGATGTGCCGCAACAATGTTGTCAAAAGGCATGCTAGACTAGGTGGTGTACCAATTACATTAAGGTCAACAACGACGACGAAAAGCAAGGACTGCAAGATGGCACACGCTTGCAAGGAGTTAGGCTACTAGCCAGAGGTCAAAAGGTTGTGTGTGCTATCAAAAGGTGTAAATGTTGTCGACATAAGCGGCTTGGACCACGCAAGTTGTCAACAAAAGTGGCTAGTGGGGGCCAACCTCTATGCAGGTGTTAAGCATTAGCAATGATCATTCGGTGTAGGGCTTCGTGCATGCAAAGACCAAATAGGAAAAACATGTCAATGAAAACAAATAAATGGATTGTAGAGGTCATCAAAGAATGAGGAAAATAGAAGGTAAGGTCTAACGCATACGGTGGTTTGATAGATTGGACAAGAGCTTATACGGAAATATGGTAGAAAGAGGTATCGTTGGGAATTGTTTCTAAGTACTAATACCGTGGACGGTCTCATGATAGTGGTGCCAAAAGACATGACAACATGGTGACTTGGGAAGCTACATGAAGATCAATGGCAGTGACATAAGGTAGGCGCTATCTAATGGAGCATTTTTGAGCGAACCCGACATCCTGGATAATATGAATGTCAATCTTGTGGGGGGGAAACTTATCCCTAAAAATGACAAGCGGTTGAGTGTCAAGATCCAACTTGTTGAATAAGCAACAATTAATTGAAGGATGGAGGCACAGGAGGTTGGAGGTCAATTAACAACCTCTCGTCAGCTACTAACGATAAGGCCGCATCATGTAGTAGTGGAAAACCTATATAGTTCCAAACCGACTAATGTCAAGATTGGTAACCATTGGCAGTGGATACCAGATTATGTTAAATGTGGTCGAGTGGCAGCGATCGTGTGCAGTCACTGCATACGTGATTGTGAGGACCCATGTCCTCATGTTTCATTTTTTAGTTCTTTTGTGTGTGAATAAGAACATAACAGCATCCATGTTCATTTATGTGATATTCTACTTGTGTGAAGTTTCAATATTTTTCCCTAATGTGATGATGATGCAGAGATCCAGGACCACGAGAACTGAAGCAAGAAATGTTCTTGACAAAGTAGATGGTAGATGTGTTCCCACTAGTTTTGATTGGTTAGGTTGATGTTCCCATGAGTTGGTCAATGAGGTTTTCTTTCATGGTTGTTGAGGTTCCCTTTCATGGTTGATGTGTTCCCACAATCAAGTGTAGACACAGATGTGGCACGTAGGAAGGTCATGACCATGTGCAAGCTCCAAAACAGTATGTTGCTTAGTTAGAGGGTGGTGTTATCTTCCCATGTTTGTACTAAGGGAGGGAATGTTAGGAAATATCATGTTTAGTATTCACATGGGTAAAAACTTAGAAGTATGTGAATGATATGGTGTAATATATTATGTGGGTAGATAAACATTTATATGTGAGTGATTATAATAACATTTATATTGTGAGTGATTATAATAGGCATTATTAGTTATTCATGAGTTGTGTGTATAACAACTCACTAGAGATATTCTAGGAGTGTGTAGAGATATCAGTGTTTTAAAAATCGGTCAAACCGGAATGGGAACCGGCCGGTTTGACCGGTTTAACTTTTTTTGCACAAATAGCTAGTAACACTGGACCGTTTAACCGGTTTGGCCTCAAACCGGTCAAACCGGTCTGGTTCCAACCCAAACCAGTCGGTTTTTGTCAAAACACCCTTATACGGCGATCCAATACAAAAAACCGACTTTTTTAATTAAAATTCTATTTTTTAATTGCTCTAAACCCTAATTTGGTGTTATAAATACACCCCCCGCTCTATTCACTTCACACCTCTCTCATTGAGCATTTGTGAGCATTTGTGGAGCATAAGATTGAAGAGTTTATTTTTTGTAGTGAGCTTGGAAGTTGGAGGCTTGGAGCTTGTTTGGCATTGCTTGTGGGCTCTTTGTGGTGATATTGGCATCCATTTGTGAGCACCTCACCTCTATTTGTGAGCACCTCTCTTATTTGCAAGGATTTGAAGGATTGGGGCAGCATTGAATAGTGTTCATTTGGAGTGAGTTTGGGCATTGTTTGGCATCAAGTGTGGGCTCTTTGTGGTGGCATTTACATCTACATTTGGAGTGTGGGCTCTTTGTGGTGCCATATACAAGCTTGGAGCATTTCTTCACCTCATTTGTGTGCACATTGAAAGGTATGTTACATTTTAAACTTCCCCCTTATTTGTAAATTTTATTAAATAAGAAATATGAAATTTATTTTGTTTTTATTTGTTTTCAGATTTGTTTGCATTTGCAATGGCCCCCAAAACAAAAGACCCTACATGGACCCATGCAGACGTAATTGATAATCAAGTTTTTTGTAAATATTGTAAAAAACACATCAGGGGGGGGGGTGGGGGGGGGGGGGGATTCATAGGTTGAAACAACACTTGGCTGGTCAAAGAGGCCAAGTTACCCCATGTGATGCACCTGATATTGATGTCATTAGGTTGGAAATGAAAAACATGCTTGAAAAACATAGAGAAGAGAAGGCTAGGCAAAAAGAGATGGAAGCTGAAATAGGGAGGAGGGAACATGCCTTGAGTGTTGAAGGATCTTGCTCTGACCCTTCTGTGACTGTTAGAGACCCCTTTCGGTATATGTCTCCCCCATCCACTCATAGTCAAGAAAACCAGCCTCAAAAAAGAAAGACCATTCAAAGCTTTTTTCCATCTTCCACACCTGCTAGTGCCTCCATGCCAACAGAAAATCAGCCCACCTTGGATAACCATTGGAAGAAGCAATACAAAGAAGCAGCTTTTGAGTACATTGCTAGATGGTGGTATGATGCAGATATCCCTTTCAATGTTGCCCGCTCACCTTATTACCAGTCGATGTTTGATTCCATTGTTGCTGTTGGTAAGGGCTTCAAAGGCCCTAGTATGCATGACTTGACAGGATCACTTTTTGAAGAAAGAAGTTGCATCCATAGATGAATATTTGAAAGGTTGCAAAACTTCATGGGCCAAAACAGGATGCACTATCATGTCAAATGGGTGGAGTGATGGCAAAAACCGCACAATAATAAATTTTCTTGCCTCTTGTCCACAAGGTACAATATTTTTGAAATTAGTAGATGCATTTGATAGGGTGAAAGATGCAAATTTATTGTTTGAGTTTTTGGATGAGATTGTTTTAGAGGTGGGGGTGGAAAATGTTGTACAAATCATAACAGATAATGCCTCTAACTATGTTCTTGTTGGTAAGATGTTAGAGGCTAAACACAAAACAATATTTTGGACTCCATGTGTTGCACATTGCATAGACCTCATGCTTGAGGATATAGGGAAAAAAGATTGGATCAAGAACACTGTAGAGCATGGCAAAAGCATCATCAAATACATCTACAATCACTCATGGGTATTGAACCTAATGAGGAAGAACACTGAGGGCAAAGAACTTGTTAGGCCATCCATCACGAGATTTGCAACAAACTTCTTCACGTTGCAATCTCTTCTTTCCCAACAACAGAACTTGAAAAAGATGTTTTCAAGTGATGAATGGAATGCATCAAAGTGGAGCCGGAAACAGGATGGGAAAGACACAAAGAAGAAACTTTTTGATAATTTATTTTGGAAAAAAACAAGCAGAGATTGTGAAAGTTGTCGAGCCTCTTGTTAAGGTGTTGCGGTTGGTGGATGGGGAAAAATTAGCCATGGGCTATATTTATGAGGCTATGGATCAGGCAAAGGAGCAAATAAGGGCAACATACAAAAACATGGTAACTAAGTATGGGCCACCTATATGGGAGATCATAGATAATAGATGGAACAATCAACTCCATCGGCCTATACATGCAGCTGGGTATTTCTTGAACCCGAAATATCATTACAGAGCTCAGCTTGGAGAAGATCAAACAGGAGAAGTAAAAGATGGTTTGTACGAGTGCCTAGAGCACATGGTCCCTAATGAGATGCAACAACTTGAGGTTCACCGACAAATCAACTTCTTCAACAGAGCCACAGGTACCTTTGGGAAAAACCTTGCAAAGATTGCAAGGGATGTGGACCAACCAGGTAAGAAATTCTAAGTTTTTTGAAGTTCATTTGATTAAAATTTTTAATGAATAATCATGAATTTTTAGCATAAGACAATTTTTATCTAATTTGTTGAATTATGCTTTAGCCTTTAAGTTATAAGTTTCTGTTTTACTTTTAATTTTTAACTGTGTTTTTAACTTTTTATCGTCATTGTTTACTAATTTAACATTTACACTTTTTATCGCAACACATTGGTGGGATTCGTTTGGTAATCAGTGTCCTCAATTGCAAAAGTTTGCAATTAGGATCCTGAGCCAAACTTGCAGTGCTTCTGGGTGCGAGCGCAACTGGTTCGTCTTTGAGCAGATTCACACGAAGAAGAGAAACCGTTTAGAACAACGGTTGAATGATTTTGTCTTTGTGCAGTACAACCTTCGGTTAAGGCGCAACCAGTTATTGAACCGAAGACCTAATACCGATCCCATTGTCTTGGATGATATAGATCCAACCTCAGAATGGGTAAGAGGAGAGTCAACTAGCAAAGTTTAATCTCAATGACTTGGGGTGGATGGGTTTGGATCAGGAATCTGATGAGCCATTAGCAATACCGCTGCCACCGTCACGAGACACAGCAGGCACTAGTCGCACTCGTGCTACTCCCCGACCCCATGTGCCAATACAATTGTTGCAAATGTACCTGAGGATTTGGATGAGTCCGAGTCAGAGCCAGAGGTCGGTGATGATATTGATGAGGATGACCTTGAGGATCCCATTTCCAACAGCGGTGTAGAGTTTGATGATTGATCATTGATGTCATCTAGTTTATTCTAGAGTTTTGTAACTTGTAGTATTTGTAATGTATCAATGATCATACTCATAACATGTTTTTTTGGAATCTCAGACTATGGAGGCCATTTAGAGCCTCATTGTTTATGTATTTTGTTTCGGAATCTCATATATGATATATGTATTGTGTATTGGACTTGGAGTTCGTGTCATTTTGCTATAAACACCTTTCTTACATATATATAAGAGCAAACTTTGCATATTTTGTGTGTAATTGTTGGAATCATGGTTTTTAACCTTTCAAATATATTATTTTCATTAAAAATATAAAATTTTATGTATTTTTTTGTAAACCGGTTCATTAAGTTTGAACCGGTCCGGTTTTCGGTTCGGTTCCGATCCGGACCTCGGCCGGTTCCGACCGTTCCGTTCCGATTTTTAAAACATTGAGAGATATTAAGAGGGACAATAGGAGAATAGGAGAGTAGGATATATCTTGGGGATTATGATAAGGAATATCTCCTTGCTTGTAGGAGATCAAGAAAGCCTATAAAGTGTAAACTTTTGCTTATGAATAAAATAAAGGAGAAATTATTCAGTGTATTAAATTTTTGAACGTGCAATCTAAGCATTTTGTGAGTTTAGTTCTTTAAAACTCTGACCAGATTTATCAATGCAATTGATGAATTAAAATTTGTGGGAAATAGTTAATGGTAAAGAAAAATCACCTACAAATGCAACTAAATTATTGGATTGATAGAGCAGAGACAATAAAGCCAAAGCCATTATTAGTTTTGCTCTCTCTGATTCTGAGTTACATCATGTAGACCTAGAAAAAGCATCCAAGGAAATCTAGGGTACTCTAAATAAATTTTTTGGAGCAAAAGCATTTGATGCAAAAATTTTGCTAAAGCTTCAACTTTTTAGATTCAAAATGATAGGCGGAGTCGCTATGTCTAGCCACATAAGCAATATGAGATCTCTCGATAGATAGCTAGTAGAAGTTAATGCCGCAGTAGATGACAAGGATGCCAAAGCCATTTTGTTAAAAAGTCTACCTTCTAAATTCAACAATGTTATTTTTAATCTTAGTCAAATGCCTTCTCAAACTCTGGAAGATATGATTTTAACTCTCTTAGTTGAAGAAAAGTGAACAATTGTAGGAGATACAAAATATGATCCTCAACCTAAGATGGTGTTATACTTGAGAAATAACCGTACAAATCAGATAATGATGTTTTATTGAAGGGAAAACTCAAAGGCATACCAAGTGAAGTTAATGTAGCCATTGTTGAAGATCCACTGAATGCTGAAAGTGGTGAAGAATTCAATGATGGAGAATACGTATTTTAAAGAAGCCCCACACTTTGAAGACAGGGAGGGATCTAGTGTAGACAAAGTTCAACATGGATGGTTGCCCAGTTAATTGGAAATTTTGTTGATCTTGGGAATTATACCCTTATGAGGGTCATGAGACAACTTGATGGAGCACTGTGGATGTAGCTCAAAATGGATAGTTATCCAATAATTCGAGAGGTTCGTAATTCAGGAATTTGGGGAGGAAGAATCTGCAAACTCGAAAATTCAACTTGAGAGCTACACCTTTACAAAGGTTATGAGGGAGCTTGATGGAGTTGTTCCTAGTCAAAGAACTATTTTTAAAGAGAAAGCTTCTGAAGAATGTGTGGTTTTGTTTGACTTTGTTGTTTTAATTTTTTGTGAGTGTGATTGTTTTTGCTTTCTATAGGGTGAGCCTTACTAGGGGGTATTAAAATATAAGGCTTATAGTTTATAATTAAGTCGCTATTAGTTATGTATTAACTAATGTACAGTTGTAACCAATTCAACAATTTTGTAACTGTCTCTTAAATAATAAAATGACGGACAAACAATTTACAATGTGTGCATTTTGGTTTCTCTTCATTCCTTCTTTGTTCACATATTCTAACACTATACAACATAAATCGACTAAATTGACCCAAATTTTCTCTCATAAAGATTGGTACAAATATATTTTACATATTTATCTAAAAAAGGCCGACATATATAAATCTCAAGGTGTCTATCTTGGATTTGTCACATAGTTTTGACTATTAAAGGGTTCCACATTGATTAACAAACCCCTCACATTCTTTCACAAATGTTCCATTGACTAGTGATAGGTGGCCTCAATCTAGCTACACCATTACAATGGCCTCAACAAACAGTTTCTTGGGAAAAAAAGAGCACTCCACTGTATGCCAAAGATACCAAGATTTTTTAATTTTCTCTAAGGAGAAAAACTGCCATATGACAGTCAAATAGACATCAAATTTAAGGTTGCCTTTTTATTGTCATCTTGCACTTTTGCTCTCCCCCGCAACCCCCCCCACCCCCGCCGCTTACAACTGTAGCTTTTGCCTATCAACATAATAAACAGAAGAAGCTTTATAATTGTTAAATTTTTTACCACACAAATGATAAAGATTTGCCAAGATTTCTGAAATTAAAAATTGTATGGTTCCTTCAAATTATCCATGCTAGGGTTGGCCACAATTCACAATACAATAGATCGGTCATTCATACAACCAATCCATGCAACCAGCAGTGCACAAATCAGGTTGGTTGGTGCACAGTGAACCTAAAGGACAACTTGATACAGGTAGAGACATATTCGTTGATTATATAAATGAATTTTTAAAATACAGACAACTCTCTTTTATTGCAGAGTAAGCAACAAACTGTGGCCAAAACTTCATTGATTAACTTCTAGAATGATCATTGCAGAGCCTTTCAGTTTTGATTCATCATCAGCCCTTACCTTTTTAGTATTTGTTAGTATTGCATGCTTCAGAACCTTCGAATTCCAGCACACTTCACAAATACAACATATTCTTGTGCAAGTCCTGACCTTAATGATCAGGGAATGTAAGAAGCGTCAATTCTCTATGCATGCTAGCTGTTGTATAGACTACTCTCTCTTAGGGAAACCCTGAAAGCTTATAATGAGCTACTGCTTTTGTATTTTCTTTCACCTGCATCAAAGAGGATGTTTAAATATAGCCGTCCATTACTTGTTTAGTGTTTCACAATTATTATCAGGTGAAGGGAAAAAAGCTACATATTTATGAGAAAATACAAGTAAATTTGAGTTGTACACTTCAGAATCCCTTTGGTTTTGCAATGATGTATCAGCATAAAAGGATTTGACCAGATGTTCTTGAGGGAAAAATTGCAAGCATGAGTTGTATATACCAATAAAATTCAGAACACAAGATATTGAATATACAAAAAAATTATCGGAAACAGAAACCAGGCAATTAGTCTTTTTCAAAAATTTAAGCAGAACAATGCAATTGCAAACTCAAGACAAGCACCGTATGTGGAAGGCAAAGACACTGAAAAAGTACTAAGATGAATGCAACTTGTACAAACAAGACAACTATAGAAAATAATTAAGTAAAAAGATCCCTGTAAGATCTTGGGGTTTGATCATTACAAGGCAAAATAAGATTTACAAAAGAAAGAAATCGAGCACAGAAAAACAACAGCCATCTCTCTCTTCTTAAAAGCAATTGGTGTTTAAACAAAAATACTAACACCATTTACACCTTATTTTGAGTAGTCAATAATTTTTCCATGGATAACATAATATTCTTTCTTATGGATGGACATTATTTATCACATTTAGAAAAGTTACGAAAATTATTGTAGAGGTGGAATATTTAGGCTATATTGTTATAGGCTGACATTTTGACCAGCTTGAAAAAGATTAAACAGGTGAAAGAGTTAACTACGTAGCCAATACATTTTGGATACGGGTACAGGTACGGAGTATCCAATATGTGGATACGGCAAAAAAAAAATTGGCCCTGGATACAGCATTGAATACAGCCGTACAAAAAATATATAAAAATTTAAAAATGTATAAATTCCAGCCTGCTAAATAGGAATTAACCACATTATGCATATGAAAAACAAAACAAGCTAAATAACCACAACAAACTACTCATAAATTCATAATTTCATTTGTCCCTACCATATCTAGTTGAGGTGTTTATTACACTTATGATTTATGATTTATCTCATACATGCTATTTTTATCCATGTTTATGATGCTTGTATTTGGTACCTTCTGTAGAATAATGGTGCTGCGAAAACTGTTATTTCTGCTGTAATAATATATTAAATTTAAACTAGGAAAAAAAACACAGTTTTGGGCCTGGAAATGGCCAGGCAGGTCCAGGTACAGCCAGGTACGTCTGCAGACGTACCTGGACCTGCCTGGCCGTACCTTGGCTGTTTCCGGGCACGTATCCAGGCCGTACCCATACCAGGTACATTTTGTACCGGTACCAGGTGCCTGTAGGGTTGCCGTTTCAGTAACTTAGGTTAACAACTCTAGAGAGCATCTAGGGTAGTAATAAAAAATTGTGATAAGTTTTTAGCACAGTTTTGCATTGTATAGATTACAAGACCTTTTACAAGGCTACAACAGGAGATACTTTACTTTGCTGTACTTGTAATAAGATCAGAAAGAAACTGAATGTTTCTCAATCAACCATAACCTTCACAAATCCTTCACATCTATTAAATTTTGCAAATAAATTTATAACACTTTTTGTTATGGCAAAATTAATATTTATGAGAACCAAAATTGAATCATCCCCATTAAAATCCAGTCTATGATTAGAAATACGGAATACCTAGCATGGTGCACTCTCTCAAGTTCATGAAACTTACAAACATGATAAATCTTATCATCCCTTATATGGTAGATTGTAAAGTCCTGGATAATTTGATGTAAATCTTTTATTTTTTCAACCATTAATATCAAATACCAAATATGTGTAATGGTAATCATAACAAGACAGAGTAAGGCATCATTTTTACAATACTAATTCAAAATATAAGCAAATAAATTGAAGCATAATAATGTAATGTGGTAACAACTACAAGTTTAATGGGAAAAACAAATGACACTTGATGGTTTCCCTAGCATCACAAGGTTATTTTTTCACGTTAAAATTCAATTTATATGAAGAAAAAAATCTCTAAAAAGGAAGGGAACTTACCAATATACAAGGTATATTGTTTGATGGCAGATGTATACTCCCCCTTTGAAACATAAGCATCACCAGCTTGTAAACATGACTCTGTAAGTGAAAGAATAATGTTAACAAACAATTCCTGTCATATGGCAAAATGTACACTTGGGTACCTTAAAATTATCCAAACATGTTTGAGATGAATCTTATTTGGGGCTTGTTACTGAACCGCCTTGAAGAAAGGCATATTCTCTTCCAGTTTATTACATTAAGCAATTATGACACTGGTAACAATCAAAAAAGATGAAAGAGAATGTCATCTTTGTATTCACATAACCAGACTAATGTCTACTGTATTTTCTAAATATTAACAATACTTGTCTTTTCAACACATAAGCATAATTTCACCAGGTGAAAGCATCTAAGAAAGAAGCAACAAGACAGAAAAATCAAAATGACGTGTTTTGCAAAACTAATTATGACATCTGGTGTGCAAAAAAAGATGTCAATACAAACTCTGGGTGAACAGAAACGAATATGTATCGTATCTGCTGCTCATTGCAAGGCAGTAGCATTTTAAGGGTTGATATAAAACTTTGGACAGACATATCCTAACACAAAAGCAGGAAAATCATCTCTTGGAAAATAAGCAGTTCCGATTTTCTTTAAGTTCCCTCTCACATGCTATCTGAAAGAAAAGAAGGCTAGATAAGTTTTTCATAGATTGTCAAGCATTTACAGCATCCAATGGCAGGATTCAGTCTAAAGTCCCTATAAAACAACTTGGTCAAATCCTGGTGTTCAAAATGATGACAGCTCGTAGTGCCAACTCTTGGTTAAAAATAAATAAATAAATAAAGAAACTTTATTAATGTCCACAAATAACCAAAGTAGGTCAATGGGACTCAGAAAGTACAATCAGCTATGAACTTATAAATGGTCATTCAAGTAACATACTGCATCCAAGTCTTGGTGTGGCATTCCTCAACAGTCAACGCCAGAACCAAGGCAGCAGTGATTTTGTTGGAATAGATACCCCTCAGTCATGGTATTGAGGTAAAGCTAAGGCCACAGTTATAAAAGGGGGTTTTTTTCCAATTAAGAGAAATAGATGACTACTGATACAATTAATTGGGTCTTATGGCAGGAATAAATACTTGTCATAAATGTTCAAAACTCAACTTGAAAAACACGAGTTTTTTGATTTTTTCTAAATGATGTCCTTTTCTGTAAAAGCGTGTAGATACAACATCGCATATTGTAATTGTCCGATACATAATTGGCCGTGTTTTTTCAAGTTCTGCCATGGATTTGTACTATGAACTGTTTTGTTTCTCACTTAAAATATGCTTATCTAAAATAATATAAATTACTTCCTTTCTACAGTGAATCATTGCAGAATCTAGGATTGCAGTTAAACAGAAATGGCAATACAACAGTACAGAGGATGAAGTAACTGTAGTTCCAATTTCTGCTGGGAACTATTACTCTGGGTCAAGTGTTAGTACCGAGAGCACTCCAAACACCTACACCAAAATGGATCTTTTGCAATATGTGTCATCAAAATGCCCATTTCGCGTTTGCACAATGTGCAGTCTAGCATTTTGTTGATTGAAGTTTATAACCTGAGCGTATGGTAATGTGGATATCATAGGTCATGTATGTCAAGCAATCTCACTAAACTCAATTCATGTGTTAGTGCAGTGTGTGTGAAACCTGTAAAATGGGATAATGTGTCGTGGCATTGAGATAATGTGTTGATGCAGGAGCATCACTGGCAGAACAAATTGATCTTGCATGTTCAAGCTCACTTCTAAAGTCTCATGATGGTAAGATCATCTTGAAGGCCATTTTGTTTGAACTTAGAAAAATTACCATGTGAGATCATCTTTTGGTGACCATGCTGAAGACCACTTTTTTGTCCTACAGCGGCGACACCTTGTAAAATGCTTGAAACTCGCTAAGACCATAACTTTGTCATATGGACTCCGTATTAGTGCTGTTTTTTCCTCATATTTTTCGAGAAATAGTACAATGCTGCCATGCAGGGGCACCCCTCCCCCTATCTAGATAAGGGTGTAACGAACCACTGGGAGAGCTGAGCTCAGTATGCACTCTATCTATATAGTCAGGGTGAGCGATAGATTAATATGGGCAACTCGGTAGAAGTCAGCAACCGACTTCGCAATATCTATTACTATATACCTATGTTCCACCAAGTTTGCGGGACAGGGACGGTAGGGGACAGGAAGACGTGTTTCCGGGACGGATTTTTTTTGGAGGCTTTTTTTTTAGGGGACGGCTATTAAAAAATAAGGGAAAATTTTAAAAATATAGGAAATTTCAAATATTCATATGATAACATTGATAAAACATTCATCACACACATTATAGAACCATAATACATAAAATTGGAGCTGAATTGAGATTTCACATAAGATTCAGCCTTCAGGCTATTAAAAAATAAGGGAAATTTTTAAAAATATAGGAAATCTTAAATATTCATATGATAACATTGATAAACTTAAAGCATTCATCATAGACACACACATCATAGAACTTTAATACATAAAATTGGAGCTGAATTGAGATTTCACATAAAAGATAAGATTCAAGTTTCAATTACAATGAAATGCCCAAGGGCTACAAAATGTCAGAAACATAGAAAATTAAAATGAAAATATATTAGAAACTGGTATCCTTCAACATAATTAGAAACTCAATCAGGCTACTCCAGCTTTTCTTGCAGCGAAAAACAACAGTAGAATCACAAATACAGCTTTATATGAGACATCTATCCGTTTATAAGAAAAAGACCAGAAACAGTTGCAGCTAAAAATCTATTGTTTTCAAGCTTTGGAAACTTTTTAAAAAGTAAGAAGACGAAAAAAAGCACAGTTCAGAAAGCATAGACAAAGTAAAACCATTCAAAATCGTCATTTCCAGATATAATCACTCTATTTTGAAGATTCCTGTACAGGATCTTACAGACAAAGAAAAGCTATATTCCAAAGTTTCTCTTACATCTCAAATTCCAATTACTCTGAAGATAAATACCAAAACATGTCTTTAAACTTACAGTACAACTGCTTAAACAACAGGTCCCCATAATTGTTTTCCTTCAATGACAAACAACTTAGTCAAATAAAAATTACAGCATTGGTGTAATGTTCACCCTCACAGACAGCCAACCAGATCCTTTCAGTGAAAACTCCGGTATCCTTCAAAATGAAAATATATTAGAAACTAGTATCCTTTCAGTGAAAAAGTTTTATTAATGCTGGGACGTAGGACGTCCCCAGTACAGTCGAGGGACTTCTGGAAGTGCCCTGGACATACCGGGGACGTCTGGACGTCCCCTACCCAAGATTTGGCATCCCCGGGACATCCCCTATTTTTTTCGCAGATTGGGGACGGGTAGGGGACGTTTCCTACCCGTCCCCGAGGTTCTGAAACGTCCCCGGTATGGGGATGAGCCAAAAAAGCCAGGGGATGCGTCCCCGTGGAGCATAGGAAATAAATAATAATAATTCTTTTAAGCGGTCCAAGTTACCTTATATTTTAATTGGAAAAGGACTCTTAAAATCTTAAAATTAAAGTATTATTTAATGGGGCCAAAAGCATGAGTGAATGCATGGGATTAAAACTTATATTTTTAAGACGGGGCGTCAACTTTGGATGTCAAAAAAAGTAATATTTAATTACTATTTAGCATACACAAAACCCTAAAGGTGGCGCCACCCTTGGAGAAGGCATTTAAAAATTATAAAAGCAGCTTTGGGGGTTTCGTTATGATTCATTTTGGAAATTTATCAACTACTTTACTGTCTACAAGTAGCTTTTGCTTCTACATCAGCAATAGAGGACGAAAACCCTCATTTACACACAGATCTGAGGACGGAAACCCTTGTATCTAAGCTTGGCAATTCCATCCAAGGGTTGCAGTGATCATTCAGAGTACAAATATTCATTCAATTCAGCTAGGGCATCATATTCAGGGCTGTTTTAGCATCCAGAACAGCAAGCACAGCTATGACGTCCCCCTTTGGATACAAAATACAGTGTTGGCACCACGTCTGGGGGCAGTTTTCAGTCTAATCAGTTTGCGTGTTTTTATCATATGTTCATCTTTTCATTTGGCTCACCAATTGTAAAAAAATAATTGTATTCAGACATTTTGGTATTTTCATTAAAGCCGATTTGAAATAAATAAACAAAAGTTTGTTTTTCTACATATTGGGGTTTGTTGTTTTTTATTTTTTAAAAATCAGTTTATTGTTGTTGTCATAAAAGATTAAATTCCATACTGCTGCCCTAGGGTTTGTGTAAATATCCAAAATTATTTAAAATTATTTGCCGGAGATATTACAGCGAGGAATGGTTATGTTAAACCCTATTTTTGCCTTAACCAAAAATGGGTTTAATCAACATTGTACTCCTTAGGGTACAAGTGGCTCCCAAATAATCACAGGGTCGCAATGCAAACAAAGAACCTCTATCTGCAATAACTTGCCATAAGCAGTGTCAAAGAGCAAGGCGTCAGTGAAGTTTTCCCGTGTTGTAAAATTAAATACAAATATTTCATTAAATCTTGTCAACTATATCTCTCATCCTAAGTTCAAAGTACTGGTGTCAAAGTTGAGAATTTCAAAAATATGTTATGGTCACATTCATATGTAAAATCATGTACATGATGCATCAAATATAAAGTGTGGGCATATTTAAGTGACTTATTTGGTGGAACATGCAATGTAGAGTGACTTTAACTAAGTTAAGAGGGGCATAGGTGAAATATTTGAAAAGGCTTGAATTGATTAGACAATGAAAATAGGAAATAGGAGTTAGCTGGCAGTTGTTAATAGTAAGTTATGTTAGAGTTGAGTTAGTATTAGAGTCAAAGGTTGAGTTTATAGGTGAGTTAAGTCGAGATGTTAGTTGTAAGAAAGTGCAACAACTTGTTTCTTGCAAAGACAGTTGTCAAATCAAAAGAAATGGAGATTTGGCCATATTGTTCTCAGTTGTTTTTGTCCTATGTAATAATAAAACTCCAAAAATATCATTGTTTTGGTTCATGGATGGAAGATGGATTTACAATTGGGTTGGTTTTCATGTACGATTTGTGAGGTGAACTTAATTAATTATATAATTGACTTTATTCGAATAAAATAAATTAATTATTGCATTGCTTACAACATTCTATCTTGAAAACGGATTTTAATGCATAGCTTATTTCGAGCAAGGACAATTTTCCTTTTTGACTTTGGATTTGTGAGATACCTCGTGGAATTTGTGGCATGCATCTTAATGAAGAGTTGGTTAGGGAAGACTTTGTGCTTTTAAGTTTCAACACTTTCATCAAGCAAGCCACATTCATTTCCTTGTCCATCGCATTCGCCAGCCAATAGAAATAAGCCATTGTTCCATTTATTTTCCTTTCTTTACGAGTTTTCTAGGCAACTTCTCATTTTTCTTGTAGATTACTCATTTCACGTTTTAGCCTTATCTTTTCCTTTCTCACTTTTTGGAAATAGTGAGAAAAACCCTAAGAAAATCCCATCATAAGAGGATGTCATCCCTCTTAGCTACTCAGGGAAACCATCAAAATTTGGTATCATGTGAGTTAGCATGTGTTTTAATCACCTTTCCATTGGGCATGGATAAAATATTTATTGGGGTTTTGAGGTGACCAAATTTGTGTGGTAACAAGTTCATAGTTGAATATCTCTTGGAAAAGGAAACGAAGGTCAACAATCAAGATTTGTTGGTCTTGTTGAGAAGATAAGAGTCATGCAATCCAAATTGGATGTTATGGACACATAGTAACAAAGAGAAGTTGTTGAAGAAATAATAAAAGAAAGTGATAATCAGACGCAACAAGAAATCCAGCTTTGTGAATTTGAACTTGACCTTTCATGACTTCAGTTTCCTTATTCTAGTTTCCTAGACCTTATGCTTTATTTTCCTTCTATTTTTCCAAAACTAGTTGTATGCTTTGTCCTCATCCTACTTCCTGGAATAGCTTTATGCTTTATTCTCGTCATATTCCATAGAATAAACTTACTTCTATCTTATTTTCTTATGCAATATTGGGCTCATTACAAGTTCATTCCTCCTAAATGGCTTTGATCCCAAAGCAATTGGAGTGGTGTTTTTTACCTATATCTTGTATTACTATTTAGTATTTACTCATGCAATAGCAGGCTCATTACATGTTAGTTCCTCCTAAATTGCTTTGATCCGAACACAATTGGAGTGATTTCTTTGCCTCTATCTAGTGAAAACTTATGAGACAGCTTCCTAAACAAATCTGCAAATTCATTAATCATATAATGCACTTCCTTTTGTCTTGCCGATTGTTGTACTTCAGCCTTGACATATCATTCCTTCATAGAATTACATTCAAACATAAAACCCAACACTTCTTTAACAAGTTGCTTGTCCATCTTGGCTGTTGAGATTCACTTGCTTGCAGTTGACAGTAAACTTCTAGTTCATAGTTGTCATCATTTGCTGGTCTCAGTCTTCTTTGTTCCCAATGCACTCTTTAACAAGCATTAAACCTCTTGGTGGCTTCCAATGGCTTCAGGTTCTTCAACAATATCAATTGTCAAGGGATGATGACGATGATGTCAAGCAAGCTTTCAACCAACTCCATGGATGAAACCATTTCCATCCTTACTCACAACCACTTGGGCAAATTCTTCAAGTTCCAACAAACACCGCTTTTGATTTTTCTTCCTAAATCTTAATGAACTCTACAAAAGAGAGGTCTTTAAGAAATCCATCTTTACAAGTTTCCTGTAAGGCCAGATACTGATCAACAAGGGCTACAAAACTAACTACTCTGATGCATTTTTTCATTCTTAGGGCATCTCCCACAATGTTAGGAAAGTGCTCTGATACCATTGAAATAATACAATCAAGAACATGCCTATAGAACTTGGAAACATCTATGCCTAAAATCTGAAACTTTAAAATCTGAGTTGAAATCTCTCAAGTGAGCCACTCTCAATGGTGAGGACAACCAATCTTTAATTTATTATGTGCTTGTCCAGCAAGGTCAAACAGTTTTGCATTAAAAATTATCTGCTCCTAACAATAAGTCTTGCTATACTTAGAGACAAGAAAGCCTCTCCAAAAATAATATCCTTGCTTTATCCTCGTTAAGCAGTCTTTTTAATTTAATCTTCTAAACAACTTATAGTCTGACTTTATTTGCCTTATTGTATTCTATAGAACTTATGCTTTATTCCCTTTCAAATTTTCCTAGAATATCTTTATGCTATAATCCCATCCTACTTCCTAGAATACTTTATTCTCGTCCACTACTGGATGCTCTACCACCAAGCCAATGGTCTTTCTCAAGTGTGGACTGAACCTCCATCAATTTCTTCGTCTTTGTAATCCTAACATGGCATTGTACTTGCTTCCACGGCCTGCTAAAAGAATGAGAAAGAAATCATTACACGAAAAAAAAATTATTCATGGGAGTGGTTTTGACAATTAGGAAGTGTTTTCAATGCTCTCCATTTGCATGATATGCTAGTGCCATGATCCCAATTCTAAAAATTAGAAACCACTTTTTCCACAAGAGATGCCAAGCACAAGAGTTGCAAATGGAGGGGAAAATATCAGTCTTAGGAATATTTACGTTTCCAGCATTCAATGGAGGTGGAATCCTTTAGACAATTATCTGCCACTGGAAGCAGGCTTTGAGGTTAAAGTCTCCTAAGAATGATTGTTGAAGTTTAGTTAACACCGTATTTGCCCTGTATAGCCTTAAAACTTCCATCATCTCAAGGTTCCGCCACACAATGGATCCAAAATTAAACAAAGCCTAAATTCTTAATCTTCATTCCAATTTTCATAATCAAAATTGCGGAGGAAATAGTTTTTCAAAGCAATAAAAACCTAAAGCTAAAATGCTTTAAATTTAAACAAGAAGAATCAGACTAGGAAATTTTGTTTTTCATCGAGTGTTTGATAAAATAAAATAAAGGCCTTTAATCTGAACGTCATACCACAATTGTTTATCACAGCTTCCAAAAATTAAAATTAAATCAAATTGCCATGGCAAAAACACACTGAAAATTGAAATAAAAAGCCCAACGCTTGGGATTCCGGAGCTCGGATGGATAAATACACACATACATGAAATGATGACATGCCGATGTTCGAACTCGCGAACTCCGCTAAATTAAATCTCTGAAACGTTTTTTTAAGACCTGGTAAATATTAAGGTAAAACATTTAGGCAGTGGTATACCATACCTTTGGCAGCTGCAAATGCTTGCAGAGACTGTGCAAATACAAGCCCAATCCACAGCATTGGCAGGACTGAACAAATTCTCCACTCCATGCTTTTTTCCACCTCCTATTCGGACAAACAAAATCATCTGCACAATTTGCAATTCAGGGAAAACTTAACAGGCCGGATCGCGGCTTTCAGTGCAACCACGTCGTTTCAGCGAATGGAAATAAGCCGCGTGTACAAATATATTTAAAGTTTTTTAAGGTTTTAATTAATGGGGGCAGGGTAATATCTAGAGGTTTCACTTTTTGTATTAGTAATGTTGACTTCTACCAACCAGATTTAGGGGAGAAGGGCCAGTATGCGAACACCCTAAGTTCGCAGGTCCATGGAGCCAATTCCTTGCCACGTAGGAGCGCCAATTTGACAGCTAGTTATAAAAAAACATTTTTTTATCCTAAGCCTTTAATTTCGTATCCAATTTTAATATGATTTGCTTCCATATGATCGATCAAATAAAATATCTCTAAAAAAACACATTTACTGGTGGAGACCGGTAGTGGTCCACCGAAGAGGACAGGTGTTGAGCATTAAATTGGAAATAAAAGAGGGAAACGTAACCTGTCCTCCGCCATCTCCACGCGCGTTTTAGATAAGGAACAAATAAATGTTCAACCACCTTGTGCGGAGCTCATTAACGGGCCTTACAGAGCTCCTGCGCAGGATTACATAAAATATTGGATTTTTTCATTCTGGTTGGGCTGGGCAGAGCGACTCGTTTCATTAGCATTTCGGAGGTCATGCTTCACAGCATCAGGCGGACAGAAGACTTGCTCGTAAGTATTACACTTCAGATTATTTTTTCGAATTTATTTCACCTGTTCAGAAGCCTTGTGATTTGCGTGGTATCGCACTCTTCCAGACTTGTTTTCCGTTTTTTATCTGGTAGACGGATTTTCACGAATAGAATCACTATGAACATGCAAGGCCACATAACCTTGCCCATCTGTCTCTTTCGTTTTTTCTTTCTCTAGAACCTATGCTTCTGAAAAATGAAGTCGATTGATGTCCCTTTGAACTTTTCCACTTACTTGCAGGCTTCTGCCTTGGCCCCAACCTTTATTTGCTTATCTACCTACTGGCAGATTTCGGGCTTACCCACCATTTGTCACCTCTTACCAGGCCTGCGAGTTATCTGTCCTCTGCGACGCGGAAGTTGCTGTTATCGTCTTCTCCACTCAAGGAAGGGTTCACGAGTTCGCCAATCACAGGTACCACCGGCACCGTCTATAAACCCTTATTTTTCTCTTAAAGCTATCCCTCACACTGTTTATCTATCCTTCGTCGCGTCTTTTCAGAAATGTGACCGATTTCCTTAATATTTTCCTCAGTCTTTAATTCTGCTCAAATCTTTACAGAAATGTAACTTATTTTCTTAATATTTCCATTATATTTACCTCCACGATTTCGAGTGGATCGATCTTTGCATAATATCTACCGGCAGTGCTTTCTGTGTGTGATTGATATCAATTTTATGTATTTCAATATAGGATTCGAGTCCTTCCACAAAATTATTCTATGACAAAGTAGGGTTTCCATTCTAGTAGTGAGAATCCATGATATTTACAGGGAGTGCCTTTATTTGTGACCTTTATTTGCTTATCTACCTACTGGCAGATTTCGGGCTTACCCACCATTTGTCACCTCTTACCAGGCCTACTGGCAGATTTTTTGCTTGCCCAAAAACGTTAATCACTTTATTTACCTACTTACGCAAGGCCACTCCCCAAGCAGGGGAATTTATGGTCAAAATTAACAATTGATGGACTGCCCTCCAAAATGAAATCTGCAGCACCCCCAGTTTAATATTGCTGCTCGCAATTCATTTTTTGTGCACCTAAGGCTTGCCTCACAACAAAGTTTTCGTCTTGTGGTCCCATGCCGCTATTTTGGTCTCGTGGATGTTAATAAAATCATTTCTTTTAAATATTTTGCATCTGCTATTTATATTTAGGCTCTGTTTGCAAAAGGCATTATATTGATTTCACTCTCTATGATGATTGTCTTTCTCTTAATCTTTTTTGAGTATGCCCGCAAATCTTTAGTCTTGTATCAATGTTGTTTAAGTCAAAAATAGCATGCTCTCACAAGAAAGGAGATTTATTAAGAAAATTTTGTTTTTGGATGGACGTGCAGGAGTATTTTATTGTGGAGCTCCAGTGTTGGCGCAAGAGCTGAGAACTTTGGAATGGCAGTTTTATGCGGCAAGATCGTTTGAAGCAGGGTGGAAACAGTGTGTATTCACACTACTAATACTCAAGGAAAATGTTACCTACAGTTCTATGTTTTTAAGCCATATAGAGGTGAGGTTTCAACCTCACCAAGATTCAAATAAATCCTTGTCTTTCAGTTTTTATTTAACGTTGTTCATTTTAAGCTGCAACAATTTTGTTTATGTAATTTTTTTGTTTTTAGTAAAGTTTTATTCCAAGCATCGCTTTAAATTAATTTTATGTTGATCCTTGATTGGTTTTATGTTGGTTATTAACATATTTGTTCAGTCTTTCTCTATCACCTATGTATTTAATTGAATATGTCTTTGTATCTTGGATTTGTTTCTATCTCGATTGAACCATGGATTAGTTGATGAAATGAAACCTCCCGAGCTAGGTGAGAAGAAGAAGATTTTCAAGGGAAATACAGAATTGGGGGGATCTTTTACAGATTTTTTATGTTGTTTTTTTTCTAATTAGTGGGTTTTTGTATAAACAAATGTTCTTGGGCGCTTTTGCTGTATTAAGTTGTTTTGATTTTGTTTGTGGTCAGTTTGTTGTGATCTTCAATGTTTTATCTTTTTGTTTTGTACAAGGTTTTGGGAGCCTTTTAAAACACTAATCCGTTTACCTAATAAATAAAATCTTTTTATACTTATAAAAAAAAATACATTTACATTATTTAATGGTGTTCATTTTAAGCTGCAACAATTTGAATAAGGTTATGAACAAATTCTGAGCTGATTTGGTTTCCTCATCTGAAACAATGATTACATTTCGAGCAAAATGTAGTAATCTAAACTGCATGTCTTTATATTTCTTACATTAGGAGCAAAACATATAAACTTATACTGTATGTGTCCATATTCATTACATTCGGAGCAAAATATACCGACTATAACCTATAATCGTGAATGCAATAATGCAAGCACAATTGATTTCGATACATATTTTTCTGCAACACAAAAAAGAATTCTCCTCGAATGCTGCCCTTAGTTTGGACTATCAGGAACGATTGTATCATTGACAGATGTTGTTGGAGTCATCAAGAGGTTCACTGGATGAACCCATGGTGGAATAGGAAAACCAGATATGGTATGAAAGGTTGTGTGTGAAGTAGGAGGTTGTGGGATAATGGGGTGTGTAGTTGGAGTTGAAGTTATTTGCATTCTGTTGGTGTCAAGGAAGTAAGGGTGGTAATCTGGGATAGGAACTTTCAACATATCTTGTAACAGGGAGTTCTGTATGGGCATGGGATGATGCATGGGAAACAAAACCTGCGGATTGTTGAACTTGTTATCTCTTTCTTGTTTCTCTTTCTCCCTTTGATGGCGAGTGGCTTCCTTCTGTTGTAATTCCAATTCCTTCTTTTGGCGAGCTACCTCCCGTTGTTTCTCGCGCTCCTGTCTTTCAACAAACTTTTGTAGCTCCCTTTCTTGCCTCTCTTTAATGCGTTGCAATCTCTCTTCCTTTTTCTGCTCCTTTGCTGCCAACCTTTCTTGCTTTTTTGCCTCAATATGCTCCTTTTTACGCTGCTTCCCTTCACATATTTCTTGTTTTTTATGTTCTGTATCTTTTAACATCTGAACATAAGCATCATATGTTAACAATTGTGAAGCATGACTTATCCGGAGTGCAGCATCACTCTTACCCTTGGAAGGATCCCGTACAAATTGTGTCGGTAACCTTAAAAATTTACCCAATTTCTTCTCATTTGCAGCAACACCATCATTTGATATACCACTTTCAACATCATGGCCAGTTGTCTCTTCCTCATTTTTATCTTTATCAATGACCTCAATTTCCTCTGCATCAGCATAATAATGAGTAAAGTTTGCTGGTTCAAAGTTTGCTGGCACAAGGTTGGTTGGCATCGAAGGTAAAGATATACTTTCATCCTCAGTGTTTCCAATCTGATCAAGTCCCAACTCTGCAATATGCTCTTGCAGCCATGTAGGTTGTTCTGGTGCACTTGCCAATGAGAGATCGTCCTCTCCAAATCCCTAGGCCTCAGTGTTGCAGCTGGATGTGCCTTGGTCACGAGTATTCACAATGTGGTTCACTTCATAATCTTTGGTCTGCATTATACTTTGGCTTTCTCCCTGTATACTTGGTTCCTCCGTCTTTGTATTAGCAACAACCGTTGTTTCAATGGTTGGATGGACTTCTTATGTTGTTAACAGATTCTAAACTGATTCCATTAAGTAATTTTCTCCAATTTTGTCACCAACTAGTGGAGCTACATCTCTTGACAAACTTAGGATGTTTTCAACAGCATCAACATCTATTATGTTTTCAGTACCATCAACATTCATAATGTTCTCAGTAGTATCATCATATGTGACATTTTCAGCATCATCTTCGTTGGCATCTTCTTCAATGATATATAGTTTACTACATTCCATGTCATTCTGTAATGCATTTGGATCAAGTGGCCATATACCTGTGCGTCTAAAACCAGCACGAATATTTGCAGGTGTCAAGGCCTTTGCGAGAGCTCTACTACCTATTTCTGCCAAGTCTGAACGTTTGACTTCTTGGTACTTATTATTACACATCCACTGCATCCTCTCAGATCTGAAATATGCTTTAAAAGGACCAAAGACACTAACATCCAGTGGTTGTAACCTGTGTGTAGTATGTGCTGGCAATGTCAATAAATCAATCCCTAATCGCCTGGCCTCTTCTATAGTTGACAATGCCACATGGCTTCCATGACCATCAAATATAAGTAAATGCCTATTTTCAGGGCACACCCCTCCAGGTACAGACTTACTGAAATGATACAACCAGCTTATAAAGAGCTCTCTAGTCATCCAAGCACTTGGATGTGCAGCCATGCAAGCACCTGGTTCACATCCCTTGATGTAATTTTGTGAAACTTTCCGACCTTTAAGTAAGTAAAAGTTAGGGATACATTGCCCTGCAGCATTTACACAACATAGAATTGTCATCCATTCTCTGCTACGAGGAATGATTTTGGGAACATTCCTGCAACCCTTGGTAGCAAGCACCCTCATGCTACAATTTCTCCCTGCTTGGATTCCTGTCTCATCACAATTCCATATTTTTCCTGCACCATAGGAATTGATATGAATGTTAGCTAGTTTTTCATAAAACTTGCTAACCACCTCTGGACGTAAACCTATTGCACGATCTCTTTCTAGACCTTCAGCAGTCCGAAGGACTATGTCTGGGTGTCTTTCTCTAAATCCTTCACACCAGGATCTTCCAGGTAATCCTTCTCGAAATGGAGTCTCTCTAGTTTCACAAATTTGTGCAACACAGGCCCTCAGTTGCATAAATCCCACTCCATGCCCTAAATCTGCCATTTGCTTGCACCATTCAACTATCTCTTTCTCCTCTCCTTCACTCAAAACAGGTGTAGGGCCCTTCCTTTTTGTATGGGTCAGACCATTCAGCCAATAATGAACAGATGTAGGAGGTAAATTATATTTCAGTGCAGCAGCTCTAATAGAATAATTGTTGAATTCAATATCATCTATGGCCTTTAACATATCTTCTTTTGACCAACTAGACAAAATTCTAACCTTCTTGGTTGAAGAGTTGCCTCTAACAACCACAGTCTCCTGTAGTTCATGCCTATGTAGTTCACATCCAGCAGGTTCTGGCTGATGATCATCAGTTGTGTTTGTATCTCCTTGATTTGTTATTGCACCATCCTCTTCGCTTCTTATTGTAGCATCCTGTTCATCTGTTCCATGGTTAGATGTTTCAATTTCAAATTGTACACCTCGTCTTTTGGGCATATGTTGTGCTCGATGTAAACTCCTCTTTCTCTTCATCTTCTCTAAACGCTGCAGTATGAAACAATATAAAATTAGTAAAATATGTATTAATATATCAATAAGATCATCTACAATGGGAAAATTTTAGCTAGCTTATGATACATGACAGTATGAATTATGAACTTGTAGGTGAACTTGTGATTACCCCGTTGGGCGCCATTAACGATGATCGAATACATGTTTTATTAATTTCATATTAATTGATAAAGACAAAATTTATAAGCTGGGTTGTTGATTACATAGGGGAGAAGGGCCAGTATGTGAACACGTCCCAATACTTGAACACTATTTTTCATTTAAAATATCCAAATACCTGATGGAATAAAAACCATGAGGACAGATTGCATTTCCCTGTAAGGCCCGTTAATGAGCTCCGCACAAGGTGGTTGAACATTTATTTGTTCCTTATCTAAAACGCGCGTGGAGATGGCGGAGGACAGGTTACGTTTCCCTCTTTTATTTCCAATTTAATGCTCAACACCTATCCTCTTCGGTGGACCACTACCGGTCTCCACCAGTAAATGTGTTTTTTTTGAGATATTTTATTTGATCGATCATATGGAAGCAAATCATATTAAAATTGGATACGAAATTAAAGGCTTAGGATAAAAAAATGTTATTTTATAACTAGCTGTCAAATTGGCGCTCCTACGTGGCAAGGAATTGGCTCCATGGACCTGCGAACTTAGGGTGTTCGCATACTGGCCCTTCTCCCCTAATCAAAATTTTGGTTTTTTTCCATCAAGTATTGGATATTTTATATGCAAAATACTGTTCAAGTATTGGGACGTGTTCACATACTGGGTCTTCTCCCCTATTGTCTTTCAATAATCAAAATTTTGGTTCTTATTCCATCAAGTATTGGATATTTTAAATGCAGAATAGTGTTAAAGTGAAATATCATGTCACAGATGACATGATATTTTAGTGCAGCAGCTCTAATTGAATAATGCGAGAAACTCAATATCATCTATGGCCTTTAAGATATCTTCTTTTAACCAACTAGACAAAATTCTAACCTTCTTGGTCAAAGTGTTGCCTCTAACAACCACAGTCTCCTGTAGGTCATGCCTATTTAGTTCACATCCAGCAGGTTCTGGCTGATGATCATCAGTTGTGTTTGTATCTCCTTGATTTGTTATTGCACCATCCTCTTCGCTTATTATTGTAGCATCCTGTTCATCTGTTCCATGGTTAGATGTTTCAATTTCAAATTGTACACCTCGTTTTTTGGGCATACGTTGTGCTCGATGTGAACTCTTTCTCTTCATCTTCTCTAAACGCTGCAGTATGAAACAATATAAAATTAATAAAATATGAATTAATATATCAATAAGATCATCTATAAACACTTCTAAAGATGAGGTGTTATCAAATAACACTACATTCATAAGCTTGTTTGTAATTGATCAATATCAACAATAGAGTTAAGAACAAAATGAGGTCTGTTCTACAATTCCTTGATGATCACGGCTCTCCTTACATGGCCAATATCTATCCCTATTTTGCTTACCTTGAAAATCCCAATATTAGTATAGATTATGCGTTGTTCAAGTCCACTGCTCCGACTGTAATTGATGGAGATAGTATTTACACCAACTTGTTTGAGTCCATGGTTGACACTATTTATTCTGCAATGGAATCTCTGGGATTCAATAACATACCCATTGTTGTTACTGAAAGTGGATGGCCCTCTTTTGAATGTCTTGGTATGGACCTCTTCGGATCTCCACCAGTAAATGTGTTTTTTTTTTTGAGATATTTTACTTAATCGATCATATGGAAGCAAATAATATTAAGATATGATAAATAATTAAAGATATAGGATTAAAAAGTGTTTATTTATACCTAGCTGGCATACTGTCACTCCTACATGGCAAGGATTTGGTTCACTTAACCTGTGAAGTTAGGGTGTTCGCATACTGGCCCTTCTCCCCTAAACTCTTATAAAGATGAGGTCTTATCAAATAACACTACATTCGTCGGCTTGTTTGTAATTGATCAATATCAATTAGAATGTTTCACTGGAACATGCAGTCACCCCTTTCGACATTGTAATTCATATTGATCAATTGACACAGGTCTTGTTAATGTAATGTTTTGTGACATCAAATCATCTTCAGAAGTGAATGCATGTAAGAATCGTAATTGTAATAGCTTGACTACATATGCTGTTATAGTGGCAGCAAATCTGTTGTACTTCTGAATGTCTTGGTATGGACCTCTTGGGATCTCCACCAGTAAATGTGTTTTTTTTTTAGATATTTTACTTGATCGATCATATGGAAGCAAATAACATTAAGATATGATAAATAATTAAAGATATAGGATTAAAAAATGTTTATTTATACCTAGCTGGCATACTGTCACTCCTATAATTAGTTAAGAATAAATAGTTAAGTTGAAAGGTATGAATAAACATTTTTCTTTCCTATATCTTTAATTTCTGGGAGTAGTGCAATTATGTGAACACCCTAAGTTCATGGGTCCATCGGGCCAATTCCTTGCCATGTAGGTTTACCAATTTTACAGCTGGCTATAAATAAACATTTTTTTATCTTATCTCTTTAGTTTGGAAACTCAATATCTTATCTCTTTAGTATTGGGCAGTGTTCACGTAGAGTTACAGATTTCTGTTTTGTATCAATATGTGATTGTAAAACAAACTTAACTTAGTAGCTTGTACACTTTTAGCTTTCTTGGTTTGAAGACGAGCTTTATAGACTTTCAGACTGTTACGGTGTGTTGAGTAAGATAGGTAGCAATCACGGTTAGGACTGTGACATCTCATTTATAATAATGTTTATAGGCCATTCTGACCTGTTCTACTGATTCAAACTGTACAATTGAGAAGGATTTTCTAGGCCATTCTGACGTATGTTAGATGATTTCTCTCTTACCTGCACTGTACTACGATTTATATTCACTACCATTAATCTTTGTGGATATTGATAATGGTTTGAATTTCAGTTTTTCAATTTTATAGGATGCAGAGGATGTTGTTTGTGAGAAAATTCAGTTCTCTATATTTTGCAGATGTCTATGGGTTGAGGACGAAACAAATTGATATGTCTTGCACATTCTTGATATATCTGTAGATGACTTATTTTTAGAAAAGGCCTATCCCCCTCAGTTCTAAGGTCCATGGAGCCAATCCCTTGCCACGTAGGAGCGCCAATTTGACAGCTAGTTATAAAATAACATTTTTTTATCCTAAGCCTTTAATTTCGTATCCAATTTTAATATGATTTGCTTCCATATGATCGATCAAATAAAATATCTCTAAAAAAACACATTTACTGGTGGAGACCGGTAGTGGTCCACCGAAGAGGACAGGTGTTGAGCATTAAATTGGAAATAAAAGAGGGAAACGCAACCTGTCCTCCGCCATCTCCACGCACGTTTTAGATAAGGAGCAAATAAATGTTCAACCACCTTGTGCGGAGCTCATTAACGGGCCTTACGGGGCTCCTGCGCAGGATTACATAAAATATTGGATTTTTTCATTCTGGTTGGGCTGGGCAGAGCGACTCGTTTCATTAGCATTTCGGAGGTCATGCTTCATAGCATCAGGCGGATAGAAGACTTGCTCGTAAGTATTACACTTCAGATTATTTTTTCGAATTTATTTCACCTATTCAGAAGCCTTGTGATTTGCGTGGTATCGCATTCTTCTAGACTTGTTTTTCATTTTTTATCTGGTAGATGGATTTTCTGAACCTGCTTTTAATAGAATAATGTTGAGTATACTGGTTGCTCGAGGCTGTAGGATTGTTTCGTGGTTAATCATTTAGAACTTTTTAGGATTGTTTCGTGTTGTTATATATAGTTATTAAGATTTACCATACGAGAACCACCAAACTGATAGTCGTTGGGATGTACACGAATAGAACAATTATCTAACATGGAAGGGGACGTTTCCTCTGTATTGGGGTATGTCTCTAACCGTATATACTCACTCTCCATTCTGAAATGGACAATTTGCCACTTGTTTGTCTACCATTTGCAATGTTTCTAGGGGAGAAGGGCCAGTATGCGAACACCCTCAGTTCGCAGGTCCATGGAGCCAATTCCTTGCCACGTATGATCACCAATTTGACAGCTAGTTATAATTTAACAATTTTTTATCCTAAGCTTTTAATTTCGAATCATATTGTAATATTATTTGCTTACATATGATCGATCAAATAAAATATCTCTAAAAAAACACATTTACATTCTGAAGTTATTAGTTCTATTGTGAAGTTAATATTATTACTAGCAGTAAAACAACAGAGGTTGTACATCAGAAACTCTCCATTCATATTTTAAGTTATTTATGGTATACATTCATTTACTATATATGTGATGGGATATTCTGCAATAGAAACAATCTCTAATATACCCAATAAACTGAAGAACATAATTTTGATAAGAGACATTCACTTGCAGCAAAACAGCAGAGCCTGTACATCAGAAACTCTCCATTCAGATTATAAGTTATGTTATTCATAGTATCACACATTCATTTACTATCTGTGCAATGGGATATTATACAATAGAAAAGGCTCTTTTGACACTCAAATTGCGAGTATACTTGAAATGCAACAACATTTAACTTCAGCTGATGACCATATATCAACATAGCACCAAACATGAATAGAACCACCTGTAATTTTTGCAGCAGGTATGAAAACTAACCTGCAATTTTTGCTTTGCTGGACCTTTCCTTTTCCCCCTTGATAGAAGTAATCTCTTCTTATAAACTCCACTCTAATCAGGCACCCTGCAGAAGTAAATCAGCAGTAAACAAGACTAGGAAAGTGAATATATAATACTGACATTGATTTGGGAGTATCCAATAAAAATGTAAGACATGGATCAAGGTGTAGGGTCTTTTTAATCAAAGGTTGAAATTGATTTTGAGATGATCTTGTGGCTGAAATTATTTGATTTGATATTCATATTTATTTTTTAATTTCAAGTGTAGAATTTTGTTTGTGTTTTTAATGGATGAATTTGAATCTTGAGAAGAAGGTTCCCTCTTTTTTGGCAGGTTTGTATTAATGTATGGACATGAAAGATCTGGTGATTGAACAGCCCAACTTGGAATATGGAAAGAGATGAATTGAGAAGACAAATATTCAACCCATTAAATAGATATGATGGGTTTGTCAACTGATACGTTGTTTTTATATTTTGAACAAATGAGTCTTTTATTGTAGAAAATGAAAGTACCAATCAGTATTTATTGTGTACTGTGTAATACTGAGATGTTGACCCTATGCACATATGGTTTATAAAAAAACAAATTTTTGAACTTCAATAATCAAAATATTGGTTTTTTTTCCATCAAGTATTGGATATTTTATATGCAAAATACTGTTCAAGTATTGGGACGTGTTCACATACTGGGTCTTCTCCCTTAGCAATTTTTATTTTAGGAATCCTCCTCTAATTAGTTGTTGTTTGAATGTGATTTGTTGTTTTATAGTTTATATTGAAGTTATTTGGTATTTTCATAACTATCGCAATAATAAGCTTCAATAATGAAGTAATCTTTTATAATAATTGTTGTAAAAAATATTATTAATGAATAATTGGAATACATGTAAAATAAATCTCATGTTTATGAATACATGAAAGATAACTCCCATTACATAATAGAGGAATGAATAAAGAAAATGAAATTGTTAGTTGACATGAACACATGAAATGCATTTACTTTCTAATTGACAAAGAAAACATTCAATAGTTGTTAGGCAATCTTCGCAAACATTAGCATCGAGCAGACACAAGAAACATGCATGTTCCTATGTAATTTGCATGGTACATATTCTCCACTATCTCGTTGAAGCTCATTATTGTCTAATTACATCGAAGACATCTTATTGTGAGGTGTCTCGATCGAAAAGTGTCAAGCCTTTTGTGACATGAATATTTATGGCATCTTTCGGTAATACCACCATATCCTTTATGTCATCCTTCCTAGTATATTGTTGGTTATAGCTAGCTAGCATTTGGTGCTAGCAATGAACGGATGCCCACCTGCAACAAGAATTTCATTTCAATTGCATATTGAATGTTTCATTACACAGAGGCACCGTCTCTCTCCCAGACTTCGGATTTCCCAGACATTCTACAGTTTTTAGTTACTGGACATCGGTGCATCGCGAGTTACTTCCAGTCAACCTTGAAGGTTAGGTGATGTTGTTTGGGGTGTTGTTCCTTCTACCGCTCCCCCCACACCGTCATCCTCTTCTTCTTCTTATTTTTGGTTTCTCGACACTTGTTGCTTCCTTCTCTTCTTCTCCTTTCTCGCTTTGTGTTTCGAGCGATCCGTTTGGGTCCTTTTGTTGGGTCCTTTGGCTTTGTACTATGCAGTCCCATTGACCTACTTTTGTATTCATTTGTTGGACATTAATAAAATTATCTTATCTTATCTTATCTTATGTGGTGAGGGTATTTAGAGTTCTTTGGCTTTCCCTTATATTTTGCAACATTTCTTTCTATAGTTGCCTTAATAGTTTTTTCCTTAGTTGGGATATAATAAGAGTTTATATAGCCATCGATAACAATGTTTATTTAATTTACTCAGACTATTTTTGTCGACAACATATTTTTTGTTTTTGTCAACCTACCACATTTATATTTTCCTTGATATCACATTCCCCTACCTTCTTTAAGGTTGGTCACCCTTGCAAGAAACGATTGACTTTGAATACATTCAAATATCTTAGTCGTCGGTGTGCACCTCTAAATGTAGACATCATATAGTAACATACAATACACATGCAACATACAACATACATCACTCGAAGGTAGGGACAGTTTGATATTAGGCAAATCTAGTAGCAAACAACAATAATAATTTGTGTTAGTTAATAGGATATGCATATATTTGAGTTACAAACAACAAGCTTCTCTTATTACAACAATGAAGTCTCTATAGGACTTCCACTTCCAAACCTGAGTTTCGCAAAACCACTTTAGTGCCATATAACCAGATTCTTCTTCCCATTTGTCCAAAATGGCCAATACAACTTGTTCATATTCATTCATATAGGCTTTAAAGAGTAATATTTATCTTTTGTTTATCTATGTAGCCAATTGCAGCTTGACGTGTGTCACCTACTTTCTCTTTCTAGGGTTATGTGTTTCTAGTCAATTTCAATGTCCTTGGGTTAATTCCACTATCTCTGGAGCTCAGATGATCAACCCTAATCTTCCGCGATGTTTTACACTTATGAATTCTTATCTTTGGTACTTACGCAACTCGAACCTTTATGTGCCCTTTCATGGGAGTTCTTAATCAAATGAAGGCATGCTCGTGCATTTTTGCGCCCAGTTACTTTTGCATCAGTTGATGTTTTACATGGTATAACATTTACACATTACATTGTGACATTCTTACTATAAAACCTAAATCTGGACTAACGGTATTTGACAATTAATCCTTAGCAGTTATCTCAACCCATTAATCATTATGCACTTAAATGGCTAGTCCCTACACGCGCCTTTCTCAATTAACACTCCTAGCCATTAGGTCACACTTGTTACTCATCATTAACTAATCAAAAGCCTACTTTTGTAATATATAAGACATCTTGGGACATCTAGCCACCATCTCCAACTTACATAATGTAATTTGTACCTCACCAAGATAAAGTCGATCCTGACAGAAAAAATTGTTTAGGAAAAATTGTCTTAAGTTTCGACAACTTCATCCTCGAAAGCCTTAATAATCATATTTTCAAATTCACAATTTAGCCCAATCATCCTTGTGTCAGTCGAGTACAAAAAAAAGCCTTTCATAATACCTATAAAATTACATTCACACAACCCATTCAAGGGGCCTCTAATCTCACATGTTTAAAACTACCTAAGAGATCACAACAAAAACACCCAATTTCTAAATCACTCTCTCAAGCACATCAACCAACACTAATTTTGCATACATCTTATACATTTCCCTGGGCCATTTTGTAAAGCTACATCACACATCAAAGATCATTATCGGATGTCAAAGGTTCTATTAGGCTTATCATTTCCAAAATATATTACGATATACATACTGCACACATATATTGAGTGGGGAACTACGAGGGCTTGATGCCTCTTCAAAGTATTGCTATATAGTCATTACAAGGGTAACTTAACCCAATCAAGCTAACCCCTTTTTAGGTCTTCGAGAAAATAAGAAGAAGAAGAAAGATCCCCAATTTACTAGATAATTGTGATCACAAAATTACACTCACTAAGAGCAAGGCTAGACACAGACAAATACAGTGTCAAAGGAAAGATCCACCATGACCCTATAAAGAACGAATCCATCCATATCAGACAGAGTCACCCGGGTGACTTTATCTAAGATAGACAACTCCATCTTCCTATTAGATTTAGTCTCTTAGTTTTTTCAGGATAGTTTAACGATACTCTATATAGCCTTCCTACACATTTTCAAATCATTGTCACTCTATCTCAGCCAATAATTTTTTGTAATCTCTTCTAACCCTAACTCACACTTACTTTATTTAGCTCACCTAAGTTTGTGTATTTTCCATATTGATCATGACATGATTTGGGATCTTTATATTTACTATATTTATCATCATAGTTCATATTTACATAAAGTAATCAATCATAAATTAGATTTAAATGGTAATTTTGATATTACATTCTGGTAAACCCATTTTTTGTAATTACATGTATCCTAAAGCATTGTGTCTCACACTTAGGGTTTCATAATTCATCAAAATCAATAGGTTTCATTCTTATTTTAGGGTTTCTTAAAACCTTAAATTACTTTTGGATCCCAGACACTATCACCATGACCTATACTTGCTTTGTAAAAGATCCAATGATATTAATATGATGAGATAATCACACCAATCTATAAGGGATAATCATTATCAAGTATCTCGTTTATTACATGCTACCCAAAAATAAAAGGTAATTTTTGAAAAGGCTAAGATAGGGGATATTTAAGGTGAGCCCTCGAGTGATACAAATCTACCATCTACGGGATCTAAAAGTGTCATTATTCAAGCATTTAATGAACCCTCACCTACACCTTATGTTTTAATTATGGGGGCATCATAAAAGGATCCTTAAGCTACTACATATACACATTCTTTGGCTTCTAGACCAATTGATCAAGCTAAAATGTAAATATATGAGCCTAATCTCAATGCTATAGTAGCAGTAAATGAATAACATTTAAGTACAACAATGAATACCTAATTAATTACACAAAAAATAATGAAACCTTAATTGTAAAAAGAGGGTTGAAATCATTAGTTGATTCACAGAGTTCTAGAGAATGCATAGATTTGGAAAATCGGGAAAGACGAAGCACTGACTGTTGCACTAGAGCACAGAAAAATGTAGATCTGGAGAGATAGCCTGGACTAAGGCACCTGGAGAGGGACAGAGGCTCCCTAGACCTATTTCTGGGCACCTAGTTCTACAGAAAAGCTCAGAAAACCTCCTTCGAGGCGTCGTAAGGTGTTTTCCTCTTATCACCTTTAATCGCTCTAAAGTTGCACCAAGATCACCGAGGTCGTTGGAAACTTGTAATGAAGTATAGACCTGTAAAAACCTCAAATAAACATCAAATCCCAAAAAAGAAAGATGCAGAATGAGAGGTTGGACTATCCTCCGTTGTCACAATGGTGAACTTATGACTGAGCGTTGCACTACATCTTAGACCCAATGTAGTTTTGTGTGCGTAGAATTGTTCCCTAGGTTGTTCTTGTGCATGTCACACTTGGATAGTGAGTAAGTAGCTAGATGTAGAATGTAGTAAATGTGTGCATGAAATAGAATGAACTTCCCTCCTATGAAGTGTGATGCAGAAAACCAACCCTTGTGTCCCTTGTGGTGGAGTTAGATGGATGCAATGGAGCTCTTAGATGCCTCAATGGATGCAACCTTAGGTGGTGATAGTTTATGCTTAGTGTTTGGGTCCTTTGTTATGATCACATAACTTTATATTTATATGATTCCCTTGCTTGAATGTTGTAATTAACCCCGAAAAGGTTGACTACCAAAAAGATAAGATGCTTAAATAGCTAGAAAGGACCCGAAAAGTGTGATTAAAGTAAAAAGAGGGCAGGGGCGCCCAAAGAGGACGAGGGCACATGTCGCTGGCATCTTGGATGGGCGTTAGTGCCCAGGGTGACAAATGTCAAAGAGTGAAAAGGCAAACTGGGCAAGTAAGGGTGTAATACCAAAAGCAACAACAAAAGGTAAAGCAAGGTGGCCAAAGACATGGGTTAGTTAGTATTTTTCTTACTTACGAATCATATGAATAGTAGTATGCAATCAGGACTAGATAATTACCCAAAGTGTGTGATTTTGTGTCTACATTTGCCTTCACTTTATGTTGGTGAGCGGAAAGCTTGGTAACACAAAGTAGATAGAGATATGTACCTAATAACTATGTAGATCGACGATGAAAGTGTGTCGAGGGACAAGACAAAGCATGAAGTGATAAAAAGTGTAAAGTGTGGAGCGTGGATGCTAAGGATGAGGAAGTGTAAAAAGTGATGATGAAAATGAACCTAGGGCGGAAGCGCATGTGTAGATGTTGTAATGTACATGTTGTTGATGTGTGTGATGTTGTTGTTGTTGATGTTGACTATCGCTTCCCATATAGACAAACATGTAAGCGAGAAGCCGACAAGTAGTCAAATATGCATGTATATGATCAAAATATGTAAAAAAAAGCGTGTAAGGAAAGTATGTAAAAATATTGAAAGTGTGAAAAAGGAACATGTGCACCTGATTCGTGATGAGGAAAGAGTGTAGAAAAGGATCTTGTAGATGATGTCGACATGTAATTTTTTCAGGAGATCTCATGCCAATGAAATGTAAGAAGTGTAGGGAGAATAGTCTGGTGCCATCCTCCAACCTTTAGCTACTTCCTGCCATGTAAGACACCACTGCAAATGGTGAGTATAAACGCATGTGCTAAGGACCCAAGTCCGATTTTGAGCCCTGTAAAATTTGTTGTGTATGGAGTTTTGTAGATTTTGTTGAACTACTAATTGTTGTGTAAATGTCCCCTAGTTTTAGGCACCCAGGAAGGCCATTGTGCTAAGGACCTAAGTTTGATTTTGAGCCCTGTTTGAAAATCAAAATTGTTTTATATCGGTACCAAGTGTTTTGTTGTGTATAACACTAAATAGGGTGGTTGATTCACCCAAATGATGCCCCCTCGTTTGGGGTGGATGTGACGTCGTTGAAGGAGTATGCATCCCAAAAGAGGATTGACCGATGTGCTGAAAATATGCCCTAGAGTGGGAAGGGAATGTGCTTGGTAAAAACCAAGGCACACACAAAAAAAGTGGTTAAGAAACAGGTTTTACTACAAGCAAAGATAAACATACATGTATAATATGAGATGTAAGCTAAGCATACAATGTATAAGCTAAGACGCAAGTAGAAGCTAATGTAGACCGTGAAAAGTGGGTGGAAAACATGGGACATCACTCACGATGTCGCAAGAAAATCAAAGTCATAGTGGCCATAAGCAGACAAGTGTGCACACAAAACAAAGGAGAAAGCCCACAAATAATGGCATATAAAGAGTAAGCAATGACAAACAATATAACAAAAAAACCATGGAAGTAAATAGCCCTACATAACAAATTTTGCACATGAAGCACCCGTCAACATGTTAGAAAGATAACAAGTATGTCAAAGCATGTATAATATGAGAAAATAAATGTGTTATGAAACAAAATGGAACAATAACACCTTTAGTGTACAAAAGTGGATGCCCCAAGAGCCTTTGTGGGACTAGTAATAGGTATTGCACCAAGCATCCATGTTGCGTGTAATGAATTTGTAGAATCTGTGATCACAACTAGAAGGAAAGTGAACATGCATGTGCATATGATAAAGATAATGACATACAATATATCTATCTAGCATGTGTAATAAGATGAGCATGTAACAAGTAAATGTAAGCAAATCTAAATGTAACCAAGATATGCAGTATGTTGTGAATGAGGCGGAATGGAATGTACAGTGAATGATAGGGCAACGTGCCCCCCAAGTGGATGTGTATATATGCAATGAGGTTCATTTATTTATGCCCCCTTAATAGTCAACATATGAACTATAAACGAGAGTGTTGTAGACACTAAAATTAGGTCACACTCCCCTTTGGTCCCTCGACAAATAAGCACCCTTTATCACATTCACCTAGCCATGGCCCCCTTCACCTCACTAATATTAATTAAATTAATTAAATTAAATTAATTCATTATCCTCACTATATTTATTATTCTAATATCTTAATTTAAATAATATCCACACATACACTTAACCTAGACACCTCACCAAGCCATACTCACCCTAAAACCTATTCTTAGTAAGTTGCCATAACTAACTGAGACTTACCTAAACCCTAAAAATCAATGCCTACATTCTCTCTAACCACATTACTGCATGCTTACAAGAAGCTCCAAGTCTAATCCGCAGGTTAACGGCACGAGATTCGAGGAAATCAAGAGGATCTCCCTAGTTTAGTAAACCTAGGAAATTACGCCTTGACTGACGCCGGTTACCCCTAACTATCGCTGATTAAGCTGGAACCACTGTCGGTTACCCTTTTAACCCCAAAACAACCTTATTCTGAAGGTTGACAGAAGGTTGGAAAAATATTGGAAAAGTTGGTGAACATTAGCACATTCCAGAGAGATATCACATCTTCTGAGAGCGAATTTCAGCGAGAACACGCATGCAAGGAAGGAGATCAAGCATCTTTTCCTACACAACCATCCCCAGCAAGGATTTGATCTAACCAAGCAAAGAGGAATGCACATGCAGCACATGCAGAAGCTTTCCTTCAGTTGGTGATCACCTGCAGCCTTCAAACCTCTCATTAGCACCTCTGTCACTCACTCACATGCGTCCAGGACCATAATCCAAGTAATTAAAACATTCTACTTCTCTGGTTCATTCCATTTCATCATTATATTATCATCTATTGTTTACCTAGCCACCCATTGACCTCCTCCAACACTCACCCCTCCATATACCCATTAAAACCTCACAAAATCCTACCCAAATCACCCAAAACCTCATCCCGACCAACCAAAGTCCTTTGTGTAATCACAAAGGAGACCTAAATCTTGTTCTGTGGCATTCCTAGTTTTCCACAGTAACCGGCACCCGGTTACACCCAATCGCTGTTGGTCACCCTTAACTGACATCAGTCTCTGTATTTTCACATACAACCCAGAACAATGACCTATCCACCTAATTCCCTCTCACCCTCATTCACCTGTGATCTACCTGAGACCTCTGTCAGACCTGCAGAGACCTAAAACCAGTTACTTGACCTTCAGATCCTATTCTAACCTAGCATGTTAGATTAGATCTTTCTTATTGTGTTTCAAGTGAGATACCTAAATCATTTCAAATTACAATAGGATTTGCCTTATTTACCACATTAAATTGTTTGAAACAGTGGACTGATAGCCATCTAGGAAGTATCACACTTCCCGGATCTAGCATACGCTAGGTAGTTCACTACATATATTGTTTAAACTTTTTCTGGTGGTCTTGCTTTACATTACAGGCAGTTCCTCTTAGCCAAAAGGAAGATCTCACAATCAGATGTGGATTCAAAAGTCATACGCGTATAATAACCCATCAACCAACATTTGAATAGGTATTCCTCCTACGCCCGTTACCCTATCTGTTTCGTCAATACTTCAAAGAAACAATCTAGAATCAGGTGAAACAAGTGTGTCATCCGAAAATGGTCTGAATGATGTGTTGTATGTAGAAAGGGTTGATGAATTAAGTGATGATTGTAGAACTGTAATGTGTTGATGCTATTGAATGTGACACGGAGATGATGTGCTAGAATGCGTGATGATTTATCCTAAAGCGTATATCACTAGATGGGCAAGGAAAATGCTAGAAATCATGATGATGTAGCACAAGGTGTATATCATGAAATATAATAATAGGGTGGTAGAAAATGTGATGATGTAGCACAAAGCCTATATCACGATATGTGTGAAGAAGGCATTAGCTAGGAATGTCGCATGATATGATAAAAATATTGATTGATTGATTGTGATGATTAACGTGTAGAATGATGTAAGTGTGATGAGGTGAGGTTCAATTTTGATTTGCACCCTCAATAGTCGAGTATGAACCATTGGACTAGAGTACATCGTTAGGTAGTGAGTGTAACGAGTAGGAGTAGATGAGAAAAATGCGTAATATGTGTAGTAGGTGTGGTGGAGAAAATGTCATAGGTGTGTGACGTGTGAAATATGTAATGTGGAATGTGTAGTGTCTAATGCAAGATGTGTAGGTTATATAAGTGTAGAAGCACAAAACATGTGTGATGTCGAAGATGTGGATAATGTAAAATGTAGAATAATGAAGTGTGTAAAATGTGTATGATGTATAAGTGTATAAAGCACAAAGTGTGGATGATGCATAGTATATTGAAGAGGAGAAAAGTGTGTGATGTGTAATGTGTAGTGTGTGAGGTTCATGTATATAGGATGCCCTCAATAGTCAAGTGTGAACCATAGCAAAAAAGTGCATCGTAGGGAAATAATTTGAGAAAAATCAACTACCAAAGATTAAGCAGTCGTGGAGTAGTGGAAGAAACATTAGGACCATGCGACAGTGGCAAATTGTGAAATGTGTCTTGGCTATCAGTAGAAGGAGTAGTTGATTTTACAAAATGAATTAGAAATGGAAGTGGAGTAGGATGGGAAGGAATCTTGAATGGTGGTAACTTAGGTGGGATTGATGGTGTTGCAGAGGACGTGATAGGAGAAGAAGGTGGATTGATTGTGAGAATTCCATTGCATAGTTTGACTTGGTAATGAAGTAGATGGCTTAAGAGGAGGAGGTGTTATATTGATTTTTAGAGGAGGTCGTTTGGTTTGAGTAGATTACATAGGTGGCGTTTGAGTGAGTGAAGAAGGAATGTGAGAAGTGGAAGCATTATGCTCATTAGACATAGAAAGAACATATTTAGGAGCCCATTTAGATGTAACATTTGTAGATGGCCATGTAACAAAATGTTGTGCAATAAATGAGACAAAGCCTTGATGCTCAAGATGTTTGATTCATCATTGTAAAGCATAAGAATCGTTGTCATTATGTCCATTGATCTAACAATAATTGCAATATGAAAGACCTTTATATTTTACAAGCCGATAAGGAGGATAACAATGAGTAGATGGTAAGTTGATTAATTGATGAGTAAGGATCTTAGTAAGAATTCCATATTGCTTAGCATTGCGATCAAACATTATTGGCTCTAGTAATGGTAATACTTTAGACTCACTAACATGAGCACATGTAGAAGACATAGAATTAGGATGAGATGTAGAAGGAGAACAAACATGGGCCTTAGAATCATTTTTAAGTTATTGGATTTTAGATTTAAGAGATATGATCGTAGATTCCTTATCCTAACTTTTTTCGTAAAATAAAGAATGAAAAGCTTGAATTGACTCCAATATGGGTTGATTGGATGGAGGATCACAAAGGCTAGGGTCGTCAGATAGACGATGGAAAATAGGACTTATTTCATGTGGCGATGTATCTTTAAGAAGACACATGGAGTCTAAGGATTTTTGTAGAACAACTTGGCAGTCCAGATGCATTTTAAGTAAATCAGACAAAGGAATTTTAGGAACTTTAGGACCCATGATAGAAGAAATACGAGAATCCAAGCGTGTTCGACTGAGATAGGTTCACCAAAATGATTAAGCTAAAATGTAAATATACGAGCCTAATCTGAATACTATAGTAGCAGTAAATGAATAACAATTAAGTACAACAACGAATACTCAATAAATTAAGCAATAAATAATGAAACCCTAATTACAAAGAGAAGGTAGAAATCCTTAGTTGATTTACAGAGTTTTGGAGAATGCATAGAGTTGGAAAATTGGTAAAGATGAAGCACTGACTGTCGCATTGGAGCACATAAAAATGCAGATCTGGAGAGATAGCCTAGATTGGAGTGCCTGAAGAGGGATAGAGGCACTTGTGAGTGCCCTAGACATGTTTCTAGGTGCCTGGGTTTGCGGAAAAGCTCAAAAAACATCCTTTGAGGTGTCACAAGGTGTTCACCTTTTGTCACTTTTAATCGCTCCGAAGTCGAACCAAGATCACCAAGGTCACTGGAAACCTGCAATGAAGTATAGACCTGTAAAAACATCAAATAGACATCAAATCCCAAAAAAGAAAGATGCAGAATGAGAGGTTGGATTGTCCTCAGTTGTCACAATGGTGAATGCACGACTAAGCATTGCACTACATCTTAGACCCAATGTATTTTTGTGTGTGTAAAATTGTTCCCTAGGTTGCTCCTATGTGTGTCGCACTTGGATAGCGAGTAAGTAGCTAGATGTAGAATGTAGTAAATGTGTGCATGAAATAGAATGAACTTCCCTCCTATGAAGTGTGATGCAGAAAACCAACCATTGTGTCCCTTGTGGTGGAGCTAGATGGATGCAATGGAGCTCTTAGATGCCTTGATGGATGCAACCTTAGGTGGTGATAGCTTATGCTTAATGTTTGGGTCCTTTGTTATGATCACATAACTTTATATTTATATGATTCCTTTGCTTGAATTTCGTAATTAACCCCCGAAAAGGTTGACTACCAAAAAGATAAGATGCTCAAATGACTATAAAGGACCCAAAAAGTGTGAGTAAAGTACAAAGAGGGTAGGGGTGCCTCGAGGGGACGAGGGCACCTATTGCTGGCATCCTAGATGGGTGTTGGTGCCCAGGATGACAAATGTCAAAAAGTAAAAAGGCAGACTGAGCAAGTAAAGGTGTAATACCAAAAACAACAGTAGAAGGTAAAGCAAGGTGGCCAAAGACATGGGTTAATTAGTTCTTTTCTTTCTTAGGAATCATATGAATTGTAGTATGCAATCAGGTTTAGATAATTACCTAAAGTGTGTGATTTTATGTCTACACTAATAACAAATCCATTATTTCTAGTTAATGTTCTTATTGTTCATATCTAACAATTGCAAGCCTTATAAGCACAAATAGATCTCTTATCACAAAATTGGTCATAGATCACCACGAGATCCATTGGGTTATTCAATAACCCATTAACACTTGAAAGTCTTAGCTATACTTTACCTCCCAACTTTACTCCAATAAAGCATTTTATTTTATAATGGAAAGACTGACCTATGGTAGCACCTTTGTGCCTTCATGACCTCCTTTATGGTTTATATATGTGTCACGACACCTTAGTCACCAAGTTATTTCCTTGTAGACTCAAAGAATATGCACTTAATCAGTTTTATACACTCCCTCATGGTTCTATATGGCAATCTAAGATCTCATCGATAGTTTCCTTTCACGTATTTCAATCAATATTCAAAAACATTTATCCTTTGCACAAGTCACTCAAGTTAAGCAACAAACCCCAAAAATAGTGGTAGATTATGTATTGTGTTATAAGACTTTTCTCTCATGTAGACATAAACACATCAATGAAAATGAATTAATCAAAGCATTCACTTCTAGTCTAATCTTGAAGCTCTACGAACAAGTCATGTTTATTAATTGTACATATTTTGAGGACCTTTTTCAAATGGTCAAAGTATATGAGACTAAGCTCTTAAGAGCCAACATGTTGGCTTATGACACCATGTAATCATCTAGTACTAGCAAATTACAAGCAAATCCCCCATACAAGGGCAAAATAAATGATACTAAAAAGGTTGAAAAGGTTAATATTGCACAACCTAATCATGCACCAACTCTTATGACAATTTCTACATAACGATACAACCATTTTATGTAGCCTCCTTACATTATCTTATGTAAACTACTTGAGTGTAATATAATCTAACTACCTTCACCCACTATAATTGATACGACAAAGAAACAAGGATCTAAGTTTGAGGACTACTTCTCATACGATTATCACCAATGTTGTGGGAACTCTACAAATAGATGTTGTGGACTACAAAAGAAAATACAAGATCTCATCGATAACAACACCATTTTTTTTTCTACAAGATCTCAATCCTCTTACCAACACAACATTTTTTTAACCTAATGCATGCATATACTTATTCATTGATCCATGACCTAATCATATTGCAAAAAATAAGGTAGACAAAGTTTACATGGCTTGTCGTGTAGTAACTCCTCCAACGACCTATGGAAGCGATGCATGTCTAATTGATAGTATCGTTGGTGTTACAAAAAATACAAAATGACTCACTATTTAACTATTTTCAGACATTTTCCCAAGGAAATTAGTCTTGAATTTACATTAATTATCTATTGTTCCAAAAATACGAACACTATAACATTGCAAAAATAAAAAATCAATACCTGCATGTGATATGCTTGGTCCTTTCCTAGCTCGATCCATTTTCATCATTCAAATTTAGTACTCTATACAACTTTAGGACTCGAACCTTATACAATGAATTAAGTGTTTAAAACCCATGTACATAATACACATTACTACCGCGAGGTCATGTCCATGTCAGGGGCGAATTTTTCTATAGACGTTAATTTGATCACATTTTTAGTACCTTACAACTTCTTACAACCCTATGCCCTAAGGGATGCCTACCACATCAGGGGCATACCTACACCGGGGGAAAATATACATTTTTTTATCACGATCATATATCTTAACACTATTCCATTGCACGTGTCATACCACCTTACTACTTACGACACATTCTATACCATGCTTTATATTGAGATCACATTGCTCATCTATAGACACTAACTCGATTATGATCCATGTTTATTTTCTTTATTGTTCTTATTATCTTATTACTATTGGCTTTGGGATCCTATTTTGGATACCATTTCTTGTTTACACCCTACTACTTTTTTATAGCATTGCTTGCTTACAACATTACTTGTTTCAAAAAATTAATTGATTTGACTACTCCATACTTTTAAGTGTTACATTTGTTTCTTACTAGATATGAAATTGATTTATCTTATAGATCTATGATTTTGAGTGTTCCAATGCTTACTTATTATATAACATTGATTTATCTTATTGCTTTATGTTGATTTTGAGTGTTAAATTTGTTACTTACTATGTGACATTGATTAATTTGACTACTTTGATAGTTTAAGTGTTACATTCATTGGTTTCTATATGAAATTATTTGACTTGAATGTTATGTGCTCTTTCATATTGTATTCTTTTAATGTTGTGTGATATTTATTGACTCAAATCTTTCATTTTCTTATGTGTTGTATTCCTTGATTATTGTGTGACATTAATTGAATTGAATACTTTATACTTGTGTGATTATGATACGATATTGTTTACCTTGATTTCTGTAGATACTTGTTTGAGTTATGATATTGTCTGTTTTGAATTCTTTGTGCACTTGTAGGCTATCTATTTTGATTTCTTTATGCCTATATGTTATATCATGTGCTTTATTTATACATGTGTGTCTTTTAAGGTATGTTTGATTTGTGCACTTGTATGCCCTATGTTATGTTTCTTGTATACTGTGGATGTTTATGTGTGAATTATGATGTTTGCTTTCTCTACAGTCATTCATATTAGGGGTATAATACCCATCTTACTTCCTAAGATGCATTGTTAACTATATATTTAGAATGAAAAAACATCGTATGATGCATTACTTTTAATATATTTTGATATGATTGAACATCCTATGACATATTACTTGTCTTGCTCAAGTTATCACTGTTAGATACACATAGTTACAACATGCTTAACTTATGGAATACATTTATTTAGTACACACTACATCTTTTACACATTAATTGGCACACATGGATTATTAAAACAATTTCTTAACACACATTGTTTGATTACATTTATAGGTATAGGCCCTACAATTGAATTACACTACAATTATTACTTTTTATCATCACTTATTACACATTACATTTTAGCATCTTGAATGATATGATCACTATTTATTATACACTTATCTATGCACATTACTTGTTTTACATTATGATTATATCATTTCTTATTACATATTACTTTGAGCACATTGATTATTATACTTCGTGATTGTGTTATTGATTATTACACAATACTTCTTTCATTTCTTATTACATTTCTTGCTATACTATCATGCATATATCATTTCTTATTGCACACTTTCCTTTATATCACTAATTGTTTCATGTTTTTTCTTACTCACATGAACTAACAACTAAGAATGTTCAAGTTTTTCATGTCTTATCAATCATAATGGGATTGTCATGTCATGTATTGAGTCACTATGGATCCATTAGGATAAGTCATGCATTGTGATCATGCTACACATATTATCACTGTTATGTTATATTTTTTAATACTACTAGAATAGTTTCATAACATGTTTCACTATTTGAATGATACATAGACATTTGTGCTTAAACCACATTTATATTACGAAATCTACACATTACTTGTGCTTAAATGTCAAATCTATCATGAACATTATCATGACATATTTTAACCTTGTGTTGATATACATTACTAGAATTGCAATGTTTTAATCTTATAAATGATACAAAATACTTATGCTTACAAGGGATTATATCTTACAAATTATACACATTGTACCATGTTAGTTGATACGTTAAATTAGGTTCATATCATTTATGATGTTGCTTCTATTATTGTATATGACAAACACTTTCTCTTTTGATTAAAGTGGTCCTTTACCACATCCAATATATCGAAAGGGGGGCATATTATGAGGGTTGTCTAATAGTTTCATGCATATTTCATATACAATGCTTCAGATGACATCATATGATGATATGGACATAGTTTTTATAACACATTACATCATGACAGATACATGGATCTCATATCATGAAATTTTCATGACTTCACTTAACAAGCTCAACTACAAGACAAAGGGTTCACTTAGAAGGCATAATTGCTAGATAGGGTTCCATTTAGTAGGTTGAATTACCAAAGAAAAACTTCACTTAATAGGTACAATTACTAGATATGGCTTCACATTGTACTCCTAATTTCTATGGTTCTATTATGTTTGATTTTCTCTTCCCTCACATATGACACTAGGGTAAAACATGTGTACATGTTTTGTGCTTTTTACTTTTCAATTTATATTAATTATTGTTTTTCATATGCATATTGGTTGGAATTTAATACATGTTTTTACACGTGGAACACAAGTTCAGATTTTTAAAACAACACAAAGGAGAAGGGAACACACACATTCTAGTCTTTTGCATGACTTGTCCTTATGGGAGGTTTGCATTTCAAGTTATTTATTTCAATCAAATAGTTTTCAATTACTATATTAAAATGGGGACAAATATAGTTACCTAAATCTGGACCAATGACATTTGGAAATTAATCTTTGGCATTTATCTCAACCGATTAATCATTGTGCACATAAACAACTAGTTCCTACACACATCTTCTCAATTAACACTTGTGGTCACTAGGTCACACTTGTCACCCATTGTTGACTAGTCAAAATCCTACTCTCAAAATATAAAATATATTTAGACATCTAGTTAGTTTCCCTAATTGATTGAATGTAGTTTGCACCTCACCAATATAAGGTAGCTATAACCAACAAAGTTATTTGGGAGAATTTGTCTTAATTCAATGTTTTCATACTCAAAATCCGTAAAGGTTGCATTTTTAAATTTGATAGTTATATCAATTGGGATAATATCAATTGAGTGGGAAATAATTTTCATAACAATCACCCATAAAAGCACATTCACACAACTCATTTTGGGACCCCCTAATCTCACATATTTGGGATTTCCTAAGAGACCATAATAAAACACCTAATTGCTAAATCACTCTCTCAAGTGCATAAGTTAGCACTAAGTTTGCATACATACTATATGGTTATTGAGTGTTACATTTTAAAGTTGCATCAAACACCAAAGATCATTAACTAGTGGCAGAGGTCCTACTAGGGTATTCATTGCAAAAAAATGTGATATACATCTTGTACACATACATTGGATAGGTAAATATGAGGGTTTTATGCCTCTTCAAAGTATTTCTACTTAGGCATTGAAGGTGTAACTCAACCCAATTGAACTAACCTCTTTTCAGGTCCCCAAGAAAAGAAGAAGAAGAAAGAGCCCTAATTTGTTGCACCACAAAATTATAGTCACTAAGAGAGAATCCATAGACACATAGGAAAGTAGTGTTAGAGGTGATATCCATACTAACCGTATGGAGGAAAAATACATCCATATAAGACAAAGTTTCTTAGGAAAATTTTTCTAAGATAGGGGAATTTATCCTCCTTGTAGATTTAGACTCTTAGATTTCCAGAACATGTTGATGACACTTTACACAACCTTCATGCACATTTTTAATATCATTTTCACTCCATCTCATTCAATAAATATACCGGCTCTCAAATCTATTCCACCCTTGAATTTGATGAAGAGACGTTGAAGGATGATTGAATTGCAGTAAAGTGGGTTCTCTTCAACAAGATGAAAATGGATTCAAGACCAACAAATGTGATAAGGGAAGTCACTTCTCTACTTCTTCTAGTTCTATAAGGTTAAGGAGAGAGACCCTATGGGGTTAATCACACCAGTTGTACAGATATATTATTCAGATCTAAGCATACAAGCAATAAATATAGAAATAAACCAGAAGAACAATACACAAGATATAACGTGGTTCACCCAGTGTGGGCTACGTCCACCAAGAAACAACCAATCTTATTATTCAAAGCTTTGTAGAGAATATACAATGAAGATCTGCAATCTTCCACACCTCCTGGATGTACAGTACTTTCTTCCTCACAAGCTTCTCTTTTTCTCTCTCAAAGAATTCCTTCTTACAATTCTCCCTTATTCTCATCTAACCCTAGTTTTCTAGCTTATATAACCATATACAAACTTAGGGAAACTTAGCTATGTTATTACAACCATTAGATCAACTTTATATCAAAGGTTAGATCTAATTCCCATGAGTTAAATAAAACAATCATGCACAAGATATTGGTTACCCTAACCGATGTCGGTTCCTCCTTGCCTTGACTGATATTGGTCCCTAGGTGACCAACGTCGGTCAGCTGACCGATGCCGGTTACTATGTATTCCAACAAGTTAATAAAGCATGTTAATGTGAAGAAATTAAGCTCCACAACTCAACAATCTCCCACTTGGAGATAAATTTTTGCACGGTACCATACAACTCCATTCTTGGATCCTTTCCTTGGCCTGTTTCTCCCTCTTCAAGTCTCAAACTCAAAGACCAACAAAAGTGGAGTGTAGCTCCAAATTCTCCTTTTCCAATGGCTTCATTAGCATATCTGCAGGGTTCTTATTTGTATGAATTTTCTCCAGTTTAGCTACCCATCCTCCAACACCTGTCGTATGAAGTGATATCTCAACTGAATGTGTTTCGTTCTTGAATGAAACATGTTGAGTTCTTTTCTAGATGAATCACACTTTGACTATCATTGTACAATCTGCAATCCTCTTGCTCCTTTCCCAACTCTTCCATGAACCTGCTCATCCATATCATCTCTTTGCTAGCTTCTGTAGCTGTAACATACTCCACCTCTGTAGTAGAAAAGGCCACAACCTTCTGTAATCTCTAAATCCAGCTAACTGTCATCCCACCTACTGTGAAAACATATCCAGTGGTGCTTCTCCTACCATCCAAATCACCAGCCATATCTGAATCAACATAGCCGCATAAAGAAATATCTGACCCTCCATAGCATAACTGCATGCTGGATGTCCCTCTCAAATACCTGAGAATCCATTGGACTTATTTCCAATGCTCTTTACCTAGATTGGCCATAAATCTACTCACAACTCCCACTGCCTGTGCAATGTCTGGTCTGGTACAAACCATAACATACATAAGACTTCCAACTGCTGAAGCATATGGAACTCGTGCCATGTACTCGACCTCCTCATGTGATGTAGGACACTGATCTTTTCTCAATTTAAAGTGTCAAGCCATAGGTGTACTTACAGGTTTTGAATTTTGCATATTAAACCTTTCCAACACCTTATTGATATAAGATTCCTGAGACAAATACAATTTCCTGTTCTTCTTGTCTCTGTGTATTTGCATGCCAAGGATTTTCTTTGCAGCTCCTAAATCCTTCATTGCAAATGTATGAGCTAATTTTTCTTTAAGCTCACCAATGTCCTGCATACTAGATCCTGCAATAAGCATATCATCCACATACAGTAAAAAAATAATATAGCTCCCATTTCCAAGCTTCTTGAAATAAACACAATGGTCAGATTCACATCTCATATAACCATTGCTCATGCATAAAGCTATCAAATCTCATATACCATTGCCTTGGAGCTTTGCTTGAGCCCATACAAGCTCTTTTTCAACCTGCACACAAGTTTCTCCTTACCCTTGACTTCATAACCAAGTGGTTGTTGCATATAAATCTCTTCCTCCAAATCACCATGAAGGAAAGTCATCTTAACATCAAGTTGTTCTAAATGCAAATCTTTTGCTGCAACTAAACTTAGAACAGTACGAATGGAAGTCATTTTAACTACAGGAGAAAATATCTCACCAAAATCAATACCTGATTTCTATGCAAATCCTTTTACCACAAGCCTTGCCTTGTATCTTTTTGTCCACCCTCTTCTTCCTTAATCCTGTAAACCCATTTGTTCTGCAATGTTATTTTACCTGCTGGCAACTTAACCAAATCCCATGTTGGTTCTATTTCAAGGAGTCCATCTCCTCATCCATGCCATGTTCCCACTTCACATGGGTCTCATCCTGCATTAATTCTTCAAAACTCTCTGGTTCACCACTATCAGTCAATAATAAATAAGATAAGGAAGGTGAAAATATTTCTGGAGGTCTACTTACCCTTTGTGACCTTCTCACTAAGATTTGGGGTGTCGGAGGCTCATTTTTCTCATTCTGTAAATTTGTATCAATCTCAGATAGTGACCGACGCCAGGTCACCTCCTACCGACACTAGTTTGGCTAACCGATGCCAGTCTGGCTCTTCTGTAATTGACGCCAATACAGGTGATCGATGTCGGTCAAGGTGCCGATCACTGGTCAGGTCAACCGACACCAGTTACTGTGTAAACTTGTAGGTGTCAATTTTAAATCCAAGAATGCATTTTCATCCACAAACTCTTCTACTGGTTCATCTTTGGGTACCAAAACTTGATCCATGTACATTCTCTTTTCATTCCATTCAATGTCATGACTCCTAACAATCTTAGAATCTTCTAAATCCCAAAAATGGAATCTGAAATCACCAGAGCCATAACCAATAAAAGTACATCTCTTGGATTTAGCATCCAACTTATTTATATTTTCTTTATCAACATGCACAAAATCTTCTGAACCAAATACTCTAAGAAAAGAAATATCTACCTCTTTTCCAGTCCAAGCTTCTTCTGGTATTCCACCATCTAGTGCACTTGAAGGCCCACGGTTAATTAAATAAACCATCGTGTCTACTGCTTCTTCCCAGAACTGTAAGGGTAATCCAACATGTATCCTCATGCTTCTTGCACATTCCATGATTGTCATGTTCATTCTTTCTGTAACACCATTCTCCTGTGGTGTTCTAGGAACCATTCTTTCTCTGCGTATTCCATTTACTGAACAATAATCATTGAAAGCCTTGTTGCAGTACTCACCACCATTGTCAGATCTAAGGAATTTTAACTTTGAATTTGATTCATTTTCCACAAGGGATTTCCATCTTTTAAAAGTCTCAAAAACATCATATTTACGTTTAATACAATAAACCCATACCTTTCTTGTGGCATCATCAATGAAAGTCACATAATATTGGGATCCTCCATGAGAAGCTACCTGGGCTGGTCCCCACACATCTGAGTGCACAAGCTCTAATTTTTTCTCCTTCTTTGTTGACCCAACTTTGAGAAATATCACTCTCTTTTGCTTTCCAAATATACAATGCTCACAGAAATCAAGATCTACATCTTTCAAATATGATAACTTACCCTTAGCCTTTAAGATCTGCATTCCTTTTTGACTCATATGGCCTAGCCGATTATGCCACATGCTTGCATCTGAATCTGAAGTAGATAACACAGAAAAGGAATCAGTAATACAGGTAGACAAATACAATGTTCCTACCTTCTTGCCTCTTGCTACAACAAGATATCCCTTGGTAACCTTCCAAGAGTCGGTTGTGAATGTAACCATGCAACCAGATTCACCTAGTTGTCCTGTAGAAATTAGATTTCTCCTGAGGCTTGGCACATGCCTCACATATTTCAATATCCATGTATTTCCATTCTGAAAATTTAGATGAACTTCTCCTTTACCAATAATATTACATGGTTCATCATCTCCTAAATAAACATGCCCAAAATTACCTTGACATAATTTCTAAAATAACCCTTATTAGGGTAGCATGGAAAGAAGCTCCTGAATCTAAAACCCATGATTCAATTTTATTATCCAAGGAGAGAATAAGGGCATCTTGCATTACCTCAGATGCAAAAATGTTTGCCTCTTTACCTTTCTTTGGCACATTCTCTTTGTTTTCCTTGAACCAACAATCCTTCTTTGCATGTCCTTTCTTTCCACAATTCCATCAAGTTATTCCTTTACCTCTGGATTTAGATCTGCCATTCTTAGAATTTGATTTCCCATTATTCTTGCTCTTGGATCTCTCCTTCTTCCTTCCCTTGCTTTCTACATTCAAAGCATTACCAGATGATAATTCTCCTGTACTTTTCCTGCGTATTTCTTCATTCAGGATTATACTAACCACATCATCAAACTTTAAAATATTAGTAGCAGACATTGTATTACTAACAACCATTACCAAGTTATCCCAACTATCTGACAAAGAGCATAAGAATAAAATGCTTTCACTTCATCATCAAATGGAATATTAACTGATTTTAATTGATTTACTATAGACCGGAAATCATTCAAATGACTTGATACAGATTCACCTTCTTGCATCTTAGAATTAAATAATTTCTTCATCAAATAAACTTTATTTGAAGCACTAGGTTTTTCATATAAATTAGCTAAAGATTTCATCAACTCTACCGTGGTTGATGCTTTGGTAATATTCAAAGCCACAGATGCTGTCAAGCTCAATCTTATAGATCCCAGAGCCTTTTTGTCAAGAATTTTCCATTCTTCATCAGTCATCTTTGTAGGTCTTTCCTTTTCATCCAACGGTAAGTATAGATCTTTCTGATACAAATAATCTTCCACCTGCATCTTCCATAATTGATAATTATGGCCGTCAAATTTTCAACTCTGTATTTTCCATCTTCTGCCATTGTTGTAGCTCCCACTCAATTAGAAATCCCTCTGTGAGTAAATCTGTCAACACACAAAACCCTCAAACAAAAAATCTCTGATACCAATTGTTGGGGTTAATCACACTAGTTGTACATATATATTATTTAGATCTAAGCATACAAACAATAAATATGGAAATAAACCAGAAGAATAATACACAAGATATAACGTGGTTCACCCAGTGTGGGCTACGTCCACCAAGAAACAACCAATCTTATTATTCAAAGCTTTTTAGAGAATATACAATGAAGATTTGCAATCTTCCACACCTCCTGGATGTACAGTACTTTCTTCCTCACAAGCTTCTCTTTTTCTCTCTCCAAGAATTCCTTCTTACAATTCTCCCTTATTCTCATCTAACCCTAGTTTTCTAGCTTATATAACCATATACAAACTTAGGCCGACTTAGCTATGCTATTACAACCATTAGATCAACTTTATATCAAAGGTTAGATCTAATTCCCGTGAGTTAAATAAAATAATCAATGCACAGGCAACCGATGTCGGTTACCCTAACCGATGTCGGTTCCTCCTTGCCTTGACTGATACATTATATTGAGTGTTGTATCGGTTCCAGATGACCGACATTGGTTACTATGTATTCCAACAAGTTAATAAATCATGCTAATGTGAAACAATTAAGCTCCACAACTCAAACCCAAATGATACATTCAATGTAAATCCACTATCTCATTTATGGCTTAACAAAACATACATGGCTACTCTTTTTGACCGTTATTACAATGTCTTTGATCTAGATATTGTTAATCTTATTCTAACACCTATAACATAACCAAAAATGAACACCTACAAAATATACCACTAAAAGGGATTAGAGACTGTATGTACCCAAAATTGTAGGGTACTGTACTGCCAGAACAGTGTAACAAGTGCCCCGATGATGATACAGGTCTCCTCGCAAGGTGTTCGGGATCCGGAAAAGCCCTCGGAGTATGCGTTAACATTCCGCATGCCCCGCTTAGCCCCCGCGCCCTTTGTTTTCCCCTTTTTTCCTTCTTTCCTTGGCCTCTTGACCTTCAGTGATGAAACCGCCGCCCTGCAGGGGCGGCGGTCCTGTAACCCGCCGCCCTGCTCAGAGCGGCAGTCCTGTGCGCGGTTTTCCAGAACGCTCTTTTGACGCGACCCCGTGTGAAATATCACGATTCACCAGATTTTCTTTTCTGACTTGAGCATGCATTTATGTTTTTGGTCCCCTGGAATAGTGTTTTTTTCTTTGTTTATTGTTTAGGAGTTTAATTTGGTTTTGGTTTTTGAGTGTTGGAATTCCTATAAATGCATAGCTTGTGCTGAGGCAAATGGCCACCATTTTTTTTGGTTAGAGTCTTCTGATTTTCAGTGTTTTGGTCTGTTAGCTTGCTTAGGATTGATAGCATAGTTTATTTAATACTTGGTTAGTATTGTTCAGATGTTGGTAAGCCACAGACCCATCTTGTGCAGGCAGTGCTGTTGTTCCATCCAATCCAATTAGAAGCTTGCCTCTGATTCCTCTTTGTTGTAGATTTGTTTTCATCATGACTTAGAGTTCTTAGTTCAATTAATTATATACCTGGTTAGCTTTATTCAGCTGTTGATAAGCCACATATCCAACTTGTGCAAGCAGTGTCTTTATTTTGGAACAGAATAACTTAGGAAGCCATTAAAGTTGCAGGTTTTGCTCTTTGTATAGGATAGTTACAGGTTCTGGTCGCTTCATGTTGCATGACTCACAGTAAAATCCCGCTAGGAATCGCATAAGCCAAGCTCTGTACCCTTGCACTATCCCTCTCCTACTCGCATTCTCGGTCTGCATTCTGAGCTATCCTTGTCCCAAAATCTACTCCTATCGGTGCTAGCACTACACGCTTTTCTGGATCCACGTGAACATGAAAGAACGAGAAGATCATACTGAGGGGACGAGATCACATACACCATCGGATTCGCCACTATTCTGCGGAGTCCAGGTTTTAAATTTCAAAGTTCTAGTCAAAATCATATCAAATAGAGTAGTTAATCGCTTTATTTCATTTCATTCTATTCTCGATATTGCTAGGGAAGCTGTGGGGATTGATAGTTTCTGAGAAACTATGATTCATTCCTCACTTCTGAGGTAGGATCGAGAATCTTGCAGGTAGATTAGACAGGCTATTTTATTTATTTAGAATAATTCTACAAATCACACAGGCAAATAACTACACTCGGTTATCTTGTCTGTTTTAAATTATTGTTTAGTTATTATTTTCTAGATACGCTTAAATAGTTTGCTTTCCTTAAAATTGTTAGAATATTTCATAGAAGAATAAAAGTTATATGCAGTTAGATTTATTTCATGTAGTTAAAATTTGTTTCATTACAGTTAGTTTTGCATTTTGTTTCGTATGACAATCACGGGACCTCAAGAGCCCAGGGAATATATATTTGAGCCAATCGTGCCTCAACCAAACCTCGTCACACCGATAGTTGACATAGACCAAAATCTCAGGATACAAGTATTCCAAACAACCACAGATTTACAACTGATCAGTTCACAATTAAGAGGATTAAACATAGAAGACGACCAAGCACATGCATTTTGGTCAAGTCAGCCAAACTACAGATTACCCTAGAAAACATCTGTATGACTGTAGAAGGGCTCGAAAGAGAACAAACATTCAGGTGTGATCCTTTAGTTCCACAGCCAGACGCTGGAGACACCCTCGTAGATATAGATACCAGCTTAAGAATCCAGGTTGCGAGAACGCCTGTAAGGTATTCTGAGAAGATTGCACAACTGTTGGTTCTAAACATAGAAGCTGAAAAAGGTGTACAATTACTGGATACTAGGGATTAGAACTTGATCTCGCGTATGACCATAACAGGACCGCAACAACCAAGAATCTATGGTTGTGATCCACAGATCCCACAGCCTAACAAGTCCACAGGTCAATCCGATATAGACGCTAACCTACGTACCTTGGTATTCAGGTCCACTCCACTTCCACCTATCATCGTCGAACAACTGTCCTTACTAGATATAGCGGCTAAAGAAGCTAGGGAATTCTAGACTAGGCCAGAAAATCATCCGTAGAGTCAATTATATTCATCATCCACCATATGACCTTATCAGGAGATATACACGAAACAATCTCAGGTCGTTTTCCACGTATTCCACAACCCATAGATCGAATCACGCTAGAGCTCGATATTGATTGGAGCCTTCGAGCAGTCATCCTCGTTGATCGATCATCACACCAGTCCAAGTTAGAAGGGCCTTCTTTGCCTTAACACAAATTCCACTAGTGCAAACATTAGATTGCCTAACTAGTTTGTCTACATACCCCCACCGGCTGTCTCGGCACGACCTCGGGAGGTCGGGTACACGGAAGAATTACCTCACGCTCGCCTGTCACTTTTCCAGCGTACAGAGACCTGCTAGGAATGAGAAGTTAAAACATGATTGGAGGAATTACACGATTTATCTATTTACATAATTAAGGGAACATTCTACAATGGAATTAGAGGGAAGTCCAGAGCTTTAGAACCAATGAGAAGTGAGGAGAAAACATGCACAAATTGATTAGTGGATCCACCTTTGATTAAGTTGCACATGGAGCCAAGTGGTATTCAATTTAAGATCTCAAGTACACATTCACATTTTTTGAGAAGCACAACACTCTTAAGAAGCATAAGATATGTCCCATGGATGATCAATTTGGAGAACTAGATTGACGAATGGAGAAAAAGGTGAGAGGATGTTATCAAAAATTTACCAAAAAAACATAATGTAAATATGTCACGAATTCACCCCTATTTTTTTTCCCAATGTGTAGCCCTCCTTATAAGATTTCCAATAGTACTAGTTTTATGTGATTTGGAGCTCCCTGCCAAAATTTATGGCAATTTGAAATTTCTCAGGTCGTTTAAACACAATTGACAACCACGAGGCCATCAAATTTAACCTCAAATTTTATCCTACCACATGTCTCATTCTCATTAATGACATTTTCAAATGATTTCCACCCAAGTTGATACCACGTGTCCACATCCTATTGGTTTTGGGATTTTGGGTTCACAGGTTCACAAGTTTTACCTTTTCATTTGCATCTCAACATGTCAGGATTTTTAATGAGCCATGATTGGTCCACGTGGACTAATCACATCTTTTTGGGGGTTAAATTTGGGATCTTAGACCTCAGAGTCTCATTCCCTTAGGATTCTGGATCTCCATGCCTTCATCAATTTCAAGTTTAGACCCAACCTCTGGGACCATAGAATGTTGTCATTGGTCCACATGGACCAATCATGGATTTCTGTGCTCCTAGGCCTTCTCAATTCTCAGCCTTGAACCATTTATCCATATTATCAATCACAGACTACTTTTATTGGTCCACCTAGATCAATGGTGTGTTTTCATACTCTATGACCATTGGATCTTCTCGAGATTCTCACGAACCTTTTTCCTTAGTTATTTTTTTCCATCTTCTCAGGACCTAAAGTTTTAGAGAATGTGCCACATGTCTTCCTCATAATATTTCGCTTAGCCCCTTCCATGCATTTTCCACTTTTCAAATTTGGGTAAAAAGTGAAACGTGGGGCCTTCACTCCACTTAAACAAGGCAGTCACTTGGCTTATAATCTTGAACTCGATCCTTCTCGTAGTGAATGTGGGATTAATTCCCAAGATGAACAAATAAATTGATTGCCACAACGAAGGCTTGAGATAATAGTTTGGTGACAAGTGTCCCTGATTTGATTAATAAATTGTGATGATTTTTGGATTAAAGGAAAATAAGGGTTTGAACAGCAACTGAACATCTAAGATCTAAAACCACCCCAAAATTTTCAATGTTTTTTAGAGCCAACTTGCACACATGCAAATCAAGAGGGGACAGGTATTTTAATGGGTTTCAATCCATAAGGTAACTTAAAAATACATGTTGATCGTCACGAAAAGTTTCGAAACTCCAAATTTTAGTCATAAGGTACTCAAATCAAAGTGGAAGTAATTTTGTGCCAAAAAATCTATATAATCTCTTTTGACCCCAACTCACACTTAATTTATTTAACTCACCTAAGCTTGTGCATTATTGTATCAATCATGATATGATTTAGGATGTGTATATTTATTATATTTGTGATCTTAATTTATCTTTAAATAAAGTAATAAAGCATACATTAAAGTTAAACCTAATTTCAATTTTACACCTTCTTTAGTCAAGATTTTAAAAATCAAATTACAAATCCACCTTAACTGCTAGCCAAATTCTATTTGTATGTATGGATTTTTTTGCGTCTCTTCAGAGTTAGATTTATTTTAAGGGTTAACTTATTTTTGCATTATTGTGAAATTGCCTATTCAATTAGGATGATCTTGTATTAGACTCCCCGGGTAAGAAAATATGTGAGCCCTAATCAACATGTTAAAATTTATGAGAGTACAACCATAATGAACAATATCTACTAGATCCATGTTGAGTCATCTTCTACGTGATTCTTTTACTTCACCATGTATTCTTTCCTACATATCTTCTTTGTAATTCTAGAATCTAAAAGTCACTATTTTGTGCTTTTCCTTCTCTAGCACTTGTTTTCTCCATTCAAGTGTCCATGATTCCAATCCCCTTTCCTTGTCATTATCATCACGTCCTTCATGATATTTACAAAATCATGTGACATTATAACTAATATATCCATACCTTCTGATAATGTGATCTCATATGTGTTTGCTGAAAATTAAGTAACACCTTGCACAATCCTATATGTTTCCATTTTAACTTGATATATGTTCCTCACAAAAATATATCCTTACATAAATGTCCCAACATGAACTATCCAATTGTAAATTCCTTATTTATGTACCTTGCACCTGAATTCACCTTGTATCACAAGTCAATCTGCTCCAACTTTTTTCTAACCTCTTTGTGTATATCGCACGTAAACTCTACACAATATTTTTCTTTTATGCTTCTTCCTTTCATTCCTCTGATTTCTCTTGACTATGTGACTCTGTTTGGGTTGTTTTCATACATGGTTTTAAAATGCGTGTTGTTAGTGCTCTTGTTAATCGAATTAATATGCTCACATTCCATTTGTGTGAGTATCGCATTCCACTGCTTTGGTTTATTGCCAACCAAAAATCTTAGTAAGTTTCCTAAACTTCTATTCACAACATTTGTTTGCCCATAATTCTATGGCTAGTGTGTTGAACAAAAATATAACCTATTTCCCGAAATCTTCCACAAGGTTTGCTAAAATGGCCTAAAAATTTGTCTCCCTATTTGACACAATGTTATGTGGTGTAAAATCAATTATAGGGTTAATCTAATTTAGATATTACTATATGTATGTAAATAATTCAAAACAACAAATACATGAATCCACAACCCTAGATGATGCATATGTGGTAAGGGTGCCTAATGAAGATCCACCTTAGACCACATAACCCTAAAAATTATGCATGAAAAACATATAATGAATATATGAATGAATATAAATTCAAAATCAACAACACAGACACAACTAAAAGATTTAGTCATTATTTAGAGGAATAACAAACGCACACACAAAAAGTGGTCACCAATGATGTAGTCATGTCATGTTAGATCATTATAATCAACCTACTTGTGCCTTCAATAAATTTTTATGAGCCATAAGTTCACACACCCTCATTGATTGTTATTCACTCTCTTCCTAAGATGATTGGGCTTTGTTTATATAGGCATGCAAGCCACCCAATGCTACACTAGTAAACTCCTATAATTATGGAAATTTATGAAGATACGGCCCAAAATACCCATCACAAGACTCAATTGGCTTCTATAAAATTTCCACGGCTTCAAACAAAATTATTTAATACTTCACAACATCCAAACACACTTACAATGTTTCACAAATTTAGATAGTACTTCACATATTCAATAATTGACTTATAGTGTTATGCGCCTTCATATAGTACTTCACAACTTCAATAACTAGCTTGTAGTGTTTTGCAACTTTAGATAGTATTTTGTGGCTTCAATTACGCTTGTACGAGTTTCATGTATGCTTGTGAATTCTCAATAAGCTTACATGGCATGCACAATTGTGAAATAGACTTGAGTTTATGTGATAGATTTGTGCATTTGTATAATATACTTGTGTAGCTATAATAGACTTTTGTAAACCCTTATGTAGCTTATGCAAGATGTCTTCAACGCAAAATGAAATAAAAACTATTCCAACTATTTTGGTTGATATCTTGTGAACTTAGATGCTCCTACATCATAAACCTTAGGTAATTTTGAAAACTTGAGCTCCTGATCAAGCGAGCTAGTCTTGCAAAATTTTGTGTCGAGCGAAATCTTTATCATTCAACCACATTGCATATTAATTATTATTTCATTTCCACTTGATCAAATATTCCTTGTTCCATGTTTTTTTTATTTTGGTGTTACAGACACCTAAATTTAGTAATTCATCACTTGATAATGTCAATATTAGTTTAATCCTTAAACCATGTCTTGTTCACACATTTTGAGCTTAATTAACTATCTGTAAAACCATTGCATGAATTTATTTCCTTATTACACTATTCAATTAATCACATAATTTCTTACATCAATATACAATAGTGTTTAACTCCCAAGTGTCATGCCTAAAAATCCAGCACCTCACTCCCTACCCATACAAGAATGCCAAATGGTTTGGTCCAAAACTGGTGGTTTTGTCCCAAGCTACCCAATAATCAATTTCTCAATTTGACATCTTTAATAGGTAAGTATTTTTCATATAGGTCATCCTTATTATGGAATTAAACCTATAAAATAATATATAAACAAGTCAAATGCACTCATTTACTCACTTGGAAATTTCAAGGAAACTACTTGTAAATATCTATTCATAGATGTTTTTACCTATCTACTTAAATTAATGAAGTGGAATAATTAAAAAAAACCAACCTCAGAAGATGGTGGGGTTTTCCGATACCTGTAATGATGAATGCTGAAAATGATGGTTGAATTAGTTTGATGGATCCAATCACGCGCAAAACTCCTTTCCAATGGGATAAATCTACTTGCAATTCATAAAAAATCAGAAAAGGATAAGGGATTAGATAAATAAACGGCGTATTTCCTGGACAAAGGCTAGTCCCCGGAACTCAGTGGAATTATTTGCAAGGATGTCAATCCATGCATTCAAGAAATTAATCTGATAGTGATAAGATAAAATGATAAAACATACGATATAAAAAACAATGCAAAGGCAAAGGGCCTGGCACAGTGCAAGGCTATATGATGGTCTGATGGTGATACTTGATCCAAAGGGAGTTTAGGAATCATAAAATGGCTCAAAGGAGCAAGTATGTAGATAGATGTGTACTCACAAAGGTGAGATGTAAGATGATAAATTTGATTTAGATAATTGATAGAGTGCTGTAAGATGGCTTCAAAAGAGCTTGCTATGATTTGACAAGACACTTGCAAAGGATGAGTGGTGATAAGATTGAGATCTAGATGTCAGAAGGGAAAGATGATATGCTAAGTGGTCTAATAGACTAGAATCATTGATGATTGAGGATGATCGTCGGTGATTTGGATGAATCATTGGTGATTAGGAGAATCACCGATGATTGCTGTAGAGATCGTGTATGGGTTAATGATAAACGAGATAAAATTTGATGAGGCTTGTAAATGATGAATGAAATGAGATAATAAAATAAGAGGAAGGCATTTACTTTATACAAGTTGATAGATAATACTAATAAAATGATAGTACCTGAGAGAGGAAGATGACTGTAGATGTCCATAAGATTTGCTGAAGTCGAATTCATGGATGTGTGATTGACCTCTAATAGCTAAAGAAGAGATATTGATTGAATGTTGTTATTGTGATGAATGAAGGACTATAATACAATAATATATGTAATATAAAGTGCCTTGAGGAAGCTAACCTGAATGAAGGCCTACAACATATAAGGTTTATCAAACAACCAGCTTGAGAATTGGTAGGTATGAAGCCCAAAATGAAGGTCTGATAACGAGGTCGCTAGCGATTCCCAATGGGAGTCAAGCGATTTATGTTTTATGGGGAAAATAGTTGAAACAACTTCCCAAATCGAGGTTTTTGTTTATTTTGATGAAGGATTTATGTTGGGAAGTAGGTTATATGCGAGTTAGGGATGTTGTTAAATGGTTGAGAAGGATGTTTATTTTGTTTTGTTTTATTTGATTTTGGTTTCTAAGTGGTTTTGGGTGGTTTTAAGAGGAATAAAATAGGATTTTACAGTTGTAGAATGATATTTACGGGGAGTAAATATAATGGGGAGAAATAAGACTTAGGATAAGGATTTAATGTATAATATGATAATATGATAGTGATGTGATAATGAAGGGGTGCTAGCTGACACAGACACATGGATTAGCAGTGCTAATTTTAGGTGTCTACATTTTCCCCTTTTTGTTGAGTGGTTTGGTGTAACAAGTTGCGAGACAAAAATGAGATGCGATAGATAAGGATGTGAAATATGTAGAATTATATGATGAGGTGCTCCCCCTCAAACTAGGAATTGATGACCTAAAAAGGGAATCAATTAGAGTTTGAAAGAGATAGATGGAAAGATGTGAGGATGGGAAGATGTGAGATGATGCCCCAAGATGAGGTATAGGAACAAGATGGGTACTATCATAAAATCGATTGATAGGGGAACTAAAGGGTTTGTTTCCTATAGAAATATGACTTAATGACAGTTTAAGGGAAAACATGATGTTTTGACGAGATCAAAGGACCAATGATTAATTTTTCCATAAAGGCGGGCTTACGAGGATAAGAAGTCAATTGATAGGGGAACTAAATGGTTCATGTCCTATAAACATATGAATTTAATGACATGAAAATATGATTGTTTGATAAGGTCAAAGGACCAAAAATTGATGCTTCCATAGAGGTAGGCTTATGAGGCCGATAAGTCAAGTGATAGGGGAACCAAAGGGTTCGTGTCTTATAGACATATGACTTTTAACGTCACAAAAGATTATGAAACAACAATTTGATGAGGTCAAAGGACCATAAATTGATGTTTCCAAAAAGGTGGGCTTACGAGGAAAGAAAGTCAAGTGATAGGGGAACCAAAGGGTTCGTGCCATATTAACATATGACTTAACAAAAAAATATTTTGATAGAGGAGTGGATAGGTGTCCTGATGATGATTAGGGGCATAGTGCTTGAGGAGGCAATCAATTGTCAGATGTCTATTTTACTGAGTATATGTGATGTTTTTATGTATACAGTTCTTTGTGAAGCTTAGTTTTGATGTAGATTTGTGATACACAGATTTTTTGAGACTCTGATATGATTGATTTATGATTGTTGATTTTATTTTGATGTGATGCTATAATATTGAGATGTGATCATGATTGTATAGATATTAATAGATGTTGATTTGATGATAAATATATTGATAGATGTTGATGTGCCAGGGTTGATTGCTATTAAAGTTATGTTTTATACATGATGTGTTATTTGATATTGATTTTGACGTGATTTTAATGTTTGTCAAAATGTGCTTTAACTATGGTTAAGAATAGAACATGAAATGATTGCTTTATACTGGATTTGATACATATGTGATGGGAATACAATATGAGTGAAGGCATGCTTACACTCTCTAGCCTTTGAACAATGTTAACATGATGACTATTAAGTGGGTAGTGAAACATTTAGGATATTAGATACACAGACAGAGTAATGAGATGTACCTTCCTAGGACATGCAAGGGGTTTGACATATGTAGATAATGTAGTAAAGGGGTTTCTCTTTTTCAAAAATTTTCTTATAGAAGTTCCCCAGCTATAGATATTTTAATTTTTTTGACGCAAACTGATCGATGCATGGGAAGTTTTCTTTTGATGGGAAAGATGATCAATGCGGGAAGATTTCCTGGGATGATTTTGATATTTTGACTTTTTGAAGGCTGATCGATGCGAGAAGCCTTTCTACATAGGTAGCCATCATTTGAGGGAGTGGTCTACGATTTTGAATTTTTGATTTTGGTTTTTACAGATAGTCCTTCGAGGGATCCTATCAAGTTAGTGATTCAAGGGATTCTATTTTTATTTTTGACAATATGATTTTGATTATTTTTGAATACTTTTCCTTTGAGGGATCAATCTATTATTTTTTATAAGAATGCATCCATAGGTATTTTTGACTTTATTTTGAGCTGAGGGTGAAAACCCTAATAGAATTCTTTGAGGAGGGGAAGGAGATGTGTACATGCACTACACGTGTGTACCTCATGACATGTATTTGGTTGGTAGACAAGGTAGATGAATGTAATAATTACAGGGTTCCTGCTAAGGAAGAACTTTTCCAAGTAAAAGATGCGATGAATAGAGTTGTGGTGCTCATATTTAAGGTTTTTTTTAGGATAGTGATGAAAATACCACATGCTTTCAAATAATTACAATGATAAGATGGACTGGTTGATGATGGGATAAGATATTTGATATGACTACTATCATGATGGTCAAAGTGTTAATAATAGAAAGGCCTTAAGTGCAAGGAATTTAGAGGTTTCTTTTCAGGTGTACCACCAAGAGAGAATAGATTATATGCTCCCAAACCATATCATATGGACCGATATAGCTACGAGAAAAATTTCCATGTTTAATCATTTCTAGAGTAGTGACATTTTTATTAAGAGGATAGGGTTGGTGAAGATTAACTAGGGGAAGTGTGTAAGGTAAGACTTTTGAATTCTTAGTAGAGAGGAGTCCCCTAGTGATGACATTGTGGATGGAGATAACATGCAGCTGAAAGGAATGATGTCTTTTAGTTTAGGATGATGAAAGCCTTGATGTTGATTGATTGAGTGTATGGTAAATAAAGGAGGATGCAGAACCTTTGAAAAAGGAGCCATTGAAAATGTGGATGAGGTATATGAGAGGATGATTGATGAGGAGGGGTAGATGACAGAGCTTTAATTTTTCCTTTTCTTCATGTATGACGATTTCGTAGGTTCGCATAGGTGGGTGAGCCATACTGATTTGAGATGAGGGACCTTCAATGGAAGGTGATGAGAAGACATATGAAAAATATTTGTCTGAGATATGATTGAGGATGACCCCCTTGTCCTGCAGATGTCATTGAGGACTTGATGGGGGAAGATGTTGATGAGATTATTGAGAGACCTTCAATGGAAGGTGTTGAAGAGATTTCTGAAAAAGGTTTGACTAATACCAGAATGAGGATGACCCCCTTGACCTAAAGATGTCGTTGTAGATACTGAAAAGGGTGGAGGTGTAGATGATATAGATGATGGCTTAGGATGGTCTTCTTCTAGGAGAAGATCATTGACTAGGAAGAGTCACTGGATTATGGATTTAACTGCTTTACAACTCTTTGTGTTATGACCTGGGATTCTATGGTAGGCACAAGTTTTGTTTTGATCGTACCATGGAGGGTTTTTGATTATGTGGATTCGGTGTTTTGATAGGTGGTAATGTGATAAGAGAAGCCTACATAAGCCTCTTAAGGATGTCAATGTAAGTCCCTTTTAGGGGATTTGGATTAATGGATTTTTATTTTGATTTTGATTTACGAGAATGCTTGGTAGGATGCATCTTAATTTTGAACATGGGGGTGGATGTCATGGATGTCGTATGGTGTTGAAAACATTATAGGGGTGTTTTGAGGTTGATAAGAGAGAGGATATGATCCAAGGAAGGGATAGGATATGGTATTGATAAAATTGGATGATATGAGGTCCCAAAATGGATGAGGAGGGATGAATTATGGGTGAGATAGGGTTTGTTTATGTAATATGATATTGAGATAAAGAATGTGGTACCAAAATAGATGATGAGGGTGGAATTGTAGATGTGATATGATTTGGATTGTGATAAAGGATGGGGTCCCAAAATGGATGATGAGGGTGGAATTGTAGATGTGATAGATTTTGGATTGTGATAAAGGATGGTGGTCCCAAAATGGATGGTAAGGTTGAGACCCTAGATGATGTGTGTTTTGATTTTGTAATGTCATCCTTAGGTAAAGAAGATGGTTTTATGACAGACGATGAGGATGAGGTCATGGATATGATAGGTTTTGATTTTGTAATGTTTTCTTTAGATAAAGGAGAGGGTCTCACATCAGATGACAAGGGTGAGGCATGGATGTGATGGGATTTGATTTTATAGTGTTTGATTCAGGATGAGGTTCTGACTAGATGGTAAGTGAGGAGCTGGGGATAGGATTAAGTCTGATTCAGATGAGGGACGATGTTGTTTCTAGACATGATTGAGATGGGTTACATTCATGTGAGCTACTCAAGTCTTCGATTGGTTTACAAGATGGTTGGATGTCGAGATCTTTGATTGTAAGTGTCTTCTTTGTAATGGTCTCTTAGGTGGAGTCTAAAGGTTGCAAGGAGGTAGTATGTGATTAAATAGTAGATGAAGGTGACATTGATGTGTGAGGATTACTGAAAAGAGGATCCAAGGGCTTTGAGTCTTTAAGGGGAAGCATTGGTGATGAAAGGGTCTCCTCATGGGGAAAATCATATGTAATAGTGTTGATGATGTGACTCAAGGGATGTGTATTATATATATGGACTGAATCTATCAAGGGTGTTGGGTCAAGAAGACAAGTGATGAAATCATGTGTGGTAGTTTCATCTAGCTCATAGGAAGAACTAAGGGAATTATATGTGACATGTGTAGATTGAAGATCAAGATGACCTTCTTCAAAGGCTTGAATTTCTAATTTTCTATCCATGATGAAGGCTTCACCAAAAGTTTGGAATGTGTGGATCTGGAGGGTAGATGAAATGTGATGGGAACAAGGTCAAGAAAACAACTTGATTAATTCTGATTGAGGTAGTGAGAAGGTCAATTGATTGATAATGATTTTCCACCTAGTGAAAAAGTCAACAATGGATTCATTTTCAGATTGTTTGATGGTAGAGAGATCATAAATGGTGATTTTACGAGTAAGATTGATAGCAAAGTGCTCAAGAAATAATAGGGCTAGCCACATAAAAGATAATAAAAAGGGTTAAAGGAGGGAGTTGAACCAATCCAAGGAATGTCTTGCCAATGACATAGGAAAGGTTCTATGTAGGAGATCTTGATCATGGACTATGAGATAACACAAGTGTCTAAAGGATAGTATGTGTTGTTGAGGATCCTCTTGGCCATGGAACATGGTAAATTCAGGTATATTAAATGAGGGATATTTGATATTTGATGTGGTTTGGCTATATGTGAGGGATATTAAGTGAATGTAATAAATTAATCCTATAATTAATCTATGTGATCGAGTAGGATGCAAGGTTCATTTTAAGCCCAAAAGAATAATTGATTTGGATGAGGATAGGCAACAAAATGTGATGCTCGGAAAAAAAAGTAAGGAGGAGACTCACATGAGGAATAATTCCTTTTTAAAATTTAAATTTTTGATTTTTTTAGCAATGTAGTAAGCAACAAGCAAATGATCTACATCATAAACCTGTAAAATGTGTTAGTAGCGGACAAAAAACATAAAAGAAAATGGTGTTAGAGACTGAGTAATCAAAAGAAATCACATAGATCATCGATAATTGATAGGAATCGATGGTGATTCACCCAATTACTGGAAATCTAACTGGATCACTAGCGATTACAGAGCAAAAAAACCAAAAAATGTACTAAATTAATTTAAATGAAAGGAAAGAGGGACTAAGGGTCCCACTGGGCGTGCCAGAATGTTTAGAGATGTTTTTACCTTTCTACTTAAACTAATGAAAAGGAATAATAAAAACAAAACCGAACTCAGAAGACGACGGGTTTTACCGATACCTGCAATGACGAATGTTGATAATGATGGTTGAATGACATCGACGGATGCAAGTGTGAACACAATCCTTCTTTCCAATGGGATAAGCTACTTGCAATGCATAGACACTCAGAAAGAGATGGGATTAGATAGATACATGGCAAATTTCTTGGTAAAGGCTAGTCCCTGGAAGTCAATGGACTTCTTTGTAAGTATGTCAATCCATGTTCAAGAAATCAATCTGATAGTGATAAGATAAAATGATAAAACAGACGATATAACTAACAATGTAAAGGAAAAGGGACTGATGCGGTCCACAACTATATGATGGTCTGATGGTGATACTTGATCTGATGAGAGTCTAAGAATCAAAAAATGGCTCAAAGGAGAAAGGGTGTAGATAACTGGGTACTTACAAAGGTGAGATGAACAATATGTTGGATTTAAGATAGCTAATAGAGTGATGTAGATGGCTCAAATGAGCTTGATAAGGTTTGACATGCACTTGAAAAGGTAGAGTAGTAATAGGTGATGAGATTTAGATTTCTGAAGGAAAATATTTAAGCTTAAATGATCTAATAGATAGGAATTGCTGGTAATTAAGATGAATCGCAGGTGATTGGTACCGATCGTTGGCGATTGAAGGAATAACCAATGATTGCTATAGAAATGTGCAGGCTAATAATAAATGAAATAAATTTTATTGAGGATTGCAAATGACGAAGAAATGAGATGATGATGTAAAAGGAAAGGTACTTACCTTGTACCAGTTGGTAAATAAAGACTAATAAATAATATTACCCAAGAGAGAGATATTGTAGATGCCCAAAGATTGCTAAACTGAGTCCTGGATATTTGAATGGCCTCCAAAGGTTGAAGAAGATATATTGATGGATTTAAATGTTTATGTGATGATCTTTGGCTTTATGAGAGGGCTATGATACAAAGAAAATGTGATATGAAGTCCTTAAGCCACATTCAGCTATAAGTTATCATTTAAAATGGAGGAAGCTAACCCTGAAATGAAGGCCTGCAACATATTTATATAGGGTCACCAACAACCAAAGAGAATCATTGGGGATTCGGTAGGGTCGCGGGTGATCTAGTTTTGACAATAAAGAGGTTGTAACTAGATTCTAAACTAATATTTGGATGGAGGTGAATCACTAGCGATTGGGCCAGGTCACGGGTGATTCAGTGTTTTACGGGAAAAAGGTTAAAACAACTTCCCAAATCAAGGTTTTTGGTTGTTTTAGTGAAAGATGTGTGTTGGAAAGAGGTTATGCGAGTTAGGGATGTTGTTAAATGGTTGAGAAGGTATTTATTTTGTTTTTTTAATTTGATTTTGGTTTCTAAGTGGGTTTGGGTGGTTTTAAGAGGAATAAAATAGGATTTTACAACTGTAGAATGATATTTATAGGGAGTAAATATAATGGATTTAATGGATAATATGATAGTGATGTGATAATGAAGGGGTGCTAGCGGATGCGGATACGGGAAATTAGCGGTGCTAATTTTAGGTGTCTACAATATCATTCCAAAACCACTCCAAGATCATTTCCCTAAAACAATAACACACATTAGGAGCATCCTCCATATAGTTTTTAATTACTCCCAACTAAGTTTAAGATTCTAGCTTCCAATTTACAAGACTTTATAATCCAAGTCAAGCACAAACACACCAAACCACTGCAAAGCATTATAAAGGGAACAAGTTGCTAAGATAGTTGCATCCATATAGATATCACATATGTTAGTGGATAACTACGTGTGGTTTGAGACCTCTTAAGAGTAGTGACAATATAGGTAGTGTACAAATTATTTAGACACATAAATTTGGCAACTTATCCTTTGGTAATGACATGTTTGGCTTTGTTTCTATACCATGACATGTACACACATCCTAATCCTAATTAGCATATTTATCTCTCTCACATGTATTTCTTAACTCTACACATTTCTCTATCACTCATTCACTCAGTTGCATTTATCTAAAGAAATATATCACTTACACGCATCTTACTTAGAATCTTGATTGAACATCACGAACTACCTATTTGAGACCATACAATATGCAACCAAGTCATACTAGAGTTTAGGATTTTTCTGAATTTGAATATCTTTTATGGGTCATTTTTTAATTTTTTAGGTCAACCTTAATGTGACACTTAAGGTTGAAATCCTCTACAACCTTAAGTGTATAGTCCAATACACTTAAGAACTTACATGGAATTATCAAATATATATATTACAAATTACATTTTGAAAACATTCAAAGCTCTCATAAATATTCCTAAAGTAACAAAACAACTTAAAGAGAAACCACCACATATGTCTAAAGCACTCAAACTAAGTTCAAGACTCTATTTTCCCAATCTACAAACCTTTTAAGGTCCTCAAGTGAAGTCATATCAATAACAAGTCATATAAAGCATTGCTAAAGTTTTAAGGGACAAAGGTATTTAGTTTAGCATCTGAAGCACATCACAATATATCACTACCATGCATGGTACCTAATTTTTATCTATAGTTACACCCACTAGTATTTATGTCAAGATATGTAAGGGTAATTATTGGTTGTTGAAATTGTCATGTACACCCAAAGAGAACCATATGAGAGTTATAACCTCTAAATAACAATAATAGGAATGTTCCCTAGGTGTGGTACCTTGGTTCTTTGCGACAAACCTCCAAATAAGGCTGACTTCCGATATCTAAGCTATCTTAATACCTACACTACCTCTAATGTAATCTAACAAATGCAAGGGGAAAAGGGAAGATATAAATAAATTTCAAATAAATGGTGATACACCAAAAAGTATGGATCAATATGGATCACTCTCCTTATAAAGAGGAAAGAGGAAAGAGGAAAAAACACAATTTCAAAGGGTGGATATAAGCCGCAATTAACCTTGCATTTAAATTTGAATCTCATTTTTTGCATTAATGACACATTGCATTCAAACCATGTAGTTACACCCACACATAATGTACCACACAAGAGAGGGAGACAAGATAGAAATAACATGATTTCAAGGGAAAATATAAGATACAACACATCATATTAATGCTTTAAAATATGCATAACCTATTGTATAAGTGGAAGTAACACAAGTTTTGTCACACAAGTTTGAAAATACAGGTTTAAAACTTAGAATTATCATAAACCTAAAAGGGAAGAGTAACTTTACATTAAAGGGTGGAATCTATTTATATTATGAAAAACTGCATTTATAGAAAATGAGAAAAAATAAGGTGGAAGGGAAAGAATCAAATAATCTATGAGAAGAGGATCAAGCATATGTTGAAATATCTCCCTTTCTCATGTTTATCCACTTAACAATGACCCCAAAGCTTCAAAATTTAATCAACTCAAAATATTTGATCAATCCACCTCATAGCATATTCTAGGGGGTTTGCATAGCTAGAATAATATTGTAGTCACAAAATCACGCACTTACTATTAAATTAATACCGTCAGGTATGATATTTTATATATGGGTATTGCGTGATAAAATTATTCACTAGTGACCCATCCTTTAGTCTTGTTGTCAGTTAGTTAGGCATCATTTGTTGTTTGTCTAGTTCAGTCGTCATTTGTCTCTACAGTTTTGGGCATCTTTTAGGGTGTCTCAGGTGTCATAATTTTCTCATTTGTTCATCTTTAGGTCTATGTTGGGGTGCCTAGGGTTGCATTGGGGCTGCCCCAGGGGTGCCCCAGTCCATGATTTTAGGTGCCTGTGTCATCGTAATTTGTGGTCTTAATTTATTTGTTTGAGGTCAGTCTTAACAGTTACCCCATGCATTCCCCTAGGTCATAGTCAGTAGTTTTGGGTCACTAGTGTCAAAATTTGAACAAGATATCCCTATATAAACATAGCATACTCACTACATTATGGGCAGACATCTTACTATCAAGGGAAGCTATCTACTAAGGCAAGGGACTGCATTTGGGCATCTTCTACATCTGCATCACACAAACATAGGGGGAAAGGGTTGTATTCTTTCTATTCCATCCACCATTTGCATTTTTACATCTAGTTATTGCCCCTACTACCACATCATTGGCGCTAGGGCATCCTAGGCACAAAATTACACACACACGCACATAGAACTACATTGGGTCTGAAATGTAGTGCAATGCTTAGTCGTAAGACCACTAGTTTGGCAGCTGAGGTCAGTCCAACCTATTCATATGCATTTTTATTTTTAGGAATTGATGCTTTGGATAGGGTTTTGTAGGTAAATCTTCATGTGACATCTACAACGACATAGGTGACATTATTGTGACACCTGTGTGACATGAGCGAAGGTATTACAGAGATATTGCGACACTACTGAATTCAAGTTTTGAGCTTTTCTGCAGTCTACAATGCCCAAATTACAGACCAGGGCACCCGCCCCCAGTATCCTCCCAGGTGCCTCAGTACAGAAAAATATCTAGTTTCTACCCTTCCTGAGGCCATTCAGTCACAACTTTCCCAGTCCACATACCAGTCTGCTACAGTCCAACACACAGTGAGGTAAGTTAACTTAAGGTTAGTACCATATCCCTCTTATTTCCATTATTTCAATATATTCAAATATTAAAATAAAATATTTAGATCTAGCATTTCAATATAGCATTTAGTTTCTATTTAGATTAACTCATAAAATAACTAGAAAACCCTATTTTTAGTTAATCATTTTGGTGAACCCTACGTTTCAAACATTTTACTTTTTGATCCTATCTTTCATACCCTAGTGGTTAGCCATAGTTTTTCTTTTTTCTCATCATGTCTCATTTTAGTGTCAACCCTATCTATGATGAGGCTGTCATAGCTGAGCTTAAGGCTTTATATAGTGCACCTATGATCTTACCTGATGATACTCAACAAGCCCTTTTGGAAGGCCAACAACGTGTGCCAACTAATCCTGCTGATTCTCCTATAGGCATATGCCTTGTTGATGACCCTGTTGCTTTCACTCATTGTACGCCATGCCATCCAGTTGCATATGATCCTTCTTATCCTTCTTCTAATATGCCACCCAATGTTTTAGATCCCTCTATCATTGATTATTTATTAGGCATTGATTCACAATCCAGTGTACCTCCTACTTCTCCTCTGGCTACTCCTATAGCTACTCATGTCTTCTACCACTTCTCGATAGTCCTTCCCCCACATCTCCTTCGAGCTTGCATTCTCCTTCCTATTACATTGATGATCCTATTGATTCTTATGATGATCATAGCATTATTTTTGGAACCCCACCTTTTACTGATCAACGTCATGGATCTCCTTCTTTCCATACTGTTGCATGTGACTCTCCCTCTCCATTGTTATCCTCTCCTGAAGTTGTATCTACTATTGCACATGAGTCACCCCTCGTCCATTGCTTCTTCTCCTTCTATTCCCACATCCTCTACCCCTCCTACTATATCTTCACCTATTGAGGTTTCTTCCTTGCTCACCACACCTACTAGGGTTTGTGTTGATACTAGTCCTACTACCACTCCTACATCCACATCTACCACCACACCTTTAGCATCTGATTCCACTATATCACCTCTTGACATTCCCATGATCACCCATAATGGAAAAATTCAACCACTTAATACATTATTTCCATCTCCTACCATCCCCTCACAGGATATTCTCTCTCTCATGCATGTTGTAGGACAACTCCAATCGCAAGTTCATACTCTTACTTTAGAAAGTAGAGCCTATTATGCCTCTATTGACAACAACTCTTTACATGAAAATCATTGTTCCTAAAAAAGATTCATAATTTTTCCTTTCCAAAAGATTTTGTCATGCCTACTTTCACATGCTTCGATGGTACCGGTGATCCTCATGCTCATATCCTACATTACCACACACTTATGGCTGACTACTCTAATGATCAATTGTTGCTTAAGGCCTTCCGTTATAGTCTTACTGATGAGGCACTACAATGGTACACCCACTTACCCTTTGGGTCCATTAGTACTTTCTATGACATGGAGGATGCTTTCCTCTATCGCTTTATTCTTAATAATGGCCCTAGGGTTACATATGACCACATTCCTACATTACATCAAGGCTCCTCTGAACCCATCAAGGATTATATTTTACGCTTCAATGCTTGTATACACCAGCTCATTTTCCATCCTAGTGACTTAGAAAATAAATTCATCTTTTGTCGTGGTCTTATTCCTCCACTTAAACAAAGGCTACAATACGACACTTGTGAGTCATTCATTCTCTTGTGTTATAAGGTTATCGATCTAGAACAAGATATTTCATCCTCACATGTCGTTGCACCCACACATGTTTCTCCACTAGTTCCATCTTCTGCTCATCTACTCTCATCACCAGTTGAGCATCCAAAGCAATATCCACCATTGTCTAAAGGAAATTCTAAGCAAGCTCCACCCTCTTCTTCCCCACCATTACATTCTTCTCCAGTTCCACAACAAGCTCCTACTTCCACAACTCCACCTCCTTCACATGAGCCTTTGTACTTCTCTCCTCACGCTCAACCACATGATGTACTTCACATATTACTCAATGAGTGATTGATTTGGTTACCCTCTAACCAACACCATCCTCCACACCACTTGCAATGTCAGCGTGACCAACACTATTGCAATTATCATCACATTTCTGGCCATAGGGATAATGATTGCCTTTCCTTACGTGAAAAGATACAACAACTAGTGGATTCTGACATCATCTCCTTTGCCTCTTGTGAGTGCTCATTGTCTCCTTCACCTCGTCAGCATAGGCATACCCCACTTACATCCTTCTCCATCAGGTACTCAATTTGTTCATCATGCTCCACCACCACATGTTCGCTCTACACCTCATCCATCATTTCCACCATCACATTCATTGCATCCATTACATTCACATTATCCACCACTTCATGTTATTGCATCTCACAGTTTTCTGCCAGTCCCTGCATACCCCATCGTCACTACACATGATACCCTATTCAGTCCATATACTCATGCTCCATCCATTCCACATGTCTCCACTGCCACCCGTCATCTTGGTCTTTGGTAGGTGATTTCTATCACCTTACCCCCCGATGACACACTTGTGTTCTTACGGTTCTTACACGATTGTTGAGGGTTTAGTTCTAAGAACCTTTCATCATGCGCTCTTGTCATTCATCTAGCACACCTCAATCATTTCCTGATGATGCACTCTTGCTTATGTGGCTCATACTTGACTACTGAGGGGTCTTATTACATGAGCCTATTCATCCATACGCTGGGGGGGCATCGTTACTATTCCCCCCTCCTATTTTCATCACTTTATCCTATTACATTACATTTTCACATATTCATTATGATACATTTATCTATTTCCACATTTATTCTATTATCACCATTACATGTTGCCTACATGCTACATATTTTATTCATCTCATATTTCATCATTTACATTAGTTATCTACTACATCATTCACCATACATATTTTATCTACCATTACTAACATCATCATACATTCATTTCCTCACATACAATACAATACACATGCTAGGACAATAACCATCGAACCATACCACATCCATTACATAACAATGCATGAAAACATCTCAACATCGATCTAACATATATCAAAAATAGGTGTCCATACATATATCATTCATACAATCATCATCCCAAAAACATGTTTCATCACTGGGGGGCAAGGCCCCCTACATCATATACAATCATCACTATCAAACCTCATCATCACTATCACTCTCGTGTACTATGAGAGCCCTAGAACTGGATGCCTCTCCACCAACGTGACGCCACATTTTGCGGCCCCAAAACTTCTCCACCTGCTGCCGTAACATAGCAATCTCCATATTCTACTCTGAGAATTGACACTGCAAATCTACATATCATGCGAACATGTCTTGGGCCAAGGGACCACCACCTACTACCTCTCGGGCACGTCGAGTCTCCTCACGTGCCTCGTCCCTCTCGCCAAGTAACATTGTACATGTCATTGCTGATATGGCCACTAGCTCAAATAGATGGGCATGCTCACCTACAATATTGTCCACACACTCTAGTATCCCTCCACCTAGCACAGTCACTCGACACATTCTGCGTCAATGTGTGGATCGATGTGTCCACTATCAATGAATAATAGGCATCTCTTGTAAACACAACATACAACCCCATGTTAGTCAAACGCATACAAAACAACATAGACAATTCATTAACCACAATATAAGCATACACAAATACTTATGCTCTACCACAGTTGCCGCTACAGGGTCAGGGACACCTCCCTCACCCGCTCCTCCTGGTGGCAACTCCATAACACCCACAAATACTGGATATAGTAATACCCACTGATGCGCTGCCCACCATGCTCGATAATCCTCCATACACCCCACATCATCTCCATCTACAACTACTATCACTGGGTCTACCACATCTGGCCCTGGTGGTATCAGCTGCTCTACTATGTGGGCCCTGGCCTAACACCTACCCTCCTAGGGGCTCTAACAGCTCGCAACCATATGTATGGCTTTGGGGGCACATCATGCACCATACTAAACTATCATGATACCCTCTCCACCTGAAACAATCTCCGCCACACCTGGAAAGTGATCCTCTAGCCACATAGTCCTCCAAATGCATCGCAACTCTGTAGCATCCTCAGGCCATCCCCCATAATCATGATATGGCCTCCATATAACTGACTCTAGGCCCCATCCTATCTATCAATGCCATGAAAGGTATCTGTATCCATCTTCCTACTGCGAATATCAACCCAATGTCAAGCATATATCTCAGGTCGAGCCCACTCTCCTCGTGGCCCTACAACTGGTCTCAATATGACTATGTGCTCATATGCCCATACATGTAGTAGTGTGGTGGCCCCTATACCCCCACCATGCTCATCCTGACGTAAACTGATACAAGTCCCTGTACAAGTGGGCCAACACACACCGTGCCCACGCATATCTCATCCCATCCTCCTCTATCCGTTGACATATGTCATGCATCTTATATAAGATGTTGACACCTCCTCCCTCCACGACTATACATGATGCAATCACCACTGCGATAAATTTCTGTAACCACGGAACCCTAGACTGTAATATTGCATCCAAACTGATATGGGCCTTGGTAGGTACTTGGGCCCCTACAAAATATCATCTACGCCAAGTGCATCTGACCGCTCCATATCCACTACTACCATCACTCGTACCCTCTCCCCAACAACTACAATCGTAATATGTGATATACATCCTCCAACGTCATTGTCATCTCCCCTATAGGCAAACCAAAATGTGCATGTATCGGCACACCACCTCTCACATAATGCAGTCAACATGGGCATATTATGGGGCACATCCCCCATCCGTGCTATATGTCGTAGGCCGACATGGTCCATCACATCCCACTCATCATCTGACAAACCCAATCCCAATAATGTACTCAAGTGACGGCCACCATGGAACTCCCTCGAGTGGATATCCCTCTGCACACCACCAAACAACAAAAAACAAACATTAGCACACCTCCCATAGTCAAATACAACTATTCAACATACTAGAAACATATTCCCTAGCATTATCCATCAAATCAAAAATTTATGGACCAAGGCACCCAGATGCAGGACTGGGGTACCCCAGAGCAGGACACTAGCGCCCAGTTCTGGGCACTCCAGTCCCAGGGGTCACTATCTTTTCCCGCGCCCTCACCACTCTTGTCCACTAGGTCCCAAACATGCCGAGAAAATCCAAAACCCTTAATTTTCAAAAATTCAACTAAAATGCCTAGTACACCCTACATTTTTTGCAAAAATAATACACTTACCAACTCCGCAGTAGTACATGACGCCACAACGGTCGCCACTCTCTCAAACTGGCTAAGGACGTAATGGTCTCGCTTGAGGCATCTCTACTCACTCCGTATACACTCTCACACTCGTGTAAAAGACAAATGAAGTGATAAGTTACCTTTTCACTTTACTATTTATAATCACATTTCAAATGCCACCTTTAATATGGTCTATATTTTGCGCTTATCACCACAACTAATACACGCTACACCGTTTTGCACTCATATCTTGAGTGTTTTTACTCCGATTTACACCCCATTTGTGGAATTATTTTTAGAATTCCACCTACCACCATATTGTACATGTTTCATGCACATTATATCTCCTTCACTGCTATCTCCTATTCACCACATACATGTTTTAACCTCTTGTCGTTACTTTCAGCTTAGAGTTTGTTCCTTTCATCACTCCCTCTTTCACTGAAAGGGGGGCATATTATTGGGGGTCCCCCTATAATCCCCCTTACATCACCATGTTTTCCAATATCAAACCTCATGAATCTCAACACCTAGAAATTTATACCATGAATTTCACCATATAATTCCCCCCTAATGACCTAATCTAGGGGGCAATAATCGTTTAACATTTCCCAAACACGATCACACACTATAACCTATCAACTCCCCCTAATGACCTAACTTGGGGGTAAACAAGTGACTAAAAATCATTTTATATGACATCTCATCAATTTTCTAGCAACTTTCCCCTAATGACCTAACCTGGGGCAATTAGCGAAAAACCTCTCCACGAGTAACCAATCAAAATCAATCAATGCAATCAAATTCAACACGTTCAAAATCATATCATTCAAATCTACAAGTGGTCTCCCAGATGACCTAACTTGGGAGTTACATTCACCACTTCTTTACCAGATGACCTAACTTGGGGATTTTATTCTATATTCCGTTTTCCTAGATGACCTAACTTGGGATTTTATTCTATATTCCGTGTTTGCTTCCAGATGACCTAACTTGGAAGCCATCTCTTTCATTTTGTGTTTGCTTCCTAATGACCTAACTTGGAAGCTACCTCTTTCATATCGTCTCTAATGACCTAACTTGTTGCCTCATGTTCTATCGTGTTTACTTCTAGATGACCTAACTTGGAAGCTTTCACATTACGGCGACACCTGTGGAGTGGGGGCAAGAGTGCCCTTCCTTTATCACTCCTATATGGGTCAACTGTTTAATCAAAATCATTTAGATCCAAAAATCACAACATTTTGATCTGAGTCTGTTTACAGCAGCTAGATCTTGAGGATGTAGTTAAAGTTTGGAGAATAACACACTTTTCTCCCTACACTCTTCCTCTGTTGGCAGGACGCCCAAATCCTCCAATTATTCCATTCATATACAAGCGTTCGGGTTGGGAACTGATCACTCCCTACCCACCTATTCATTATTAAACCACATTCAAAATCATTTTACATCCTAATCATCATTTTCATTTTCCACACTTCATCATGACACTTACACTTTTTGATACGTTACATGGATCAACTCATTGATCCATGGTTTGACACACTCTTATAGTTCTATCGGCACACTTCTACTACACATCTGTGCGTTCTTCTACAACATGGGCTTCTCTGGATTTTTCTCAGGTACACATCTCTATCTACTTTATGTTACCGAGATTTCCACTCACCAACATAAAGTGGGGGAAAATGTAGTCACAAAATCACACACTTACTATTACATTAATACCACTGGGTATGTTATTTTATATATGGATCTTGCGTAATAAAAGTATTCACTAGTGACCCATCCTTTAGTCTTGTTGTCAATTAGTCAGGCGTCATTGTTGTTTGTCTAGTTCAGTCATCATTTGTCCTTATAGTTTTGGGCATCTTTTAGGGTGTCTCAGGTGTCGTAATTTTCTCAGTTGTCATCTTTAGGTCTATGTTGGGGCACCTAGGGTTGCACTGGGTGCCCCCCGGGGTGCCCTAATCCATGATTTTAGGTGCCCATGTCATCGTAATTTGTGGTCTTAATTTATTTGTTCAAGGTCGGTCTTAACGGTTACCTCGTGCATTCCCCTAGGTCGTAGTCACTAGTTTTGGGTCACTAGTGTCAAAATTTGAACAAGAGATCCCTATATAAACATAGCATACTCACTACATTATGGGGACATCTTACTATCAAGGGAAGCATATCTCTACTAAGGCAAGGGACTAGTATTTGGGCATCTTCTACATCTGCATCACACAAGTATAGGGGAAAGGGTTGTATTCTTTCTATTCCATCCACCATTTACATTTTTACATCTAGTTATTGCCCCTACTACCACGTCATTGGTGTTAGGGCATCCTAGGCACAAAATTACACACACACACACACATAAAACTACATGGGGTCCGAAATGTAGTGCAACGCTCAGTCGTAAGACCACTAGTTTGGCAGCTAAGGTCAGTCTGACCTATTCATATGCATTTTTATTTTTTAGGAATTGATGTTTTGAATAGGGTTTTGCAGGTAAATCTTCATATGACATTTACAACAACATAGGAAACATTATTGTGACACTCATGTGACAGGAGCGAAGGTATTGCAAAGATATTGCGACACTTCCGAATTCAAGTTCTGAGCTTTTATGCAGTCTACAACGCCCAGATTACATACCAAGGTGCTCTGGGGTGCCCCAGTATCCTCCCAGGCACCTCAGTACAGGAAAATATCTAACTTGTGCCCTTCTTGAGGCCATTCAGTCACAACTTGCCCAGTTTTCATGCCAACCTGCTACAATCCAGCACACAATGAGGTAAGTTAATTTAAGGTTAGTACCATATCCCTCTTATTTCCATTATTTCAATACATTCCAATTTTAAAGTAAAATATTTAGATCTAGCTACTTAAATACAACATTTAGTTTCTATTTAGATTAACCCATTAAATATCTAGAATAGTCTATATTTTTAGTTAATCAAATATATGCTTGATTGAGAAAGATCACCACTAATAGTTATGATTTGAACTCAAATGGGAAAACAGAAGTATAGACACTTATGATTATAACATTATTCTTAAAAAATGGTAAATGGTGACCTGAAACTACCTCTCAATAGGAATGGTGCTTCCTCAAGAGATTTCCTGATGAGACCAATCCCACTTGATTTGGAGTTGTCGGGATCAAAAGTTGTGACTATTTGAATTTGCCTCAAGTCATTTTACAAAGTTCACAACCACGGGGATGTCAAAATTAACATTATGACCTTGAAGCCGTACCACATGTCCCTTTCTTAGTTGGCCACAAGCTTTCTCAAATGTCAAGTGATAACTCGTAGTCCATCAAATTTAACCTTTAAGCTATAGTTTTGATCAATCCTACCTGACATTGGTCCACGTGTCAACCCGTTCATGTTTTAACCTCCTTGGGACATCATGTGTCTCCTTTCATTGGTGCCGCAAGCCTCCAATATTCTTATCCTTTCCCTGCTTATGCCATTACTAATGGGCTACCATTCAACTATAATGATTGGTTCTCTATCTCTTAGTTAATATTACTAGGAATTATCCATGTCTTGAATTTGTGTCACGTGAGCACTGACTTTTGAGTGCTCCTAGGCACTTTTTATCCCAAGCCATTGTTTTGTACCTTCTCTAACTTTACAGACTCTCTCAAGGAACTACGAGAATTAGGGATTACCTTATGTGGTGCAATCTTCCCATTCACCTTATTCATTCCTTGTGTGATAGCACATAAGGCAGTTTGTTGAGCTCTTCACACTTCTGCAGACCCTTATGGATTTCTCTTACTCATGGTTGGTCCTATGTGTCACCTTCTCATGGGCCTTCAGGTCTCCCAAGCTATTCCTACCTTAGCTGATTTAACTAACTTCATTTGGTCACCAAACCTAAGGAACTTGAGTTTCAAGGATTGTGCCACGTGGCACAATCCCTGGCTATCTCTCAACTCATGCCTTAGCCTTACCTTAGTCACTTTATATTTATGGCCAAAAGGTCAAGGTGAATGTAGGAGGCTTTGCTCTACTTACTCAGCAAGGGATCTTTTTTATTTATGTAAAAAAAGATTTTCCACTTCTTTGCAGAATGTGGGACTTATTCTTAAAGTCCAAAATATAAAGTGATCAACCATTTTTTGAACGCCTTGAATGCACAATGTGAAACATGGGGCAAACAAATTTTTCCAAGGTGGCTTAATACCTAACTACCAAGGCATCGTAAATGCTTAAAAACATCCCAAGGCTGACTGAAAAGTGAAGAAAGATTGAATCTCACTAAGAGCTAACTGTAAAACGTTCTACAAATAAGTAGGAAGCAAACATTAGAGATTTTTGAGAGATTGAGACAAAATTATTTACATATCCTAATGCCCATTTTGGAAAACTTGATGTGAGAAAGTTGTTATTTTACATCATTTTAATAGGATCTATTTGTCTTATTAGTGAACCCAAACATATAATCTCTCATGGATGAACTCTATTATCAAGTTGGGAGTTATTTTATCTCTGATCTCATTCTCGTTTCTATTTTTATTAGTTTATGATACAATTCTAAAGTTTTTAAGCCATTTTAATCATTTATGGAAAATGGAAATTACCTTGTACAGTCTCCAAGAATGATAAACTGGTTAAGTGAGGTATATGGGATTTTCCATGGTCAATTTGAACCTCATAATTCAATTTTTTATATTGATTTCATCAACTTAAGCCAATTTATGTATTTACAAGTAATTATGGGAGAATTGAGAAAATATGAATATGCATGCAAAATTGATGAAATAGAGCTATAATACATTTCTAATCAATTTCAGATCAGTTATATGCCACAATCTAATATAGTACGTGGATTCGAGAACAAATAATTAAATATCCTAAAAAATAAGAACCGAGTCAGTTTTATTTTAACCATTTTCATATTACCTCCAAACATCAATTTGTTATCCATACCTCGTTCGCCAAATTTCATTTATAGGACCACACTTCATCTAACATCATCTCCTTCCAAGGAATTATTTTCATGTCCTTGTCTACCCAATATTATCACACATCCCCTATACTCGACATCTATCTTAATTTATTCATCTTTGCACTCACGTCCTTGATTCACTTCTCCCCTCTCAATTTTATTTGGCAACATTGCTTCACTCTTCATCACCGTCATACACTCCCATCCAGTCGTCTAGCTCATTTACCAAATTATTCTATATGTCATGTCTCTTATTTATCTAGTCCCTAGAAGGACTGGGATAAATTTCACTTCTCTACATTATATCTCTCTTCCCATTAAGTATATTTATCTTCTCTTCATCTGCCATGTATTCAAAATACATTTCAATTCTTTGCACATTATACTCCCTAATCATTAACACAAACACAAACACATATCTATAAATAGATAAACATATTTCAAAATCCAAACCAATCTATATATCTCCAAAAAATTGTAATAAAAAATCTCTTGCACATGGAGTTTCTTCCACTACTCCCACCCAAGTCATTAATATTTCATTCTAATTCTTATTTCACTAATACACACTTCATTTTACAACTTTTTCACATTCCACTTCATGGCTTGTTTCACAACTTTCGGTGAACTTTTGATCAACTTGTCATCACATTTTGTGAGTCAATTATCTATACTACACCTATTTGAAGTCGGTCTCTCGTCACCTGTGATTTTAAGAACAAGTATACTCTTCAAAATACACACACTTCTACACACTTAACAACTTATTGTGAAGTGAGTGTATTATCTGTTAATGCTAACCAATTTCATCTGCAAAATAATTTTCCACTCCCTCCGTCATACCATTAGTGGTTCTAAACCCCTTAACAAATTGAGAAAGATGAATATCATGTCAAAAAATAAAAAATAAAAAAAAGCAATGTCAAAATTAAAAAAGCAATATAAAAAACACTCTCTTGGGAGTCTTTCTAGTATCTCTATCGGGGCTATGGATACCTAGTTGGTAGGTCAAAAACGTTACGACTAAAATCAAATGTTTCTCCATCAAGGCTATAAACATGTGGGTGGTAACATAGTTATTTAAGAAAATTAAATCTTAATTAGAGGACTGAGATCAATAAAATAATACCAAAAACATACAAGATATAACATTCAATAGAAAACAAGTGTAATCAATAAGAGGATGAGAGTGACTTAGCTGATAAATCACTATCTAAACTAGATCTGGGCTAGAAATATGATGGAATAGGCTCAATTTGGATTGTGCATGCTCCATTTGGAAAAAAGTGATCTACAAGTATAGTAGATAGAAGTGCCCAGAAGGGGACATGAGCGCCTTGAGCACTAGTGTCTGAACTGGGCGCTAGTGTCCTGGTAGTGAGTGTGGATCTGGTTCTTTTAGGGTCTAATCATGTCTCCTTCACTTCACTTTATTTCCCACAAAAACCAAAAAAATAAAATATAAGGTTGATTTAAGACATGTGACTCATTCAATTATCCTCATCAAATCATATTCAATGCCATCACAACACTCTATGAACGCACTAAAAATAGTTGATCACTCCACCTACCCATTTACATCTCCAATGTACAATGTATCCTTATCATCTCACCCCTTTATGCACATTACACCTATATACATCATAATCATCTATGTACTTTAAAATTATAAAATAACACTCATCCACCTCATTTTAAACCCTTGACCACTCTTGGAATTTGGATAACTTTATTTATTTTTCACACATTCATTGTTTGTAGTATTGAAAAAGAAGAAAGAAATCCATTTTGACACAGCAAAGCTCGTTGAACAATAAGATTTTGGAAATTTTGACATAGGTCGCAATTGTGCCCATGACTGGTCTACAACCTCCATGTATTTTTTTAAGAATTGAAATTGTGATTGGTGGAAGATTCCAATCAACCAAGACACCAAAAACAATAAAAAAATCATCCATCAATAAACCCTATACCATGGATTTGTCCCCTTAGTCCCCCAAATAGGTATAATATGTCATTTATTTTATTTATGAGTTACATGTCATACAAGTTCATATTATCAGCCTTAAAAGTAGGGATATGGTCAAGGTAGGTCTCCTAGCCATAAAAACAACTAACATTTTTCTATAGCTATTCAAAACACCATAGAACAAAGTGTCCACAACGTACGTCCAAATTAGATCAACATCATAGAGGGCCTGAAATTATTCTTGCATCTAGACAAGTGTGCAAAACCTCTAATTCCTTTTAGACACATAAGCAACTAGCCATTCATACAACTCTATTGGAAAGATAACAAAGAAAATCTCATATAAACAGTCATATAATTTCTGCTCCACCCATATACGCATGCCAAACTCAGATCCAATGCTGAATCTCCAAGCACATTCTTCTTCTAGATATACTATCCACTCCTCAACACTCGATAAGGTCAAACAGTATGTCTTCATAACGAAACATCCTGAAAGCAACTGAAAAAGAGGTCTCGGCAAAGAACCAATGATGTAGCCTATAATTTACTCTGAACAACCCAAGTGGGCTGACACATCACTTAACACTTAAGCTGAGCGATCACTTGAAGTGTGCAAAGGCACTAGGTCCTTTAGAGTTTCTTGTACAAAATATTAGCATGATGATACTTAAACATATTCAAAGGCATAATTAGTAGTAAACTACCCACAATGCATAAACCAACTCTAGATCTTAGATTATATGAAAGGTGAACTAAACAATAACTATGATAATATTAACCATATAAGAACCAAATTTAGTTATGTCTAATACCATTATCCAACCAATATACTCCATTACATTAAATACTGTAAAATACAAAAGCTTCTTACACTATATCAGTATCTCCTTGAGTCATGTGTGCATTAAAATAAGCAACACAAATCTACAATAATTGACCACCACTAAACTACCCAAATCAATACATATTTATAGGAGTGGGGACTTGCCCTTCACCACCCATGCACTTCTCAAAATAGGTCACATGCTAATAATAGCCATGCACCTTTACAATAGTATGCGCAACATGCAAGTTCTCTAACAATAGATGTCCTATAGTTAACTCCAAGGAGAAATCCTATTATTAGCTTAAACTATGCATGGCACTTATATGCCACTTGTTCCCAAAATACCATTGCATGGAGCTCAAGTCTCCATCTCTATGTGTGCTCCGCACGTTATCTCCAAAAATAGCCCTTATCCACAAAATGGCTAAGTCTTGAGCCAATGTGTTATGGCGCACGTTTCCTTTCCTATTTTCCCACACCTTCAAATGGGCCTTGTTCTTGCGTGTAAATCCTTTGTGTGTCTCCTCCTTAGAGAAACATTCTATCTACTCAACATTACCCCACACTAAAGTACATTACCATCCCGAAAACGGGAATTATTTATGATGTCTCCAATAATAAAGAATAAGTAATCAAAGAATGAATGAAACATTGTATAAAAGAATGAAATTTACTCTACAACAACCTCTTCTTCAACTGGAAGGATTAGCTCTAGATATTTAGTTTTGATTTTAGCCTTCAATGTCTGCCAGTCACTTAGCACATTCCTTGTTTTCTCTAGAATATCTATGGCTATGGCATCTAATTCGTCCTGTGTGATTTTCTCTTTCTCATTTTGTTGCACCCGGACAACATTGACCATGCCTAACAACATTCCTTCCATGAGATCCATCTTCTGCGCTATGAGTTTCCCAATCTCATCAATTTTATCCTTGTGTGAATCCTGGGTTGCTGTGAGGGCCTCACACTTTTGTTTTACTAGTGCTAATATTTCTGTGCACCCAAGTGTTTCATCTTTCATTACCTTCAGAACTTCATTGTCCTCTACTATAGTTCTGATCCTTATTATTGCTTCTAGCAACGTGCATAAATTGAGAGCTTGGTCGGCTTTCTTCATCTCATCTTTCAAGGTTTGGAGCAAAGCCTCATAAGTTGAAACTTGTATAATAATAGTCGCCCTTGCACTTACTACTTCTTGTTCAAAATATTTTGGTGTGGGAATTTGAATTGGTCTGTCAACTAATACCAAATTGACCAAAGTGCGCAAAAAATGCATAGCAGAAGGAAATTTTTTAGGAGCTTGAGATTCTAGATGAGGCCTTGTTTTAAGAATGCGATCACCAAACTCCTCAACCATGCTAATGAAGGCCTCATTCTTTGCATGTTCTCATTCCCTCTGTTATTTTAAGCTATTTATCTCTATAGTCTTATCCTTGTTATCTTCAAGTAGTGCTTGAATAGTGGCAGCCTTATAAACGTTCCTTTGTGCCACCTCAACAGATACCTTGACCAAGGAATTATTGACCTGCTCATCAGACATTACAGTGGGTTTTATTGTCACGTGCCTAATCTATGGTGCCTTCTTCACTCTACACAAGACATCAGACTCTTCACTCACATCAAAATATGGTTCATCCATGTGAGTCTACATGGACTAGGATAGTTGTTTCCTTGTGCGTGTAGTAGCCATATCTGGATCCATAAAATCCCACCCATATAACTCTTTCATGCCCACAATGCTCTAAAAATAGGTGTGGATGATTTTGGTCATGTATTTAGCATAGCCCATATTAGGGACACTGTATTCTTCACTTATCCTATCTCTTTTTGTCCTTAGCCCCTTAGGAACCTGGGTGCTGGGGTCTGGAGTTAGCTCTTCTCCTTCTTGAGAAGTAATGGGTGCACTGGGTGGCTCGCCCACAAATTCCTCTTCTTCTTTCACCCCTTCCTCATCATTTCTCATCTCGTCACCCCAGGGCTCTTCTGCATCCTCAAGTTGAACCGGGGTTCCTGGTGTGCTCTCCCCTGACTACTCCTCCTCGTCATCTTTAAGCTTCAAATTTCTTCTCTTCTTTTTCTCAGGTGTTTCTTTTTGAGGGGAGAGTCGAGGTGACCTTCGTAAAGGTTGGGATGTCCCTGCACCTTGGGTTATGGTTCTTCTGAATGCCCTCTTGAACTAGCATTCCTCGTGGACTGTGATTTCATCCAAGTCTTCCTCTTCTCCTTGTTGTTGTGGAGGAGTATCTGTGATCTCACTTTTTGCTTTGTCAGTGGGCTACCTCCGCCTCTGTGGTCTAAGACTCCACTATCCTCATTGAATTCTTCTTCCTTATCTTCCTCTAAGGTCAAGTCAGGCTTTGGAGATTCCAAATTTTCAACTATATGCTTTCCTTTAGGGGGGCTTGGGAGCATGAACTCATTCTCCACGTACTGGCCCTTTTCTAATCTAGGCTTAAGCTGGAGATAGATAAGCGCGGCCCCATTGTCCCTAATAGCCAAACTTACTGGCTTCATACTTATGACATCATAAATAAGCCTTTCAATGTAGGAAAATCGACTTGGATAAACATAAGTTTTCTTAAGGTATGGTAGTCACAGTCTACTTTGTCCGCATTGTAGCTTAACCGACCGCATTCGTAAACCTATGTATTGCTGCCTGGAAGAATCATGCTGTGAAGGCATATGGTATTTTGCACTAGGGAATCTATGTCCCATCCTTCATTATGAATCGTGCTATGCAAAAATGTTGATATACCGCGAACTACATGACCTTTCCCACCACTAATGGTAGCTCCTTTGGAATATGCCATTCCTCCTCATAGGTCGTGCGAAGTCGGTCATACCATAACTCCGCCCTTTGCTTAAATGAACCACTCATTGATCCTTCATATAGATACTTTTCAAACCTCTTTGTGAGGGACTTATTTTCCACGAGGGTATTCCCAAATTTTGTTGTTTGGCTCATCGAGCAATCTAATTTCTACAAACACAAGTGATAACAGGATAGCGCCAAAACTTATCTTCTCACTTGTGTGCACTTCCTCAATAATTATCTCTGTTATATACCTAGCTAAATTATAAAATTCTCCTTGTGAAATATTCTTAGCAACGTGTAGCCACATGGTGTTCACTTGTGAGCACCTTTCCTGATCATTCAGCTTGGTGAGTAAATGCACGACCACCTGTATCACAGGGTACTTCCTCAACTTGTAAATATCCATCCCGTGCAGACCCTTTGTAAATCCCAAATCCTTACTGGTGGCCACAACAACTGCCTTATCAGTTAGATCACTGATAACCTTTTTCCTTATGCCCTTTAATCCTGTCATTGTAGAAATTAAGGGCACTATGATCCTTACCCGCCACCCAACAAAGTAGAAGAAGTCCTCATGGACTCTACTCATTAGCCACCGGTATAGATTCTCTGGTTTTCCAAAGTATGGGAGTTCGTACAACTGGTACACTCCTACCTTCTTCAACAACTTCTCTCTAGCATCGCCATACACTGACATGTTATCAACCATTCGCTTGTTGGTCTTTCTATTCAAAAATGCATCCAATTCCTCCCGGTTCTTGATGGTGTGATGTTTGTAGTCACACACTTTACACCTAAGGATATGGGAATCCCAATCCCATATGATAATTAATTCTTTTGGATATTGCATCTCTGAAAATTGCTTTCGGGACATCCTTGACGTCGGTTTCTACCCTTTTTTCACCTTTGCTCCTACTCCAGATGTTTTTCTCGGTGCCATGATAAGAAAAAGTTGTGCCTTTTTACTCTATCAAGCAAGCTCCCATGCCCTAACTTGAAACCGCATGCCCTATCTCCTTCTCAACCCTGTCATTTTATTTCTTCTCTCAGCATGCTTCTACTTTGCTCAAACCCTTCTCAAATGGGGACGCAAGACAATTTTGTGCACAAATCTACTCTCTTCCCCTGGTTTCATAGCTCTCTACACCTCAATGTGTTTCAATCAGTTTGGTCACAACTAGCTCACTTAAATACTTGTGATCTCAAAGGTAGAAATGAACCCGCATTAAGTCTTTCTATAGAGTCACGAAAGTTAACACATTTATTTCTCCTTTACCTACCACTGATCCTCTCATTAATTGACCATTTTCCCAATTTTTACACAATACACCTATGCGTGCCACAAGTATAACTTTCTAGCGTGCCTTCCTACCTTTTGGCTATAGACCTCCTTCAGCATACTTCTATGTGCTGAAGTACTGTGCCACTTTACGGCTGTAGCTTACCTTGCGTTATACTATGCATTCATTCGTTTCTAGTTATGGTCTTCCTTAGGAGCAATTTTCTTTCTAGCAACACCTTTTTATAATATCTGCACTTTTTAACAAGAGAAATCACCTGTAACAGTAATTTCTTATGTGTACCTATGTTGGAATGAAAAACACCCCACACTAAGGGTATGTGTAGTCCTCTGTGCATAAAAACACTTTATATTGTGATTAGCTTCTGACATGCTTATTACCCAAAAAACTAAACTAAATTGACAAAGCATAATGATGAATAAGGAAAAACATTAAATGAAATATAGTAAGGGAAATATATACTAATGGAAATACTACCTTATTAGAAACACCAAGAAGGCTTATTTATATTAGGGCTTCAACCTACTCCCATTGAAGTAATCAGGTAACCGTGTTCCATCAAGCACATCTAATTAGCAAGTGCTTGATTTAAGTATGTGAGTGATAACATACAGTCCCAACCAATGCACCTTAATCTTACCTGGGTGGCACAAAAACTTTGAATCATAAAGAAGTACCATTTTCCCAACCTCAAGCTTCTTGTCCTTGATGTGTCTGTCATGTTAAGCCTTTTGTCTTCGGCTTTTTCCTACTTTTGACTCCAACGTGCTATGGTGCGCCTCTCATCCAACTATATTAATTTGTCAATTCTTTCTGTTTTATCGATAAGTTACGTGCGTAAGAGCAAAACATATATGGTAAGGGTGAGGAGGAATACCTGTGAATGAAGGTCGAAGGTAGAGTGCGTGCATTCTGATTTTTCGATCCAGTGCTGATTGCGAGAACTTCTTTTTTGCTAGGAGGAACTACCTAAAATGCAAAACAAGACCAAAAGAGGAATATTAAATAATATATGTTAGTGGACTGCCTAGCGTATGCTAGATACAGGAAGTTGGATACTTCCTAGATGGCCTTCAATCCACTATTTAATACAACTTGATGCAAGAAATAATGTAAACCAATAATATCCTACTGTAGTTGATATGATTTAGGTGTCTCATTCAATTACAATAAGAAAATATAATCTAACAGGTTAGGTTATGATCAGATCTGGAATTTAGATAGGTGAATAAGGTGGTTGGGACAGGTCAGGGTCAAGTTTTGGGTGGTTTGGGTTATTTGGGTGAATGTTATGAGTTTACTGTTACAGGTAGATTTACCGGATACAAAGATCGATGTCGGTTTGGTATGACCAATGCCGGTTAAGAGGAAACCGATGATGGTTTAGGTTAACCAACATTGGTAGGGTTGGGCTGATAAAAACTCAATAAATTTTGGTTTTGGTGATTTTTTGTGATTACATAGAGAATAGAAAGAGAATGGTGAGGTTGATGATAATGCTGAGAATACTCAGAGATATATGGAGTCAGGTATGGAGGGCGGGGAGGTTGTAGGTTATTAGGTGGAGGGATTGGCAGGAAGGTGAGAGATGATGAGATGTCAAAGGAGACTAAAAGTCCCAAACACAGATAAAGAAGCTGATCTAGATAAGTATGGAGAGGTACAGATCCAAATGTAATTACTTGTACTTGTAAACCTAGTGGTTGGATGGAGGTGATTATTGATCCGTGAAACTGGTGGTCAGTGACACGATCATGCTTCTCAGAATGTTACTGTGAATGCTTTCCCTTTAGATCAGTGCTTGGTGATGGTTCAAGATATCTGGATGTGCAAGAGTGCTCTGGTGCGTGGTTGCATATAGATCTATCTTCTCCAAACTCAAATAATTCTTACCAAAGACTCTTGCAAAGGTTACCCAAAATGACTATAAGGTAACCGATGACGGTTAGAGGTGACTGATGTCGGTTTAGGGTTGACCAACGTTGGTTAAGGCAGGAAATCCTAGGTTTGCTAAAAATGATAGATCTTCACAATATTTTTGGGAAATTCTATCCATTGTCACGGATCAAAATGGGATATTGTGCTTAGATAAGCGGGAATGCGGTTAGAGGAAGAATAGGCATGTGATTTTAGGGTTGAACTAAGTCTTAGTTAAGTAAGGTAAGTAGGACTAAGTCCTAGTTAAAAGGAAACATGCTATGAATAGGTCTATGATGAAGTGTCTAAGTGATGTGGTGGGGTGAGGTGTCTAGGTGAGATGGAAATTAGTTTAATTAAGGTAATTAAATAATGAATATTGTGAGAATGGGCATTAATTTAACTATAGGTAATTAAATTAATATACATCCATGGGGTAAAGGGCGGGTGTGACCCAAATTTGGTGTCTACACTTTCTTCCAATGCTTGCTCATCACCTAGACCCCCTGCACGCATAATACACAAAGAAGGTAACATAAATTCTATGGGAAGAACTACTTATGCACCAAACACCAACTGAAAGGGTGTGGCCTTATTCAACCTTTTGCAGGTTGTTGTATATGCCCAAATTACAACAGAAAATTTATCATCCCAATTGTCCTTCCAACATCAAAAATTTATGTCAAGTTCTGGCTCAATATATTATTGAAGGCCTCAGCAATCCCATTTTCTCGAGGGTGATAAGTTGTGGTCTTTTGGTGGTGCGACCATAAATTCATCCAATAATATCCTAATTGTCTCATATCAAGAATTGTGTGCCCCTATCACTTGTCAAGCTCAACAAACATCCATACTTAGTAAGAATATTTTCCCATAAGAACCTTGCTGTTATAGCCATTGTGAAATCCTTTGTAGGTGCTGCTTCTACCCACCTTGTAAGATAATTTGTACACGTGATGATGTAGTACGATCCAGTTCTACATGCGGTTGGGGAAATAGGACCCACAAAGTCTATTGCCCATTTTTCAAATGGCTCTGCACTAGTAATAGGCCTTAAAGGCATTTCATCTCTTTGCCTAGGTAAGGATCACATGCCTTACAATACTCCTTATGATCCTTGTACAAGGTTTCCCACCATAAACCAATGAGTAGAATCTTACACGCGATGGTGTCACCTACATAGTGTCCACCTACAATACCACCATGAGCCTCTTCCATGATTGTCGTATGCTCATGTTCTAGTACACACCAGCATAATACTTCATCTCATCCTAGTTTGTATAGGTCACCATTGATCAACATGAAATATGTGGTGTGAATTGCAAGTTGATTTCTTTTCCAAGGATTTCATTCCTTCTGGCACCATACCTGTGCATAAAAAGAAAATAATATCCTCCAATTCTAGATGAGCGTGTGATTTAACCTATACAACTATGCATCTGGCATTGTATCTTCAATTTTCTGCACATCCTCTCCTTATTGAATTCTTGATAAGTGGTCTAGGATAGAATTTCTTTTTCTTGGTTTTACCACGACTGTAAAATCAAACTCTTGGAATAATAAAACCCATCGACATATGTGACCCTGTAAAATAGAATTATTTACCAAGTATTTCAATGCCATGTGATATGTATAGAGCATACAAAAGGTGTTTCTAGCAAGTAATGTCTAAACTTATGTAACATGTAAATCATTGAGAAGGCCTCTCGCTATGTAGTTGTATAATTCTGTTATGTAGGAGTCAACTTTCTACTAGCAAAACAAATAGGATGATCTATAATACCTTCTCCAGGCTGAGCTAATACTGCCAATGGCCATGCCAAAGGCATCCACATGTACGTGAAAAGGTTGGTTCCATGAGGGAAAGTGCATAATAGGTGTCGTAGTAAGCCTCTCCTTCAACACTTCAAATGCACACTGTTGTGCGGTTATCCCCAATAGAATGTCCCTTTTCCTTTTATAACTCCTCTAAGGGTGTGGAAATCTTAGCATATCCTTTGATAAATTTTTTGTAATACCCTGTGTGGCCCAAGAATCTACGTACCTCACTCTGACTGGTAGGATCCTCCAGGCCTAAGATAACTACAAACTTGGCTGGATCTACTAACAAACCCTCCTTGCAGATGATATGCCCTAGCATAGTTCCAAAAGGTGTAAGAAATATGTACTTCTTGATGTTTAAAGAGATGCTTAACTATCTGTACCTCTCAAACATTAATCACAAATTGTCACAATGATCCTTGACAAGCCCATATACTATCCAATCATCTAAGTAAACTTGTAAGAATTTGTGAATAAAATCCTAGAATGCTTAAACCACAATGCGCAAAAATACTGCAGGTGCATTCTTCAGTCCAAAGGGCATCACCGTGTATGCAAAACTTCCCCATTCAGTGGTGAAAGTTATTTTCTCTTGATCCTCCTTTACAATTCTTACCTGGTGATATCCAGAGAATCCATCTGTAAAAGAGTAAATTTAGCACTGTACAATGCCTTCTAATATTTCCTCGGTGAAAGGTGTAGGAAAAGGATCAATCACACATGCAACATTTAGCTCCCTGTAGTCCACACAAATCCTAATCCGACCATCTTTCTTTATACTGATTACCATGGGGCTAACCCACTCTGATTCTTCTAGGGGCTTAATGATGCCAGATTTCAACATATTGTCAATTTCTTCTTTAAATTTTATGTACATGTTAGGGTTCATCCTATAAGCTCTCTTCCTAACTGGATGCACACCTTCCTTTAACTTAATATTCATCTCACCCAAAAGACTCATGCACTCCCTTTAACTCATGGTAGCCCCTAGGAAATAAGTCTTGGAAATCACGTAGTAACTCAATTATCTTAGCCACTTCAGAATCAGACCAATAGTCTCCAATTATGGCCTCCTTAGGTTCAACATTCATGTCCAATGTTCACTTTCTTGGTCTTCATAGGTTCATGATAGGCACACACCTTCTTATCCGCACTATCTAAGACTTCACGTATACCCTCTGAATGATCTATGTCCAAATTTTCTACTTCTTCCATCATCCACTATGTAGACCATCTTTCCTTTCTCCTTCTCAAGGTAAGTACACTCAAGTAGTTTGAAATCTGTCTCATCTACTTCATCAAAACGCACTCCTAGGTCTGCCTCACCAAATAACTCCTGAATGAGTTCTTCAGCCTTTGCACTATCTCCCATAGTCAATCACTCCATAATTCATAATGCCTCTTTCACCAGAGGTTTAGTGGAGAAGTAGTCAAAAGTTTGGATCATTCCTGTAGTCAAGTCTTGCCAATTTCCAGTATCCCTATGCAGTTCTGCATAAACATACCAAGCACGTGCACAACCTCACAAGGTGAAATAAATTTTGTGCACCCACAACGAAGGTGGTAAATATTCCTACCCCTCTATCCATAGTCTCTCACACTGGTGAACAAGGTGTTGAACAAGATGATTACCATGATATGTGCAGATTTGAGTAGGTGCATTGCTCCTGAGAAACTGGGTTATTAGAGTAATTCTCACTTCATTCCATTCTATGAGATTATCCCATGTGAACCATTTACCAGCTAGTGGTGTTGTCCTCGCGTAGGGTATACACTAACATATTTCTTATATCCACTTGATCCTTCCAATGTTCTTCCATGGCACGCACAGGAATACCTCAGGGTCTCCTTCACCAATGTACCGGGGTACAAAGTTGTTGCCTAATCCTCCTAATACAACGAGGCCTACCTTCTTCGTACGCAGATGCACTTCTTACTTCACACCCAACCATCTCGTAAGTTCCATGTGCCCAATTATCACAAGCAATACTTGTAGTATCACTAATGGACTTTGCATCATCCCACTGGAGGATTCCTTCCTTAGATGGCTCAAGTACTTATGGATCTCAAATGACGTGCACATAAATTCTGTTCAGGTCTTCCTCACTCAAAGTTTCAACATAAGGTGTAGATTTCCCATCTCTCAAAGGGATAATAACTCATTCTTCCTTGTTCTCAAAACTTATATACCCCTTGTTGAACTGTAGATCAACATTATTTGCATAACACCAAGGGTGGCCAAGTAGAGCTGGGAAGCTGTCTTCTTCTGCAAGCACTAAAACCTCAAAGTCCCCAGTGAACTTGGCCCCTTGTATAGTAATGGATGCATCCTTTAAACTCCTATTGGAGTGGCCTTAGTTCAATTTTCCATAAACAATACATTAGAGGATGGTTGTAATGGAGGTCTACCCATCTACACCCATGCATCTAAAGTAAGCACATTAACTTCTGTGCTTATGTCAATTAATATATTTCTCAGAATCCACCCATCCACAACAACATTTAGGGTGATCTCCTTATCATAATCCAAGCTATGAGGGGGGAGATTAACATGCAAGATCTATCGTCCATTCTCAATGCCTACGTGTGGAGTGTTTCCCTTTAACCAATTCCCTAGTAATGGAATAATATTCTCTTGGTGCAACATCTTGCATACCTCTTTCAGATCATCAACATCTGACTGGATCGTCTCTTGTTGCCTTCTTTTACTCTAACTTCTGTGACTATTCCTTTAAACATTGTATTTCACCCTGAATATTTCTGAGCACCTCCATGGTTTTCTGATAAACCTCCTTATGATGTGTAGGATATGGGTATCTTGCATGTAAAACCTCCTCCCTAGTAATGGTAGGATTTTGTTGCAACGCTTCTCTGGCATGCACTAGCTTCAGCGCGTGTAGTAATTTTCACAGGTACTACCTTAGGTTCTGCAGTGCCAACTTTGACATCCATTGCTTTTCCATGGCGCATTGTATTCTAACCATACGTGTGCCCTTTTTCTCCTATTTATGTTGCTTGCTAAGATTCTCATATAAGTCTGGGCACTCCTCATAGTTATGATTCTTTCCACAAAAAGAACAAGTAATATTCTGAGGACATTTGTTCCTGTAGTGGTTAGGAGATCCCCACGTATAACATGTTCCATGAGGAAACTCACCTCATCCACCACCACGGCCTTGGCCCCTAAATCCACCACAATATCCTCTGCCTCTTCCATGACCTCCTTCAAAGTGTCCCCTTGTTTCTGATCGCAGCGCCCTTGAGTTATGATCATGATCATGGTAGCTCACTTTTACCTGTTAGAGTTATGGTAAAACTTCCTATCTGTTACACTACGATAATATCAATATGGCATCATGGATTTTATCAATCAACCGGGTGAGTCTTTGGTATTGTGAGATGTGGACTGTGTGCATGATTTGCTAATTTAAGCCCTAATGAAAATAAAGACTAACACCTAGTAGTCTTAATTAACAAAATTAAGAAAATACAAAGCACCATGAAGATAAGAATTAAACAAGGTTAGACACTAACATTTATCATACTAAAACTTTGAAACTTAACATGCTAGTTGTCAAAATCCTCTATTCTCTTAATGTAACAACAAAATTAAATGGGTGAACCTATGCTAGGCTTCATGGAAAATCAAAGTGGTTGTTCTTGATATTCCAAGAACCTAGGAATGGGGCTTATCAAAATTGGGCTACAAGACCCTTTTGACACCAACCATATGACCTAAGCACTTTTGGCTAGGAAAGAGGCTTAACTCTCCAAGTGGTGAACTGTTAAGAAAACAAGTGGAAAGCTTTTAGTCTATTTTGTTATATGCTTTACTTTTGTCTTCTCAAGAAGTGTAAAGGTAGAAGGAGGGCTCTGATTATATAGCCCAATGGATAAAGGAACCACTTCATCCCTTTGCATGTGGGATAAAAGGTAAAACAAGATTAAGCAATGGATAAGGTTGCTTTATAGGAGGTAACTTTACTTTAGAAGGGTTTAATTTATACGTTAGCAAGTCATGGGAGTTTTTAATGTAATCAAAGGTGCATTAACTAATAGGTAGATATAAGCTTATAAAAGCTAATTAGAGGAATATTCAGTATGATTCTAAGCTATAGAAGGGGATTAAATCAATTAAATGTTGATTTATTCCGTTAAATAAAAGGGAAAGCTAATTAATTAATAATAATTAATTATTCCAAATAGAAGGGGTGATTTATTAACAAAAGGTGCATTAATTAGGATATTTTTTGGATAGGTAACTTAATTAATTAGCGTAGTGTAATTAATTAATGAAGATATGAGGGAAGATGGCATATTTTGACAATATGTCCCCAATTTATAGGAAGGGAGATAATTAGAGCAATCAAGTATGTAGTCTTCAGTATTGTGAGTCTACATGGACCAGAAAATATTACAGTAGTAAGATACGTTCTTCCTTATCGTGCATTGTAACAATGGGCAATGGCTTTCCTTATGGTCTAAATGACATATCTCGCATTCTAGCAATAATGAACATACCGATCTATGGGTATAACTATCCTTAGTGTGCCCCTCTACTTCACAATATGTGCACCAAACCCCAGTGCGCATCTTCATGCGCTGAATTGGCCGATAGTTTCTCTAACTTCTTTTCCATAGCTATAATCTGAGCTTCCAGGAACGGGCTCACTTTAGTGTATATACTTCTGAACTACCTCAGCGCGTAACAATACTTCAAGTTCTTTGTGTGGATTTGTATATGTCTTATGTGACAACGCATCTCTTAAAATGTGTGATCAAGCCTATAATGAACCACTGTGAATGCTGGCTTGCATGGATATGATACAAAAGTTTAGACAAAAGCATTTTGAAATGGGCATCATATTCTCGAACACTCTCAGTAGTGCCTTGCTTAATATCCTTGAGCACACTTATACTCTTATGCTCAAACTCAAGGATATAAAATTCCATAAGGAAAGCATCCCGTAATGCTGTATAGTTTACGCAAGTCTGATCAGGGTCAAACTTCCTTTACCAACTATGTGCCCGTCCCTACAAAGTAGTTGCAAACTGACTTGCTTTGCACTCAGAAGTCATGATCCCTTTTGCACGCCACAGTATCTCACACATGTTCATATGCTCAGTAACATCTTTTATTCCCCTATACTCTAGAAGATGAAATGACATCTCCATGTAAATATTCTGGGGTTGGTGAGGACCATGCCCACCAGGATCTAGAACCTCATGTGTTACCTCTTCCCCCAGATCCACCAGATCTACTAGATCCCGAGCCACATGTTCCTCCTAATCCTCCACCCATGGGAGGAATTGAACCATAGGATGTACTGCCCCGTGTCCCAATAGTGGTACTAAACTGAACTCCTACAATCTGTGAGGTGGTACTACTCCTAGAGGTGAGTCCAAAATTATGTGTGCCTGAGTTCTGTACCTAATGACGTGCCTAAAAAGGTACCTCCAAATAACAAGGAAGACATGTCTCTCTGACCATAGATGTACT